>NW_010579977.1:59530-105888 GCF_000705375.1 Tinamus guttatus
AAAACAGTTGGTGTTGAGGAGCCACTGTTCACACTGGATACACCTCAGGGAGGGACGGGAAGAAATATTTCAAACTTGCTATAGTCTGTCCACATAGACGGAAAAGCCATTAGCAGCTGCAGTGTATTTAACTGTTTCTGTAGTACATCTGGCTCTCCAGTTTCATCGCCAGTTTATGCAGCCCAAGACTGCTCCACAATGAGAACCAAATAGGTTCAAAGAACACCACATAGGTTCAATTTAAAAGCACATTCCCAGTCCAAACTAAACTGCTGATGTAGATGTAATGTTAGTATCTGTGCATTTTGAAACATAGCTTTGGACTCTGCACATTCAATCGATATCCTGCCATCCAGGCAATTGAAATCCCTATGGTAAACTGACCACTCCATGTATTTCTGACTTGTTACTGCTGTTAAAGAGCCTTTCATTAACATGAGCCACCAGAAGTCTCTACACTGTGTTTCAAATGACGACTCATTACCGGCGAGAGGGGCAACTTCACTATTCATGCTGAAAATACCTTATTTTATATTTCTGTCACTGTACCTGACATTTTCATGGTTATATACAGACATCTCCCTCTCCTGCCCCCCCCAATGACTGATTCAAAATACAAACAGCATGGAGCAGCAATACTGTTGAGAGTGAATTGAAACACTGTTGGCATGAGTTGAACAGTGAGGGACTCCAGTGTTCCCCTTTTCTCAAGCACGTTATTCTTGCTTTTGACCTTAATGAGTTTTTCTCTCTATTCAGGTTTTAAAGGCCTCTGATGAATCTAGGGGCAAAACATTTTCGTTTTCAATACAAAATCAGGCCAAACACGGTATGAGGCAAACTAAATTGAAAAAATAATCACAGGGAACAAAGTAAAGACTAATAACGGACACTCTGAATTACCTGATGCTGGGTTTCTCTAGCAAATGTCACTGCTAAATCAGGCATCCTTTGTTACCACAGGCAAAGGATTGCATGGAAAATTCTAAACCCACAAAGGGAGTCATTGATTTTAGAGGAGAGGTAAAGACCTATTAATACTGCAGCCAGCAACAATATAACTTCACAGATCCTTAGCAATACAAGCTGTGCCCTGCATACTTTGGGTAAGCACAGACAACCAAAGGTCACTCTGCTTTCTTATTCACAACAGCACATGTCATTTTACTAAGAAGCTTTTCTACTACCCCTAAGTTATACGGAGAAATCAGTGTCCTGAACATGAAGCATAGTCACCGACACGCTTCTTCATGCCAAGAATGCTACAGTTTTAAAATCTCCAACCCAGTTGTAAGCAGTGGACTGATTCGCCAGTGATAAAATAATACTCTGTAGTATCTTTTAGCAGGAGCAAAGGCAAAATTAGCATCCATGTCTCACACCCAGCAGCAAAAACTACAGAAAGGCTGCTCTTAGCACCAGAAAGAAGATCTATTCCCTACCTCTCCAATGTCCATCTGCACAAAGGAGAGAAAGCACAGCAAGAAATCACTCATAGCTGCTGATCTCTCTCAAGTTAATTCACCTTACATTTCCATCTCCTCACCTTGCCATTCTCACAGATTTCTATTCCTCTCTCTACATCATCTCTTGCACCTACAAATCACAAGGGATAAAAATGTCTCAAATAAAACTGCCTTAACCTTTTACGTGCAAAAATTCCTGTTCCCTTCTTACCTCTTTTCCTTGTTGTGCCTTTTTAGCCTCTTAGCATACATAACACTACTCTCAAACGTAAATCAGATTCAAAGATAACAAAAGTAGCATGCAAATTATATGTCTGCATCCACACAGTGTTAGTCATGCCTGCAACACAGTCCAACTTAGGTCAGGTCAGAACAGAGCTACCTACAGTGACAAGTTCAGCGCAAGGCAGAAATACCTTCTCTGGAAGTGTAGGAAATTCTTGGCAGTTACCCCACATTACTGCATTCTTGCCAAGCCAGGTAATTTACTTGGGTATGCTCCACTGTGCAGTCACAGTAGCAACTACTCCAGAGTAGGCAAACCTTTAATAAGTAGTTATGTATTTCCTGGCCCAATTCTCCACTGCTTTGTATTTGGTCAGTACATAACTGATGAAAAATGATGATAAAACATTCCAGTTCTATCTGAAAGCGTTATATAAAAATATGTATATACACACAATTAATGTGAAATGAAGCTCTAAATTGGTATTATAAAGATTCAAGGGAAGTGAGGATTACATGCAAAAGCTCCAATTCAGATCTCTTTGAGAGAGATTTTACATCAGTTTCCATTGATATTAGCGCATTACTCCCAGTTTACATTGATGTAAGTAACAGGTGCTGGCCCAACAACTATAAAGAGAATGAGTTCATAAAGCAGCAAAAGAAAGAGCAAACTACATAAACCAAGGATATCTTTATGCTCTCCACATAATTTCTAAAATTACAGCACCACACATCATATATCACCTCATTTGTTTCTACTACAAAATAATTCTAAAAAAAAAAAAAAAAAAAAGTTAGTGCTCCTATTAAGCTAAACTACAACTTTGAACTAAAACTTTGAAGCCATAAAGCTTTTAGGACAATTATGAGAAAAGATTAATTGAACTTAGTATGCCATGGGTTATTTGAGACCTGCCCTTGATAGCCCACAGGCTTTAAAATTCTGAATTTTAAATTCTAAACACAGAGCTTTATAAATATTAAAGAAGTGTTTAGTTTAGAATTATCTAGTGTAGTTGTTAGCTGTGTGTCAAACATGCTGTCCTGTCTTCACATACAAAAGAGAAATGCTGACAGCTACCCCTTATACAAATCAAATGCAGTGAATTACTTGAGTAAAAGAGTATATTGAAATAGAAAGGATATTGAGTTATGGCAATTGATTCTGAAATACAGGAGAAGGACATTTTTCATTATCACTAGAACATCACATTAAAGCTTTTGGCATCATACTTAGAGACCTCTTGCTGATTGCAGTAATAGGTCCACAGTCCTGTCCTTGCCTTATAAACACAATTAGGGCAGTCATCCTAGTACACACTTTCCACAAAGATCCAGCATTGGTTTTGGCAAGTGGTAGAAATTTCAGCCAACAGCTCAGCTGAGCATTGCATTTTACCTGGCAGAACTAGACTAAAAGTACAAAGACTTTTACCTTTATTCTTGGATAGTTTTTAATCAATTTGCTGCAGCTGTTCTTTGCAGCATCTTTGAGGTTGCTTACTGGGAACACTGAGATGCAATATCATGAATGTTGCCATGTCACAAATCTCAGCTCAACACTTTAAACCTTGTGAACTAGTTTCAAGTAACAAATAAACGTGAAAAAATGAAAAACTGCTTATGAGCTTCATTCTAATCAAAGGCAACACCACTTGCCTCATGTAATACACTATGAACTTATCCCCACATATATTTGTGCTGGTTAATGATTGCCCTCAGCTAGCAGCCAAGGCCTAAATTTGCAGCCCAAGTTTTTTCTCTGAAGAGACTGAATGTAGTCTCTAAACTGCAGGAGAAGCAGTCTCTAGATTCAAGTCTGGTACCACATCTTATTGCAGAATGGCAAATGTAAACTGAGATCCAGAATTTAAATCTGAAATTTTGTATGACCCCAGTAGACTCAATTCACATTTGAAGTCTACAAAATAGTTTTAGATGGTCCAAATCAGCAACAATCACCAATAGATTCCCTTCTACAATCATTTTAAAGGCAGAAACCTACATGTACTTGAAAACTGTATTGGCAACAAGATAAATTCTGTGATGACTCCTTCTGGTATTTGCAAGGTTACCATATATTTGCATTTTGCATCCAAATCACAGACTATATAAAGAACTATTTAGATGTTGAATCTTGATAAGCATGCACACTACAGTCAGAAAGGCTTTACCTTTCATCAACTGTTTTTGAGCTACGTCAAAATTTGATATATGCCATAAATAACTAGACTTAAGAAGTTCAGCACTCCAATGAGTACTGACATATTACATATGTCATTCTAGTTAAGCCACCTCCTATGGCTTTAATCTGCAGTTTTCGCTTGCAAAGTCAGATATCTTCCCAAACTGGCAGTGTTGCTGAAATCTATGGGATTGTTTAACTGGACTTACTGGAGTACCTGACAGAAAAGTACTGACATAAGTTAGGCCTAGAGAAATGAACAAAAAACATAACATACTGGCTATACGAAGGAACAAGAAAAAGTTTTCTACCTATGAAGCCCATGGCCCATTTCTGGAACTGTAAATAGCCCCCAGAAGTGCAGCTCCAGTGACCTGAGTGGGAGCCCATTGGTTTGATCACCATCCTCCGCCCACCCAGGCTCTCCCCAACCTTCAGGACTCCCCCACCGCACAGTGATTACTCATTTCCTTGTACATCCACATAGGAATTAACAACAGCTTCACCCCTAGACTATAAACTGCTCAGCCTAGCAAACTAGGCAAAACAATATTGAACATTCATATTTTCTTCCTAGAAAACAGCTTTCACATTTTTCTTTCCTCCTCCAAAAGCAGTTGATGTATCCCAAGGGACATTTGTGTCACAAAACCTTGGGTGCAGAACACAATGTGTGTGTAGTTCTAAAGCTAATGCTACCCTAGTGAATTAGTGCTAATTCACTATCTTCTTCTGAAGTTTCTCTTGTAGCATTTACTCTAACAGAAAAAAAAAAAAAAAACCCTCTGTTCTCACCTTGCAGTCACCTTGTAACAGTCTGATTCCCTGCACTTCTGGATCACAGACGGCCATCTGGACTCTTTTTTCCTCTGTGCTCAGGCCCCGTCCTGGGCCACCTCACAGTTGTTAATTAGTGGCGCTGTCTACATGCAAAGTACTTTGCCCATCATCATTTATATTATAAATGGCTTTTCCTCACTGACTCTCTGCTATGTCCCTGCTGCTAAATGTCCTTAATTTCAAATTCTTTATACTAGGTTTCCATTTTAATAATACTTGAATGAAAAGCAATTTTAAAGCCATCCATACTGTCAGAGGTCCTCTCCAGCAAATGTGACTTCTCTTAGCTTTGTCTTTATGTCTGGGTTAAGAAGCTTAAATTGAGCAATTAAAAAAAAATCCACTAAATATTTAAGGTTAGTCATTAAACAAGCCAAGTTTTCAAACATTTCCCAAGCAGCTGCCCTCACATTTGTGAGTTATTGCAGGCCATCAGTTTCCACTTCAACCCACTTGCATCATTATGAGCTTTAGCTTACAAGAAAAACTAATGTGACACATGACAAAAGGAAAGTTGTAGCAATGTGAAACCAACTAGAGCAAATTGGTAATGAAAGCAACATCTGACTGCCAACATGTTCTATTCTGTTTTTATTATATCAGCATGATGGTATCAAGGAAATTAATGCTTTTGAACTAAAGAATTGAGCAACCTGGAGAAATAAAGCCAAATTATTCAGAAAAGTTATTGCAGACATGATTAAGGAAGGTATTGAGAAAGCATGCTCTTACCAAGTCCTAGACTTGGGCTTCGGAGAGCACACTTTAGCTTTTCTGCTAGAGATCTTTTGCAATGAACTTTTAATTGCTTTGGCAAAGGTAGAGCAGAAGCACCTGCCATTTTAGCTATGTGCTTCTGAACCCCCTGTACAACGGCCAAGTGCTGAAAAGCATGCAGATGTGCAGATGTCACCCATTTCAAATTTGCCTCTCCACACAAATTTCCAAAAGTATTTAAGTGTCAACATATTTGCAAAAGCATCGACTCCTTAAGTCTCTGATACTGCTCTTATAAGGCAAATATTTCTGTAATCTCAGATTTCTACCTCAGCTGAGGACTCTAGTAGCTTGTAAAGTACAAAGAATAAACTGTTCAGTAACTGTGTCACGGGAATTTCTGAGGACTTCTTAAACCTAAAGAAGCAATGGAAATAAAAAATGATCAGCAATTATTCAGATAAAAGCCTGTTTGAATCCTGCAAAACCAAAATAAAATGAAATAGTTTTCACAGCACTAGCCAACTCTTTTGCATTCTTAGATGCAACTAGACAATAGTAGATTTAGAAGACAAGGGAAGACACAGTACCTGAAAAGAAGCATCATGGCTTTGGGAATGGAAATATTTCAAGGCAAGAGCACAGCAGACTGAATTGTTCTATAAAAGTCTTTTGTGCAATTCTGTTTGATTTATCCATCCCCATTGCAAGAGTGCCATCCTTAGCAAAGAGGGACTCGTCACAGTGACAAGAAATAGGCTGAGACACAAGCCACACAGAAGTTCACAACAGTCTTGACATAAATGTTGTATTGTTCCTTACCAGAGAGATTAAAAATAGTTTGCACTAGCCTTCCAGTATTTCCAAGTCAGCTGTGGTCAACTTTAAAAGTTACAAAAGGAGTATCACTCAGCCCTACCGAACTCATCCTTCAATTTGAAATTCAAGCTGGGCAAGATTAGGTAAGCTAGGCAATCTGATTTTCAGTATTAAAAGCACACTTGACCTTCAGCTAAATTCCATCTCTTCCTATTACTGTCCCTTGCTACATTTATGTGGAACTACCCAACGGATTTGTGTCGCAGAGTTTTAAATAACCACGATCAGTGGGCTTGCACAAGGATAACTCAATTTAATTGGAAAAGGCTAACAGCTGCCTACCACAGTCCTGTCATTTAGGCTGCCTGTACCACCACTTTGAAAAGCCACGCTGGCTGGTGCTAGGAGATGGAGCAACAACAACAGAAAGACAGAACAGCCATTCCCAGCAGCAACAGCCATTGCTATTCCCTCCTGTCCCTGACACAGAAGTGGGGCCAACATGCCTGATTCAACAAGCTCTCACTCCCATTGCCCATCCTGAATCCAGTACTTTCTCCCGTGCCTCCATCAGGCTGTATCATATGAGGACAGATTTCTTCAATAATCCTGAATCATCAGTTAATCACTAAAGATCCATTATAGACTAAAAGGAATAATGGCAAACCTGTAAATAAGCATTTCATAGGCTCTGGAAACCAAAACACCTTTTTGGTTCACCATTGAACAGGAAAAGAGGTGATGACAAAAAGAATAGGCCAGTCTATTTTTAAACACCTCAAGGAGGAATCTATAATCCTTCTTTTCAAGGAGCTTCAAGGCAAAAACTCTCAATGCCTCCCAAAATCCCCAAGCCCTTCAGATCCTGAGCTAAGGGATAAGAGTCACCCACGTAAAGTCTAGAATTAACTGTGAAAGTTAAATACTTCATAAACAGACACCAGAAAGAATTACAGTTGCACTAGAACTCCTATCTCAGTCACAGACAAGTGTAATGATACAGCACTGCAAATTAAATACTCTAATGTAAATTAGGTCCATTTCTGAAAGTCACAGTGACCTGAACAGCCACCCAGAATAATAACTTGCCTAAGTCCCCTCAGCCAAAGGACGAGTCTATTGGTTCTCACAGCATACAGAGCTGCAGAAATAGATTTTCTCCATCACATACACAAATGCACACAACTTAAAATGAATTCCTCTGAAGAAAATGAGGTAGCTAGCAGTTGTATAAGAAACTAATGGGAATTCTAATGCACTACCACCAAAAAAAAAAAAAAGATGGACACAGCTGTTCAAGATCTCTGCTGTGCTTCATTCTGAATTTTAAATACTTAATTACAGAAAAAAAACACAGTAGCTGTTTTTTATTTTTTATTTTATTTTTATATAACTGAGAGAAGAGCAGGGAAGAAAGAATAACCAACAACCAACAAAGTAAGAAGTGATGGAAGCAGATTATCCGGGTATCTTGAAATCATGTATCAATGTTCTTCATTTTCTCCTTGAGACACTTTATATATCTTTAAATCTCATTCATGTTCTTAAGTTCCTTCTTAAGCCAGACTTCAACATTTTTATATACTGCTACAGGCTATGTTTAGTTCTATTACTTGCAGTAGGTTAACACTGCAATGGTGTAAGCTTGCACTTAGGAAGAAGCAGTTCTGCTGATGACGTTCATGAACTCCTCCGTAAGATGTGCGAGTAAATTCAAAGATGTGCTCCTGCAGATTATGCCTGCAACAGCTCTTTGAATAGCAAACCATTTATCACTGCCATCTCCATACTTGACGGATGGCTACACAGAGAAAAGGGACTCTGCAGACAAGCAACAAGCAAGTATGGGCATGTTGTTTGCCAATTATTAGAGCATTTGATGTGGGTGGGCAGTGATGGGAGCAACGCTCCCTGAAGTCCGAGAGCACTTCGCTTTACTCTGCATCACAGCTCTTTTTAGGAATGTTAGTTATATTATATGTAGGGATTATGAGATAAAGATCAGTCCCTTGTCAGCATTTTTCATCACACAGATAAGCCAGGGCTGTGGATTTACAGTATTGCAAAGGGCCTATGTATTTCAGCCCGCATAAAAGAATTTCAGAGGGGCTTATATGGAGCACTGACAATAGACCTGGAGCGAAAACTATGGATATTCTTAGAAATAATAAAGAAGCACTTCAACCCATGCCAAAAGTCTTTGAAATTATCTGCAATGTTTTTCCTACTCCTCAATGTCCTATACATTTGTTTGTTTAAACCAGTCTACTGTGAGATTCACGAATACATGGTATGCCTCTGATATGACTAAGTCAAGGGCAACTGGCTTAGCACAGAAATCCCTAGGAATGCGTCTGAAGCACCCAGATGGGCTCTGAGCCTGTTGATGGTTTCTCCAGGCTACCCTCTTGCGAGGTTTCTGTCTCAAAACACTCCAGCAATGACCAAAAGGGCTACGTGGCTGGAAGTTTCTCAAGGCCCACAGTGTGGCTCAAGCCCTAACAGGTCACTCACAATCAATAAAGTTTTAAAACTTTCAGCAATGGTTTTTGATGTTGATCTATAATAGTATAAAACACATTTTTCTCAATCAAGAGTTAATCTATGGTCTGCCATGATGATGGTTAGTAGGATTATTTTGTTAGACTATTGAGTCAACAAGCAGAGGGATGTATGGGTACAAAGATATCGTTAAGACTAATAGGGGTTAGATACTGTCATATCTTCTCTCTTGCAGCCTACTGCCTAAGTTTCATTCTCAGAGCAGTTGCACTTCACAAAGCAGAGTTTATCTGGTTCCAAGGCATGTGACTACACTCCCGCACATCGGCAATCGGGAACTGAATCAAAACCAATTAAATTGTTAAATTGCTTAATCAGTTTAATTATCTGGTCCTTACTCTTTTCTCATACCAATATAAATCAGTGTAATGAGATTATTTCTGATTTTTACCACTGTATCTGAGAGAAGAGTCTGGCATGTTCTTCCCAATGGATGCTCTGAGCAGGACTCTGACATGCACAGCACACCTCACCCACCTTAGAGAAGTCCTCTACTGTGCATAAGGATTGTGGCTGTAATCCACATCCTCTAATCAACCAACCAATAAAAGAAGCTCTGTATAGGTACTGTCTCCTCACAGACTACTTTACAGTTAGTTTTTTCAAAAGTCTAGAACTGAATTGCAGTCCCACAATGTGTTACAGAGTTATGACTGCTGCAATTGCAACGGAGAAAGTTCATGGATGTCGTAGGTCAAAAAAAAAAAAAAAAAAGAGGGGGATGTTTACCAATTAAGATTACATCTATTAAAGAGATGCATTAATTTAAAACATTTTAAACTGCATTGATAGGATTATAAACCAGATTTCCTCATTTCCAATATTAAAAAGAACAATCTTACTGCCTCAAATGTCTTTTGACTTTTGCTGGACAAAGTCTTGAGAACTAGGATCATTCTTCCCATTAGAGGGGTTGCTTTCAAGAGAGTTATAGAGAGGGAAGTGTACATGTTAGCTTGCTCCTCTTCCTAAGCGAAGGCTAAGAAGATACTCCCCACTGCACTACAGGAGTTAACACTGAAGAGAAGCCCATTAGCTTTTTCAGGAGGCAGCAGGGCTGTACAGCGCTCACACTTTGCTTACCGACTAGAGCAAAGAGAGCTTTCATGAGGAGGTCGGCATTGCTACCTTTCCTCATGTTTACTTCAAGGAGGTTCAGGCAGCCAGGGAGATCACTGCACAACCCATGGAACCTATTGACTCAAAGGCCCTCTTTTCAAGCATCCTTGGAAGGTCCTGGCAGCCTCTTTCCCGTCTTTGCCAAGTTTGCTGTTCACTGTCAGGTGTGCACTCTATTAAAACAAGATTACAGGAGCAAAAGCTTATCCGCCACCACTGCAAACTGTTTAGAGTCCTGCAGAGCTGCCAAATCATCATCCCCTGGCACCTCACTGAGGTTTTTGATGTTCTTCACTCTACACTGCAGTAGCTTCAAAAACACCCTTAACTGCCCTTTTCAGCTTCTCACCCAGCCAGCACAGCCATAAGAAGCCCTAAGAGGCACTCTCATATGTCCTAAGGAGGGATAGGCTTATTCTTGTTTCAAAGACTAGGTCTCCCAAGGGACTGTAAATCCCCCCTTTCTTGTTTCAAGTCCCATTACCATTTTCTACCCTAATTCACATCCTATACACACACACAGAAACAAATGAGACAGAATATCATTTTGCTTTGCTGACAAGATCCACCTTTTCAAGTCTCCCCTGGTAATAAGCAAAGCAACTACTGTTTGAAAGCACTTGGAGAGAAATAGCATCAGCAACACAGTGTAAATAATTAACTAAACCATTCTTTTAGACTACATTATGCAGAGAAGAATAAATCATCAGACAAACATTAAATATTTTATGGAAGTTATTGTAAAGTTGGTGTCTTTCTACATTATTTCAGAGCGTGGAATAGTCATCAATATATTTAAGAATTCTTATTCCCTTTGCAACTGTAAAGGAGATGGATACTCTCGAATGCTACAAACACTAAGTTTTCTACATACACTGAGATTTCTAGAAGGCTGCTGTTCAGCATTTCCTAAAAAAAAAATTAAAAAAAAAGGAAAGCTTCTTTATGGCCTCTCAAATTGGGTTGCCAGAAACTGAGGCATAAAGAATTGCTATACATTTCTGAAAACACTGACTCACTGAGCTAAAGAGAGCATAATGTGCTGCTAAATGACCGTTTAAACAAAGGATATTATCCATTCACCTAGGTGATCAGTATTAGCAATGAATCCAGCCTCCAGAGAAAAAAATGCAACAAAAACCAACACAACTAACTCTCCCTATTTACAGTTGCCAAATGAACACCTAATGTGTTATCATCAGCATTAATAAGTAGAAAACCATGGAACTCATCCAGCTACATATTGTACTCTCTAGATTATTTAACATTATTTTTTCAGGAACAATGAGACCCTGTAAATGTCTTGTGACTTTTGCTAATGAAATTTTTTCTCATAATCTGATAAATGATTAGTATTACCACTGGCTTTCCAAGTCAGAAAATAATTTTTATAATATAGATAAGATATATTTTGTTATTTATGGATTTTACATCTATCTATCTAGAAAATACATAGATATATTCCTCAGGATTCCCATTGTCACTTTTATTATCATGTCAGTCTGCCCAAGTTTCAGCTTTTCCTGCCAAGTTTTTCCCTTCCCACCAACCTTCAACTGAAGTTTTCCATCTCAATCCTAGGTTCTCCATGGGCCTGATAAAACTAAGCCAGTGCAGTAACTAAGCCTCTATAGGGGGCTTAGTAGGGGGGAAAAGGCAAAGGATTAAGGCTTTCTGCTCTGCTTTGTAGTAAGAAGATACTGAAGTAACTACCACTCTGAAGTAGGACCATTTTGTTCAACTGGACACGTTTAGTTTCTCATCTTCACCCTACACTGAAGGAAAGCCAAAAAGAGTTGAACTCTATAACAAGAGAACATTTTGTTGGCAAAATTTCCAAATAAAAGCAAGATTTGTCTAGAACATTTCTAGTGCGGTATTTTTAAGGTTCTGACAATTCAGTTTTTATGACAACATACAGTAATGCTATTAGTACGACATTTTGACTTCACTGCTGCTCCATCATAAAGTAGGTTGTGAATAAGAAGATTCTTATATGAATAGAAATGTTTTAAATGGTAAGGAAAACTAGAGTTTTCCCTAGAGAAGATTTTTGTTAATCAAAATTCTAGAAGATTGGCGCAATAATTTTTTGCATTGTGTAATCTGGAGAACAATAAGCTCTGCAAAAATAAGGCACGTGAAGCAGTGTGAGACTACTTTAAAACAGACTCGCAGTATGCATGCCTGCATGTAATAAACGTACAGACCCACAACCTAAATCCTAGCACACACACAAAGACCAAATAATCCAACTTTTCTGTCTTAAAGGAGCAAGAAAGGATCCTTTTGCAGTTTCTAAAACCTTCAGAAGCAGTATAGAATCAAAATACTTCAGAGTATCAAAATGTAGGTTCTACGTTCAGTACCACATCAAATAAGTATGGCAAAATTTTCCTAGCAATCACAGTATCCAAAAGCCACATAAACCTAAAAATCTTATCTTAAAAAAAAAAAAATGTAGGCATGAACTCTTTCTGTCAGCTCAGCAGTTGCATCCACTGTAGGTGGCAGGAACCCAACTTCACAGAAGGAGATAGGGGGTTCTTCATCCAAAAAGGCCTCTAATTCACAGCAATGTTGGAAGGTACTTGACTGCCTCTCATCTCCAGTTTTGCCACAGATTCACAAACTTCCAAAGCAAAATGCTCTTATCAGGAAGGTTAACTTGCACAGTTACCCATAGCAGTATCACAACAAATGGCCAAAGTTGTCCATATAGACAGCGTGGTTGCAATAAATCAACATGGCCTCAATGACTTTGCTGCTCCTATCCTTTTTCTTAACTGTACATCAGCCCGATTGCTTTCAGTCATCTATTCCTGACCTCCTGCTGTTGAATAACCTTTGCAATGCTGAGAACATTTGCTGAAATATTGAATTTGTAGTTTATTATAAAGCCTGGCTGTACCAGTTTTGCTCAGCATTCACTCAGGTAATTGGAGGGAAATAGATCGTTTTCTGTCTTCCCAATTTAGACACAAACAGGCAGCCAGGCACAGGCTAGCCCAGAATAAACAACAGCATACTTTAACTGAGATAATGGGCCAAAACTACTGCCCCATATGATCTCTATCACAGGCCAGATGCCTTAAAACAAAATGCACTTCAATCTCTGTTGCTGATGTTTTAAATAGCATTTGGACTTGTTATTCTAAACCAGAAACTAATCAGCAGTCATAACGTCAGTATTTTATCCAGTATCTAGTTGATATCCATTATGTCACAATCAAAATATATCCAATCAATACTCTTAGAAAATTCATTTTACTTATTTAGTCTGTAAGAGGCACATCAAGGCACCCTCTATAAAAATCAAGTAGCCTGATTAACAAATTAATCATCTTCACACAATATCCAGTATAGCACAACTCTACTATTATCCTGCTTTCTCTTAGTGAGTCAGAAACCTGTATGATCATGTAATATGTCACCAGTGAGATACTGAGCACTGAGCACACTATCTGACATTATTCTGCAGAAGGCATGTGTGATCAGTTGTCCTCCAACCAGGGAGGCTGCCTGTTTTGTTTGACTTGTGTTATCCTCTAACATTGCATAATTCTAACAGCAAACCTGAGATTAAAATAGGTAAGCAAGGAACTGGACAGTTTCCCAGAAGGGTCTCTGGAGACACTCTATCCTTCTTAGAAACTAGTTAGCAACTAACAGGTGATTACTGCGCATTAAAGAATGAGATAATAAAACAAAAACAGAATCATCATTGCCAGCATTTTACTATCACAGGGTCCACTGGAAAATCTAAATAAAAGAAATAGCCTTTTCCAGAGAGACATGTTCAGGGGTACATGTATGTTTTTACAACATTGATAATGTTCTGTGACTCTGTGACCACAAGAACTCATAGATCTAATAGATTTTACCATTTATATTTATATTTACTTGACCATATCCATTTATGAAGAACTTTGCCACATATTTATTCAGCACGAATAGGTGGCTAAATAATAGCCAGTAAGAAATTTAAGTTTCCTGCTTGGTCTTGTCATGTACTGTTAATTTATTTTAACTTGTTTTCCTTTAGCTTTATCTTTAAGGAGATGCTGGTGTCATAATGACTAGTTTAGCTTTATATGCACATAAGTTCCTATTGTAAGATATTTTCAACCTTTGGGGTATGAAATATTGTAATTCATAAAAAAATATGATACGAATTAAATATGTAACCATTGATATCTTTTCTGGTAATTTAGAAATGTTAATGGTTAACGAACATCATTATCTCATATCACAATGAGTCCAGAAAATAATGTAATATAATGGAAGCCTGACTTTTGTTCTTAGAGGAAATGTGAGTAAAAGTAGGTCTGCTAAAATATATATTTCATTCGGCTTCCAAAAAGCTATGAAGAGGTTGTACACTGGCTCAAAATAACTATAAAATGCTCCACCAAAATTACAAATATTGGAAATGTAAGTTTATTAGTCTGTCAACAGATGTAATATGGAATTTTGACTAAACTTGGTAACTGTAACTGACTGGGAAACAATACAAAGACAAGATACCTTTCCGAAAGAAAATTTCTCTCCCCATCATCCAATAAACACTAAATGAGGAGTTTGTGGAATGCATTCCTTTTTATTGCCAAAATCTGCAAATTCTGGGTAAAACTCAAGAGTTAATAATCCTAAATTCTTTTAGGGCTTTCTCTTCAGACAGCATCGACTGGTTAAGTCTTGTTCCAACATAGATTTGCGATCAATCTTGCTTCCCTCAAAAATATTAATGTTCTCTAGCGCCAGGGAAATACCATTAGCTCAGGACAATTATCACCTAATGATGGACTCAGGATAATATCAGGCCAAGATTTGGCCAAACATATGCATAAAAGGGCCAATTATTTTTCTCCTACCAAAAAAATATTTTTCCAACTATTTTTGCATCAAATGCACTAGTTATACTGATTTTTCCAGAATACTGTTTTCTTATTTCCTGCCTAGATTTCAAAACTCTGTAGATATCTCAGAATTTTTCACTTCTCAAGTCATTGCCTTTGCAAACACAGTGGTTTATTACCATTTTTACATTTAATTAATATGCTGTTTACTAGTCTTTACAGACCATTAATAAAGATGTTCAAGGCAAATGAACTTAAGACTTATCTTTGTGGCACTACTGGACATCTTTCCACAATTCATTGCTTCTCCATTTATCATTCTATAAAGACCCTATTCTGTACAAATCAAATTGGAGTTGGCTCCAATTTTCATTTTTCATGTTTCCCAGTTTTCATTCAGAATGAAGCAGTCTGGCTATAGCATGCTTCATTTGAGCCAACACAGAAATAATTCAACTAAAAATAAGAATATATGATAGGGACCAAATTAAACTTTGAATCAGCTGTGCTCATGAAATTTACTCCGAGATACTCAATGAAATTTACTCTAAAGTATTTCAGAAACTGGCCAGGATAATTTCAGTGCTGCTAAAGACTATTTTCATGAAATCTTGGAAGAATGAGATCCATGAAGTTAAAAATTCAAAACTGCTGGAAAACAGAGAAGGGAACAAAACCCCAGCATCATTCATTTATCTTTTAAATACTTTGGAAGAGATGATAAAACCTTTTTTTTATTTATATCATAGCTGCTTACAAAGTTCAACATGAATTTTCCATGTTGGAAACAGTCAGTGCATGCAAGTGAGTCAATGAGAGGCACTAAAACAGCTGTTTTGGCAGACAAAATATAACAACTTTGGTGTACAAACAGAGTAGGATAAAGATAAGTGAAGCGGTCACCTCCACTGAAGAGCTGCCAGGTTTGGGGCATGTACGCAGTAGGAAAAGTGTGCATTGACCACAGAGAAATACAGCAAACACCAAGAAAGATATCACAGAAAGACTAAACAAATCTAATATTTTAGCAGGATATCTTCAGAATGAAGAATCCTTGAAAAGCCCCAGTGAATGCAAGTGGGGAAATCTAGACCCACTGTAAAGATGCAAATGACAAAACATAGAAGGGAAGGTGTAAGAAAGACCTGTGACAAGCTCTGTGTATACCCTACCTGTCCCTTTCTGCATTACATAATGGGTAAATATAATTTACAATTATGCAGCTCTGATGTAGGCTTCTGGTTCTATATGTGGCCATTATTGTAAATGTATTGGCCCTGTTACAAGTCTATATGAAAGAGTATAGGAGACACCTTTAATACTTCAGTAACAACTGGTAGGTTGATACTTATTACTGCTTTTAAATTCAGAACCGAATTGGAAGGGAAGCAGTACATAACCAGACAAATATCATCCTTCTTGCCTCACAGATCTCTTATTCAATGGCTGGTTACCTCCTGCAGCCCAGACATATTAGGTTAAAAAGATAAATGATTTACAGAGACTTCTAAAAGCTAGCAAAGAACAGATAATTTTAACACATACACCACTGTAGTGTCTTCGTAAGTCTTGTATCACATGCATATAACAGGACTTACTGAAAAAAAAAAAAGGCTTTGCAAAAGAAGAAGTTCTAGACATAGCTATTACATACTTTCCTATGGAATTCTCAGCCTTTTAGTTAAGTAATAAACACTTGCCAAGAAGGCTAAGAAACCAGAGCCTCATTACAACAGTCCTCATTAACCAATCCGTCATAGGCTGCCCTGGCTCTGAATGCCACTTTCCACATATTAATTAAGCCAAGCTGAGAGTTTATGGTGAGCAAAGCATTGTGAAAGTACAGCAAACTACTAATCTCTCAATCCCTGCAAAAAGTTAGCAAATTATCTTAATGGATTGCTGCCCCAAAGCTATGCTTTTATACAAAACGATAGCATGAAAGTTATTCCAATAACAGCGTCTACCAGGAAACACATGTCACTGGCATCATCCCAAAACAGTTTGAGGTAATGGAGCTGTTGGGCTAGGAGAGAGAGGCTAGGAAAAGGCATCTCAGAGCAGATCTCTCATACCCATCCATTCACCATCCCAAGTGAAATAAAGGCACAAAGCCCTACATGCCACAGGCAGCCAAAGCCCTACATGCCACAGGCAGCCAAAGCCCTACATGCCACAGGCAGCCCAAGCCCTTCAAGCCACCGCCACCCCACCACCAAACCGAAGCCCTACATGCCACAGGCAGCCAAAGCCCTACATGCCACAGGCAGCCAAAGCCCTACATGCCACAGGCAGCCAAAGCCCTACATGCCACAGGGGCACAAAGCCCTACATGCCACAGGCAGCCAAAGCCCTACATGCCACAGGCAGCCAAGCTATTTTGGCCTGCCACGTCTCCACGAGGAGCAGGGCCCAGCCACATGGCTTCCACAAAGCTGGTATGCGGGCAGCAGTAAGAGCATCCTGGAGCACCTAGAAAAGGCTCACTCCACAGGGATTACAGTGTGCGCAGCTGCATTCCTACCCATGTGTCAACTCACCTGCCCAGCACTTTGGCTATTAATCATTACAGGGGCTTTCAAGGGCCTTTATGCTGTCTGCTGTCTCCTTTGCACCACGCAGAGGAAAGGAAGGAAGGTTCCTGCTTCCAGCTGCCTATCACTGAGCCAAGCCTAGCAAAGGCACAGCTGCTGAAAGGGATCCAGCCTAAGAGTAAGCACACCCAAACGCTTTGCTCAGACCACAACAACTCTTTGCAACAGAATTGGGCTGTTTACTGCTTTTATACAAACTGAGCTCACTTAAGCACCACATGCTCAGACATGACACTTACCAGAAAATGATGAGGCGCAACAGCACGCAAGATACTGCTACAGTGAGTATAGTAGAATAGTGTATTTTTCTGTCTCCCTGTTAAAAGAACGGAACAGGAGATCTATTTCAACCTCTTCTTCCACATATCTTTTCACCTCCTAGGATAGTTTAAAATGAACGTCAGGCAGGCAATCTTTGCCCCGGAAGGAAGCGCTCTCTATCATCACCTAAGAATACAGCACAATCAAGGTGATCACAAAAAACAAGTACGCCAAGGATAAACCTTGGTCCTCAGGCCTCCATTTCTTATGGCCGCCACAATTCAACCATGCGCTAGGGCAGCCACAGCCTAAGGGCTTCCTTCTGTGCACAGCCATCCTGAACATGCAGAAACTTTGGTTTCTCATGTGCCTGTGCAGCTCAGTGGAGCAGTAACAGTAGGACTTAACAGCATCCTTCCCATGCACATCAACAAAAAACAGTATGTCTATATGAGATTGTAGGCGGATATCATTATCCTCTTAAACTGCGGAAATGGAAACAAAAACCATCAACCATAAAGGCAGCACTTTTCTATTAAATCTGATGAAACTGAACTTTGAAACAGCACAGTCAGCTCTGTTCAAGTGTAAGGGACAGGATGGTTTCAGGGGCTTTATCACTGAATAAAGATGTCCTAAAAATGAGCTTAGAAGCACAGCTGCATCTAAGGGAGAAATGGTTCCCTCCATAAGGGGGAAATATGGTTAAAAGACTCCTCCCTTTATTAGGGGAGTTCTGCCACTGGAATTCAGCTCAAGTGGAATTGGAAAGGAATAGGAATATGCTAAAGAACTGCGGATTTGGAGCTGGTCTTACGGGGCAGAACATCAGGGAGGAAAAAAAAAATCAAGGAGACAAAGGTGATATGTCAGGCCTTGATATAACGCACCTTCGACAAGCACTGATTTCTGGAATATTAGATGTACTTCACTAAAACATTTGACATAGCACCACATGAGAAATGATCAGATAAAATGGAGAGGATAGGAATTTGTACAATGAAGCAAGGACCGACGAAGAGAGCTAGTGTTGAAAAGACAAGGTAATGGGCTTGAAAGGGAATTTAGCAATAAACTTTATTCAGGCTTGATCTTAAGACTAATGCTGCTGACTACCTTGACCAATAACCCTGGAAAAGCAGCCTTGCCATAAGCCACTCACAATTACTCAAGCAAATGCCTGGATAAACAATTGACCTTTCCTGTGTGCCCCAAAGGGTCAGCAAAATTGGCCTCCAGGAAATCATCAAAAGGAAGTAGTACTTCAAATGATGTGTTCATGGCTCTGTAAAGACCAAGTTAAGTCTATGACTATCTAAAACTCTCTCGCTCTTTCCATCCATGTTTTTCAAAGCAAACTCTCTAAACACAAGTTATAAATGCCATGGCTAAAATGACTGTATAGTAGAGGAGGAATAGCAAGAAGCTGAATTACCCAAGGTCTTCAAGATTAAACGTGACTGAACGGTAATAGTTAAACTGTGAACTGCTTAGAATAAAAATGAAAAAGTGCATTTGATCATAAAAGGTCTATACATTTTCACAAATAAAAAAACGCATGCTTGTGATAACTTACAAATGAAGTACATGTCCCACTGCTGTTCAAAAGCTTTCCTGCTTTAAACGCTTGAAAAATAAGATTTACAATGAAAACATCTTTAATGTAATTGCACAGCACTAGTCACTACAGCACTCAACAGATTCTCACAGTTCTATCACCTGTCATTTTATGAAAACAACTTTCAAATACATCTATGTCTTTTCATGTTTGGAGACAAAGAGGAAAACAGATCAAAAATGCAGACAGAATTAGATTAGTTATCAAAACAGCAAAAAGAAGCTGTTAGAAGACTTGAAAAGAATGAAATTGGAGCAGTTTGAACTGTCCTACAATGCAGAAGTTCAGAAGAGTAAAACTTACGGAATAAATTCATTTGATTTCTTTCTCTTCTTATACATTGAGTGAACAAAGGAAAAACAAACTGTTGATCTCCCAGTATATCCTTACTTTTCCTCATTTTTCCGAATTTACATTTGGAAAAATGTAAATTGCCACACAGGCAAACCTCAATCGTTAACCCATCATCAGAAAAATGATGACAATGAACTATCGCATCATTTCTATAGTGAAACCAATGCATTATGGAAGAAGTGAGGAGCAGGAAAAATAGGTAAGGAAGAAGTTGTTAAAGCTTTGCACTCTCTCCAGATACTGCTTTGAAGAATATATTGCAATTCCACAGATTTACTGACAAATCATGTGTTATTAAAGACAATTATCTCTTTTTCATCCTCTGTATTTACTTACACCCTTTAAGCTGACTTGACCTTTTCCTTTTCCCACAGAGTAAATGAAACACATTTTTCCTATCACTTAGCAAAATAGTTAAGCAATCATGAATTCAACAGTGTGTTTTTTCTGGCAAATGTGATGTTGACACAAGGAGCTAAGTTATCACAAGTGCATGGACAGAGCATTATGAGACAAATTCTCACATCTCTTCTCAGACCCCAGGCTGTGCTAAAAGGCTGGCTGGCATACTTTGCTTAAGGCAATGTTTCACGATTAATTAATCCAATCACTGATATGGATGGCATTATAGATTTAATGAAAATCCTTATTAGACAAAGGCACGCTGCTGTTTTTTTGGTGAACAAGTTGAAGTATATGCTGGAAAGAGTTGGAAACACAGACAATATAAGACAGTAAAGTTCAAGTGAGGCAGACAAAACTTCTGATCCAAAATAAATCCTCCTGGTATAGACTTAGTTCATCAAAATTTCTGAACACAGGTGAAGCGGCAGAACAAGTTAATGATATAAGTGCTTTTCATTACATCGTTCTGCAGTTTTAATCCATAAGAGGTACGTTTAATCCAGATTTAGCATATTTGTGAAAGACAGCCTTAGAACAATACCCCACAGAACTTAAAATGATCTCAGGCAAATTGAATATTAACCAAAAATAACCTATGACAGTACTTTTCTCCATCAAACATGTTTTTTCCTTTGTTGTGCAACTAGGTTTAGATGTAACCAGAAGGCAAGTTTCAGTCAGTACACAACAGCTCCAAATTCTTCCCCAAAACCTAATCCTCAACTTGGCAATTACTTTTAGAAAAAGAAGAAGAAAACCAACATTTAAAATCTCGTCTTTTTCTTTATTAAAAACAAATTGCTGTTTCACAGCATCTCTCAGTTTTGAATCCTGCTATCCTGAACATATGACAACCAAGTACCATCACACATTTAGAATCAGAGCAGGACTGAACTATGATTAGCACAAAATAGATGGAACCTGTTCAAAGATTATCCATGGGCAATTCCCATTAGAGGGAATGCTCTCTCTGTGCCAGGCCAGGAAAGCCATTTTAAACAGAATCACAGAATTGTTGAGGCTGGAAGGGATCTCTAGAGATCTAGTGAAACCCCCCTGCTCAAGCAGGGACACCTAGAGCATGTGGCACAGGGTGGCATTCAGGTGGGTTTGGAAGATCTCCAGAGAAGGAGACTCCACAGCCTCTCTGGGCAGCCTGTGCCAGGGCTCTGTCACTCTCACATTTCGGGCAGCTCCCTCCACATCTCACAGCTTGCCAGACAGAGAAAAGGCCAGAGGAGAATAAAAAAGTGAGGAAAGCTCTTGAGTGTGTGTGCACCAGTGACATACAGCCAGGCTCAGCTTGGACTCAATGGGCTACAATCAACTCCTCTGACTTTCTGCAACCCCTTCCCTTTCATGCCTGCAGGACAGCCCTGGCTTGTTCATCTAGCTTCATCTATACTCAAAGATTTTCCATAAGAAAAAAAAATTTGTATTTTATTTTCAGATTCAAATATTTCTGACACAGAGGCATTCCTAAAGTTTAGCAAGACTTCAGGTTACACATTTTAAAAATTCTTAGATATAATGAAAGTGATGTGTGTTTGTTAGAAGGAAACTGGTCATAGATTCCATTCACAGTAGTTTAGTAGCTATGTAATTTACATAATTTTAAATTACACAACCAATAAAGCACTAATTACTGTACTTTTCTATCATATTTGAATTAGCAATAAAAAGGTCTAACGCTTTAATTAGTATAAGAAGAGCAAGTCATGCAGTTCTATTTTTGAACAAGTATAGTAACAAAATTAAAGTACAAAATATTCCACTTGAAATAGGCAGTTGGGATAGATTTAAGTAGATCTTCAGGAGCTATGCCAATTTAACAGCAAATGAACAAAAATTTTAATTCATATGAACATACTAAGAATCTACGTAGGTAAAGCATATCTGGAGAGAAAAACATATTTCATGGTTTAATGAAGGTGTAAAATTTTGGCTACAGTCATACGTTCTTAAGAGAAAATTTCTTGGTCCATGTTCAAGAAAGAATCTAGTCTCTGAAAGATTTTTCACTGCTCAACTTATGGACGCATAGCCCCAGAGCAGAACGCAGGACTGATGTCCCATCTCTCTACATGACAGGCACCCCTGACCCCTCTCCTGAAAACTCTCACTTCCAGCTTAGTGAAGGACAGAAAGGTCAGTTGCTTAGAAGGCACATACCTCAATGTATCTCGTGTAAGCAGAGATCTTAAATGAACGGAAATACCAGGCAAGATCTGGAGGGAGAAAGATTTCCATTGTGTGGGAAAACACGGTTCAGTTCTCTATATTGTATGGAGAATGCTGCTTTTACTGCTGGATTTATACAACTTTAAGAACATATAATTTATGCTCTGGATTCTGGCATTACCCTGATTTCCAACCAGCTGATTATTTAACACTATATTTGTCTCTTCTAATGTCATCTTCCTCTTTGAAATTCTATCTATCTAGATATCTAAAACACACAAAATAATGTTCTCTCTAAATAACAAATGTTAAATTTGTTTTGTAAACCTTGCTCAGATATAATGCTTGACAAGTTTATCAATAACTGTTTTTCTTAAAAAGTAGAAAAACCATACACACTTTCAAACATGTTTAAAAGCTCAGAGGGAAGGCAGGAAGGCATTGGTTGCACAGCAGCTACCTAACATCCCTGGTAATTTTGTTTTTTATCTTTAAATAAGAAGAATTCGTTAGTGCTTCACTGACACATATATTTTTATTCATTTGTAAGCCGCTATTCAGCGGTAGCAATTAATATTATTGCATTTGCACTCCGCTGTGGTGCAGTACCTTTTAAAATGGTTTCTAAAAACAGGCCAGCTTATTTTCTAACAAAATCTTGGAAGAGCCCTGCCAAAAGACCCAGACATGAAGCAGTCTCATTCAGACAGGTCTTGAATTTTTGTCTCCTCACTCTGAAGTATTCCTCCCAGTCGCATCATTACTTTACGTTTGTGGAGATGAACACAGATTGCACTGCTGTCTACAATACCACAACCATAAGGATGCAATTCTAATTTAAAAAGAGATATTCATCTGTAAAGTGAATTGCTGTTCTTGTTATGAAGCCTTACGCTAGTCCAGTTTTGGATTATAATATACAGGTGTAGCCTAAAATTAAGGGCCATTGTAAGCTGTACAGGCATTTACCTAGACAAAAGGTACAGCAAGGACTGAGAGGTTTGTTTTCTAAATTTGCTTCCACAGAGCACATTCACAGGAATACAGCTGGCAAATGTTAGGCTGGAAGGGACCACAAAGTGTGTATTCCTCAGGCACCCATGCACCTTAATGATCAAGAATGCTTTTAACTTTCTACAGAAAACTGTGCTTTCAACAATAAAAAACAAAAACAACAAGTTCTATGGTCAATGACAAAAGGTTAAGAAAAAAGCATTACTAGTATCCCAGGTTTCTGTCACCGCAAAGAATTTATTGGGCGGTTGTTCCAGGCAACATGCGGTTTACTGTCATCAGTTGAGCTTACATAAGTATTAATCAGTTTAAGCAGAGTTACAAGATCAAATTACATTCTAAACATCTAAAACAGCAGTATCCTGATTTTTCAGTTGTTTCTTTGACAAACCCTCTATGCCATATTTAAAGCATATTCACTCATGGCAAAGTATAAAATGCATTCAGGTGACAGGAGACCACGAAGGGTGACAAGTGGTAACCTGATGTGTGGTAGGGAATGAGAAACTCAGCTTCAAGCTTTGGAGTCAGTGCCTCACCAGAAATTTCATGTGTGACTATAATGAGTGATTTTCCTTTGCCTTAAGGTTTGAGGGGATAATTTTCAAATTATGAAGGCCCAGATATTATGGTAACAGGGGCCAAATAAGTACAACCGATTGGTTATATGTCATGCCAATTTTCATATAAGAAGCCTCCTAAAAATAAAAGCTCCTTTTCACTCTACATCACACCAGCTTTTTTTCTTTGAGAGGCAGAAGAAAGTTTAATCATTCTAAAAGCTGAAGAGGCTCAATAAAGATTCTTGAGCACTGAAGAGCCCTCTGTGGAGAAACACTGCAGAGCTGACTAACCTCTTCAGAGCAGAGAAGCATCTCTTCAATAATACAACACAATTAAGACTCACCATTCTTAACCTCAATAATCTGACAAGGGAAACTTTGCACTACTAAAACCTTTTAGATCTATCGCTGCCTATTTTTTTCTTCTCTCATAGAACATCTGTGCTCCTCACTGCAAACTAATGCCAATACAGCATCCAAGCTGAACAGCATCAGTTTCTAAGGGAAAGAGAGAAAAGAAATTCTTTTTGAAGTTATCTAAAAGCCAAGGTCAAAAAAAGGTACAGAGTGGGGAAAAAAAAGAAATCCCCTGGCAGATACCATCTATAACTAGGCACCCTCTACAGAAGAAAACAGCTCTTCTGGTGATTAGTAACACTTGTTTCTCTAAGAGTTGCAGATATACCAATTGGCTAATCTCCCAACTACCAAACAGACATGCTTGTTAGATGGCTCTGACATCTCTCAAGACATCCTGCTATTTGGTTGAAGAAATACAGATGCTTAAATCACACTCCACAAACCTTGCAAAGCCTTTCTGAAGCCTTTCTGAAAAGGACATACAAAATTTTGTCTTGATTTTTTTTTCCCTATAACTATGCTTATCTCATAGCCAACAAAAGGTCTCTTCTTTGGCCTGCATTGATCCAAACAAGGGCAATCTGGGACATTAACATCACTTGACTCTCAGCAGACATAGAGGACACGCTTCACACAGAAGCGCAGTGACAGAGCTCTGTGACACATTAGACACATAATGTCTCATTAAAACAACAGAGAACTTCTATTTCACTAGTTTGAGATACACACTCAATACTTAAACAGCATGTGTGACATGGAGATAGGCACTGATCATTTTCTCTAAACTTGTTAACTCTGCCTTGGTAGGCCAGCAAAACTAACACATCAACCTCCTAATCAGACTTTCTCTGTAACCAGAGTTTACTGGGTTTCCCTTACTACTTGTAGTGAGTACTAGTAGTGAGTACTACTACTCACACGCACTTGTAACTTGTCTGCCACAAGTTTCCCAGGTAGAGAAATGCCTTCCTGAAGTGTAGCGTTATGTAGTATCATGGCTGATCCACCTTTAACGGCTGTAAAAGAGGCTCAGTTTAGCTCTAGACAACTAGCGATATCTAAGAAGGAATTTAAAGAAAAAATACAAAAATAAAGATGCAAGAACATCACTTACAGACTGGCACTCCAAGCACACCACGCACTGTCTGGAAACAGAGGAGTGTTCTCACTGCAGTTCTAAAAACTGATCTCAAACACTCTGTAAAAATCTTTGCTTTCTGTTAAGACCAGAAGTATTTTCAGCCTCTCTCACATCACCTCCCATGGATGATCTAAGCTTTGGGTTTTATTTCCTCAAACCCTTGCATAGATTTTTCCAAATGAAGTACCATATTGTTAATGTTTTTATTAGCTCATTTTGGACTTCACCTCCTACTTTCAGTGGTGCATGCAATTGAATGGAATTTGATGTTATCTGCAAATATCATTAGTGCATGTTTACATCAATTCTGAGGAAATTAACAGAGAATTTACTGAAAGCATTATGATATCAGGAATACACACACACATGCATGCCTACACACACAAAACGCACATCAATATATTTTTTGACGGGAAAAATCCAGTTCTGCTCCAGGGCCCAAGTTTCATCACCAGAGCATTTATGACTGTAATACCATCTCTTTTCACAGAAATAAGTAAGTTTTAAAGAACTAATTTTATGCATCTTATAAAGGTCTAGCTCTAATGAAAGCAATCTGAGGATTGCTCACCTTTATTCCCAAACTGAGGAAGCTTTTGATCCAACTCAAACTATTCAGATCTCCAACAGATATCCCACTTAAATTAATAAAGTAGTTACCACTTTATGAGACATTCCATCAAGCGCTGTACCTAGAAACAAATACTTTAACATATAATATATCACTGCCTGTCTTCCCTCCAGGTTCTCATTTTATGGTTTTATCTAGGATGTAACCTAGATTGCCAAGGCAATATTAGTTCTTTATAAAGAAACAGTGGTCATTGCTAATAGTTGCATTATCCTCTGAAATAGACTGGCATTAAGAAAAGCCCCTAAGTTGTGGAATGATAGCACATCTCACCATTGACTTGTGCAGTGCCAGAACAGGATTTTCACTGGTGCAGACCATCACAGATTATCGGCAACTGACTGAAAAACCCCTGCAATGGAAGAAGGCTCTGAGGAGAGGGCAAGGTGCCCATGAAGCTCAGGAGCAACATAGGATGCGACTCATTTGTCACAGCTTTTGCGAGAGCTGACTTCATCTCAACAAAAAGGGGACGAGAGGGTAACTTTTGTTTTAGATAAGCACTTGTACCTGTTGAGTGGATGAACCAATGTAAATGTTTCTTCTTGAAATATGAAGTTTATCATGAGTTTATCAAAAGTATGTGAATGTCTCTTCGAGATTAGCCAGACCAACCAGGGGGGAAGCACATATACGGCTCAGCCCAACGTGGAATATAAAACCTGAACAACTACCCAAAAAAGTTCTGGAGAGAGCAATGTACTTGAGCCGGCTTCAACCCAAATACTCCTTCCTTGCAACTGGGGACACTCAGCATCATAACACCGTCGCATTCCTCTCTGAAATCACTCTACATTCTGTTTTACCTTCCAGTTTTGTTCAGGTCTGTTCAAAACTGAAAATGCATCTGCAAACAGGAGGAGTTGAAGAAAAAACTTGTGCCTGTTTGTTCTTCCTCTCCCCACCCCCTTCCCAAAACCCTTTTTTTTTTTTTTTTAAAGAAAAAAGCACCTGCTGTGTTCTGCATTGCAGAAAGAGTCACAGGCATCTTGAGACACCTGATATCCCCTGGGATTAGAACTGCTGGAGAAAGGCAAGGAGCAGAAAGGAGAAGATCAAGGAGCAAAACTGCACCAGAGCACCAAGGTCAGAAGGGCAGAGGTGACAGGCTGCAAAGATGACAGGCTATGAAGGCAGAAAAGTATGTTCACAAGAAGCTATCAGTCCCTTGAGCAGCAGCATGCCATTTTCTGCTTTTTGGAAGTAGGTCCCTGGAGGGGTTGTTGAATACAGTGATAGATTTCTAAATCATGTGGCACCTTTTAAAAATATTATTCTGTGTTCCCATCTTTTTTATAATATTTATTATTTTATGACAAAAATGATGAGGAGTATCAGCAGATCCCTCCTTTCTTTTTGACTTTGCATGAGTCAAACCATCCTACAAGGGCTTTTTTTTCACCTCCTTAAAATCTCTCACACCTAAAAACAAAATGGGAGCTGCTGGGGCTGTGTTCCACTGGTAAAAGGACAAGAACAAAGTCATTTCTGACCACACGATGCGCATGCTCCTGGCCCAATAGAGTTCTGACATACGGGACTTTAAGGCTGTGACATTTTTTGAAGGATTATTTGGGGTTAGTTCTAAAAGTTTTCATTTCTTTATTGAGCCTCAGTACATTTGTGTTCATGATGGCTAAAGAGCCCAGCTTTCATTCAGTGGTCCCACAGCTATACACTTTCACCCTCAGTACCTGATCATCTCTAAAAAAGCTTTTCACACATAGCAAGTATAGAGTGCTTGATGTGTGATGTGACAGAAAGCTTTTATGGTTACTTGTCAGGCACTAGTTGCCTAACTCCTCTGGAGCTTTGACCTCTTTTAGGTGCGTAATAAGACAATTCCCAAGGTTATGCTGAACAAGTCTTTATCAGGGAACCATTGACATCAATGGGACTGAATTAATTTATGCCACAAATAATCCATGATACACATGTACTTTATTATCCTTTTTTCTTATATTTCTACTTTCATTTGCAGTTTTTGCATACTTAGTTCTTCAGTCTCAGCTGCTGAAATAGTCATAGTTTGTATGTTTAAAGAGAGATTGAGAAATAGATGTGTCATTTTCTAAACAATAGATTTACCAGTTCCACGTACCAGCTGATAGTACTAATGGCATTCCTTTGAAAGGAATCAATGAAGTTCTCCTTTTAAAAGGACAACTGCACCCAAATGTCAATGTATGTAAAAAAAAAAAAAAAAAAAGCTTCCATATCAAATTTACACTTCAAGAGGTTCATTTTTAGAACATATCTGCTCCTTATTTGACTTTGCTAACTTCTCTTTTATAAAATTCAATATCCCTACTTCACTGTATTACCCATTAGTGCAGATAATTAGAATTCAATTCTCTCTCTTCCTAGCAATAAAAAAATTCTACTATTTTCACTTAGAAATCTTGCAGTCCTCTTTCAGAAGGGAATAAAACAAATAAGCATGTGTCTGACAACACTATCAGCTTATATCTGATCAGATAAGCCTTTTTAAATTTATTCTTCATGTCCTTGGCCTTTTGTATTAGTCAACTATGTTCTTTCGGATTGGAAGATTATTTTTGCTTCCTTCTGTTGGGCATCTACCCCAGATTTAAATCAGAACTCTAATTAGAATATTTTCTACAGCAAGACCCATACATCTATTTATATAGTTAAGTATGCAAAATGCAATTTTCCAAATGGTTTCAGTCATAAGCACTTTCCAAAAATGCTGTCCACAGCCAGTTTATTAAAATGCCATTTTATGCAATGCCACAAATGTATCTAACAAATGGCAGACAGTGAAAAGGAAGCAAAAATAAATATCTCATTTTGTCTTCAAATTACAACAGATCCAACTCAAACATTGTGTTTTGTTACCCATCACCACACACAGTTTGAGTCAAATCAGCCCCAAATCTCAATTCTCTGTGTAACTCTAGCTATGGTGAGAAGCTTCTCAATCATATGTAGTTTCCATCCTAATCTTGATCCATCTCCTCTTTTCAAAGAAAAGCTGCCATTTGTCAGTCATTCCTTTTCTAAATTTAAACATGGGTCAAAAAATCATTATGCGATCTTTCTAGCTGTACCAATCACCGCACTACCTCCAAAAGCAGGCAGATCCTTCTGCTCTTTCCATCAAGCTGTGGTCCTGAAACATTTAACGTGAGAGTCCATCACACCATGCCCAAAAGTTGTGATTCCCAGTTATGGAAAATGTGCAGGCAATGCATCCTGTGAAGAATGTCAGGTAATTTATACAGTTTATATAAATGGAGAAGCAAAGACTGAGCCATACCGAAGGGCAGCCAATAGTATCCTGAAAGGAGGAGTGAATTTTGGCAATGCATAACCTCTATTACATTAGAGATTTCTTCTTGATTCAGACTGGCACTATAAAGGGATGACTATCAGATTTGTATTTTCTACACAGTTTCTGCTTCTAACAGCTCTATCATTGTTCTAAATGCACATGGTCAGACAGGTTGCTCTTTCACTACCTTCTAAAGTGTTGATATCCAACTGCAGAAATGCAAAACAGCTAACTTCTGCACCATTTCATACTGACTTTATTGAAAGATTATTCTTAAGTTGGGGAAGGAGTTGTGTTGAGCTTTTTTTAATCAGCACAAGCACTTCAGGAACAAGCGTCAAGCTGACAAAATTGCCTGTGGCACTAGGTAAGTCAAGGGAGGTGCACACCACTTCAGATTACAATTCTGTTATAAACTCCCAGCTGGGCTGGCAGCCTCTCTGAAATAATATTAGAAGACAGAAACAGCAAAGAGTAACTACAGCTCCTTCCATCTTCATTATAAGGGCCTCTTGTAATACATTTTTGACATCCTGGTAAGCTTCTCTCTGCTCCTCCAGCTGTTTCACACTCCATTATAGCTTTGCTGTAACACCTTCTGATCAGAGACTAGATATGTGAAGGACTGTGTTGCTCTTTTTAGTCCTAAATAGCAAGCTTGAACAAACCATGCATGGCCCCTGCAATTAGCAAAAAGCATCAAATAAAAAAGACTTTTCTCTGAGCGAGTATTATGCCTCACATTATACAGCTGATAGAAAAGATCATTCAGCCACTTATTCACTCAAATGTACAAAGATTTTTATTTTTTCTCCCTCTCCACACCATTAAATGGAAAACCCAAAGAATGAATTCACAATAATTCAGACTGCAATCTTCAAAAACGTTAGCATGCTCTTTATCATCACAGGATATCTTGTCTGTTTTGCAGGTGAAAGATTACAGCACTCAGTAAGACATCAAGGAATGAGTAAGAAGATTAAAGACCACAATGCTGCAACCTCCTGGCCTTACACCTTCATCTTCAACATGAATCTTAGGACCACAGACTTAAAGACTCAGTTGAGGAACTGAGAATCAGAGAGAGCAAGCCAAGTATAATCTTGGTAATCTCCCCTCAAGTGCAGATGTTATGTTACAGGCAGATTAAAAACTTAACCATAGCCCTGAGCATTGGTGTTAGAACCCAATGAAGGAAAACATAGTTGAAGGCAGCAATTGACTGGACAGCATCACTGAGTCTCTACAGGTGTTTCCCCTAGTGGCCTACATTTAAAAATAGGCACCATAAACAGAAACTCTAAATCTAGACTAGGCCTCCTAACTTTACCATAGACTCTACCAACAGACTGGAAACTAACATCGAGAAGCCTGAAGTACAAGACCTGCATACGGCTACTGCTGCAGTTAGCATAGTCTGGAGTGACACTGGGGCTGCAGATTGAAGGCACAGAGCTGAAAACCTAAATCCAAATACAAGCCTTCATCAGCTATGCCTACATCAGTGAGAAATTCAGCACAATGGCAGCAAACTGGTAATCACAGCAGTTACTGGTAGGACCCCTTACATCTCCACATTCAGCTCATGGGATATACTTTAGATTTAGTCTGTATTAGTTTAGGTGGGTCTGCACAGACCCACTAAAACCATGGACTGAAGCTTTCAAAAGAATCGTGCCATGCAGGTTCAAGGACCTTGGGGCAGGGTGGCCCATGAAAGGAAGGGTTCACAGCTTGGCCTCTTGATTAAGTACAGAGCAGAACATGGGGCACTTTCATAGAGGAGCAGCCTAGGACAGAGCATTTTGACCAGCACATGCTAAAACGACTCTGTAAACTGAACTGATACACATGGAAGAGAAACGAAGAGATGTTCTCCAAAACCACACAACTGCTATAAATCATAAATGCTATAAATGTCAATGGGAACACAGCTACTCACATTTAGTTATCTCTATTTAGGAAAAGTCTTACAAATCTGTTTTTAAGAGAAGCCCCAAAAAAGCAAGCCTACGACAAATAGAGAAGCAGGCATGGTTCTCTCTTCCTAGATCATTACAAAGATTTGCCTAAACCAGCGATTGAACCTGTTAGAAGCTGCATCTCCTACCTCTACAGAAGTGCCCCAATCTGTGCACAGCTGGGCCAGCACTCCCTGCTGACTGGATTCCCATCGGTCATGCCCAAAATTCAGAGGCCAGAAAATGCAGCCCTTCAAAGGGCATGCCCTTCCTGATCTCAGCTGAATGACATGTAATAACTATGCAATTTTAAAGCAGAAGGCTTTTTTTTTTTCTTCAAAGAACTTGCCTGCTGAGCTGCATAGACTTATATATAATAGTATTTCCAATGAAAACCTAATAAACAATTGCAATTGCCATGCCTCATTGCAATAACTGAGAGGTTGCAAGTATAACTGTACATAAAACAATACAGAAGAAACAGGGCAGAGTATCTCTATTCCAAAAAAAAAAAAAAAAGAAAAAAGAAAAGAAACTATTTTAATAATCGGTATTCTTGAAAGCACCATAGTTATAAATGCATCTAGCATCAACAGTTACTGGCTTTAAAGTACAGCAGCTCCCACTGGTGCCTATTAAGGATAAATTCTGAAATTATCCTGAACTTTTAATACAGAAAGAACAGAGCTTAGCCTTATTTTAAAATACTGCCCCTTCTTTGGATTAGTTCTCATGACAAAGACTGTTCTGCTGTCCAGAACAGTTGTCAGACTTCAGGACAAACTCAAACATGCACTGAAACTGTAAGTCCAGCTGAGGCAAAGCTCAATGCCGGGAGCTCTGCCCACCCTAGTAAGTAATTACAGAATGCTGATGCAAATTTCCAGTCAGAGATGATAAAATTTATATTTTCTGAGTCTGCTTTCAGGAGTAATTTAATTTTTCTTTTCCTTTGGAGTTTTAGAGTAATGGGCAAAAAACATATTCCAAGTGAATAGCTCACACACATACTATTTTTATTTTAAAATATTGACCATACAAAAATGCCCTAATTCGCTTTTCAGTATCAATACTTTGGGCTGTTGATTTCTCTGGGTAATATTTTTGATAGCAAACACTATGTACCATTGAATTTCAAGGGGATCTGAACATCTGAGTTTCTTAAAAACTTCTAAGAGCCTCACATTTGAAATTCAGATTGTTAAACTAACCTTATTAAATTACTCACTTTCAGCAAAATCCAATTATTCTTTCCTAAATTACTTAGTACTTCACAAAAGTAGTCTCATTATTAGATCAGATTATTTGGATTTAAGGACTAGTATGACAGAGGCTCTACAGCAACTCATACCCTTCATCTTTGCAAGACATTTTTTTTATTCTTGACTTTACTTCTGCCCCCTCTGCCCAACAGATTTAAGTATTTTAGACCAGACTACACAGAATAGCATGGAGTGCAGTGAAGGTATCTCTATATGCTTCCAAGCAACTGAACTCAAGCCTTAGACTCAAATATCACAAATCTATGTACAGATCTTACACTGATCTGTGCAATAGCCCAATTCAGACATTAGGTGACATTCCCTCCTTCTTCTATCTCCACAATAGACTGCTCACAAGGTTTCCTGATTGCCCTTTAAGAAAGTCAAATATATACAAGTATATCAACTATCACTTAAAATAACTGAGTCTCAGGAAAAAAACAACTGGCAACTCCGTTGTTGAAATTGATACTATTTGCAAATACTTTCACTCACTATGCTCACCCCAAGTTTGGGACAGGGGTGATAAGGCTGCCCTACAAGCGTTTAACCCATCGCTTGTTAGAAATGGAGTGATAGCTGTCTTTGCAAACCATGTTCAGGAGACTCGCCTTCTCATTTGCTGGGTTTTTTTTCTGTGTCCATAAGGCACCACATGATGTGGCTCATCCCCAAGGCTGAGGGCTAGTCCAATAACACAAGGAGAGTAGAGCTCAAGTGTTGGATTGTAATAGGCAGATTATATCTAAATTTAAGGAGATTTAAACTGCATCCTGCAGGCTAAGCAGTCATGTAAGCAGAGCTAGTAGCTAATGCAGAAAGAAATATTCAGAAATCTAATACAGAAAGCATTCAGGCTGAGTTTTATATCCCATTTTAACTGAATAGCTTTACTTTGCTGACATCTGCTCCTGATGGGACATTTCTAACTGCCACTTACCTGTCCCCTCTTGCTCTCCAGTATCATCTCACTTTCCTCTTCACTGTCTATTCTCCAAGGCATTCATTTGTCTCATCCTGTCTTCCAGCTCTTTTTGTAAGCCTCTCTACACCATTTTCTAGTTTCTAATTCACTTTATCTTCTCTTCAAAGTGACCTGCCTTCTGCTTGTCAAAATCTCTTCCTCAGATCCCAGACAGGTAATCACATTAATCATGTCTACTTCCCTTAACCCTCACTGCATCCAGCTCCCCCCGCTTGGAAACTACACACTAAGTTCAACATGCAACAACAAAGCTACCAAATCTGATGCCATAAGAACTGAGTACATGCTAAAACAATTACAAACTTATAATCGGTCACTGATAAAAAAAAATTCTACACGGTAGAGAATTCATGCAATTGGCAACTTGAGAAGCAGTGCCTTTGGTTTCCTTTTCCTTAGCACCAACTCAGTGCAAGGTGTTCTGGTGCAGTACAGAAGGAATTATTGATGTGCAGCTTCTCATGCCTGCTCTGACTTTCCAACTTGCTATTGGCATAAGTTCCTCAACAACATATACCTCTGTTTCTTTCCTACTACCTTCTCACTCTCTTGTCATAGCTAAATAGGCCAGATTTATTTAAGTTTCTATAGGTGTTAGAGAGCTATGATTAGTTTTTTTAATCTGTCGCAGAGAGAGCACATAACCAGCATAACTGTGTTTGACAGAACATGCCATTCAAGAGAACTTTTTTTGCTGTTTTTTTTTTCTAATGCCATTTTTGAGAGGCCAGTATTTCTATTTTACTGACGTAAAACTTCCACGTAAGAAACACTCTAGTCTCACTTATGTTCTGCAATGGGGGAAAGCAAACTCGGACTACAAAAATCTTGGCTTTAGTCTGTGTAATGTCAGGAGAGTACTGAGAATAGCTCTACAATAAAGTTTATTATTCTTGTTAAAACTTCAGTTGTGAAGCAATCCATAAATACTTTTAAATTTTTCTATGCAAAACTCAACCAAACAAACTTAGGACTTGATTCAGATACCACTAACTACAATGAAAACTGGGTCAGACTTAAGCACATGCTAAAGACCTCTACCAATCACAGTAAATATCAAATTCACATCTGGGATCCACTGAGGCTGGAAGATTGAACAAGCTTGCTTGAATACGCCTGAATAAAGAATAAAATGTTGCCTCTCAACCCTTGGTACATATAACCTTACATAATAGGACCTCTGAGATAAAAATAACTTCTCAAATATCCTTCTGCATGCTGTCTTCATCCTGTCTTAGTATCATGAGGGCTTCTGCAGTTCTATTAAAATGTATTCAGAGCAGAGATGAGTTCATAAAAGTGTGTGTCAGGGAAGAGGAAACAAAGCTAACATAATCTGTAAAAGGGAGCAGAAAGAACAGCCATCCTCTGCAAATTCTTCATCAACAACCTTAACTGTGGCTAAAGAAGTTAAAGAAATAATATTCATCTGTTTGCACCACCCATGCACAAGACTGAAGTTGCAGCAAGGACCTTCCAACATCTCACAGCCGGACTGGGCTGGAAGATACGGTGTTTGAGAAACTTCACTTGACAAGCACAAATTTCATCTCCCTCCCTATCCTCCTGCACCACCTAACAGAGCAAGCAGCTCACTAACACCAGTATCCCTATGGTCTAATCCAGGTAGTGGCACAAGGAGAGGATAAAGGGAGAAATTAATATTCCCTTGATTCATTCCTGTACAAAATCTAGCGCTTTCTGTTATCTAAGCAATGAGGCAGTAGAGCAACTCTCTTTGCCATTTTTTGCCAAGATGTTTTTATTCTAGCACATATATCACCTAAGCATTCACAGCAATTTATTTGAAGGTTTAAATGGAGACCACGTATCTCCTCATTTCCTAGGCTAAGAGGTGACTGAAGTGCAGGATTCCCCTATTTTCATTCCAATGCTTCTTGGATGGAAAAGAGATGGTGGATGATTTCTAGAGTCAGAAGAAAGGGACAGCCACAGGTTTGAGGGGGAAATAAAAAGGCTTCAATGTTTCCACAGTTTATGATTATGCAGTAGGAGCTCATCCCTCTGTAAGCCTCTGGCAAAACTGAATGATGAATTTCAGCCAAATGACCAAATTACTGAAGCAGGATTCACAGTCTTTCACAGTGATGTACCACCACTGCATTTTCTTCAGAAGTGAAAGAAACCAGCCTGACAGATGTCAAGCCTAAAACCCAATACCAAAAAATACACATAGAAGAGATTCAATATAATAGTGTCAACTTTTACAGCCAGACATTCCTATTTTTCTTGAAGACCACACAAAGACTAAGAGGGCCTGTCTGTAGCCCTGGCTCTGGCCCCATTCGGGTCAGTGCCAGTTTGTCCTCCTGATACTTTGGCCAGGTGGAGGCCTGTGTTTAATGCACTACTCTGTATGGAACACAACCAAATACATATACATGCAAAACTTGAAAACATGTAATGGTTACAATAATGAGACTGATGGGCATCTCCTTCCAAAAGGGACCAGCATGCCTCCAACCTTCCCACTTTTTGTACTGGTCACTCTCCTTGTAGGAATTTGTTTGATCGCACTGTCAGAACTCTCAGCGCTTCGTTTACACACCAAAACGCCATGTTGGCAGGCTTTGCACCTGGAGCACAGCTCCCCCTCCTCCCCAGGTTCCTGTGTTGAGGAACATCACTGAACCTCCCTTCACACCCCTCAGGATGCTTCCACTGCCAACCAGCCCTGCGGCCAGAGGGGCAGCAGTGGCAGCAGCCCTCTGTGGGGCTTATCGTATTCAGGGAGGGCCTCTTTCTCCTTAGAGGAGCCCTGGTTTCCTGACCTCACTAATCCTGCTAAGAAAACCACTCAAAAAACCACTCAAGTGCTTGGCAGTAGGTGGAAGGAAAGCTTTTTGTATCCATGTTTCCAACCAGAGGAGAGTTTTTGTTTTTGTTTGTTTTTTTGACAATGCAACCCCACATGCAGAGCCCAACACACAGTGGAAGCAAGTCACTCTGGTGCCAGGTTCTGGCTAGTTCATTACATGTTAAGCACAAAACCGGGAAAAGCCTAAAAGACAGATGCAGCGTTGAACTTCTAAGAAGCTGGATCAAAACGGCTGGCAAATCCCCTGGGGTTAATTACAGATGCTTCAAAGGTTGGTGCCAGGAGAAGATTGCTGTATTTGAAAATTCTGTTTAAGTATCAAAGCCTGTGAAGAGCCATTGTGGGTCACCCCTTGAAGGATCATGACTCTCTAGCCAGTTTCAGAGCTTTAGTAACTATGGGGTAAATTCATGGGTTTTTAGAATCACAGAAGCCCTTTCAGCACTAAAAGCTATGAACATTACGGCTGCTGAGTAAACCATAATGCCTTCAGGGCAATGAAGAGTCATCTGGCCAGAAGCATGTACTGCATGTTTTAAAAGGTACAGCCAAGCATCTCCGTTGGTAAAGATATGTTGCTGCTTGGTATTAATCAAGGGTTTTGTTTAGAATGCATAAATCCATAAAAACAGACTGTCTTGAAACCTTTTATGTCTTAAGGGACTGTGTATATGCTCCCAGTCCACCAGCCGTTTCATTTTCAGACGGTTCCTCTCATGTCTTAAAAAACAGAGGTATACACAGTATCCTCTTAACCTTTTCCTCTCAAAGATGTGGATTCCCACTTCCTTTCCTTAAGGATAAGATGATTTAATATTTGAATAAGGTGAATTCATACAAATTTCATATTTGTGTATATGAAAACATAAGGATGAGGCCAAAAGCTGGCATGAGCCTGAAGTTTATAACCTACGGCCACATAAACTAACTGCTCACTGCATGTTCCAAATTGTTCAGCTGATTACACCCTTGAAGCATCACAGTTAGAATATAAGACCTGATCATGATTTAAGAGTATAAATCAGGGTTCAAAAGTGTTCTAAAAGCAAACAAAATTGAACATTTGGAATCTGTCATGATGATTCATTTCCCAGAGAAACTCTCCACTGTGTTTGCTAATTATTGCTAATGAACTCATTAGAGAGAGCACAGAAGCCATATAAATGAAGGCAAAACATTCATATAATGGATGAAAAATAGTTACAATCAAATCTAATATGGACTGCTGATTTGCATGTATAAATTCATCTATAAACAAGGATTTGCAAAAGTCACCACCGCAAAACCACCACACATCTATGAAAGGCACGATCATATCCCTTTGCCTTAGGAAAACAAACCAGAAAGTGTTGTCAATGAAATTCCTCCACTTTCCACCACAGTACTTCTTACATCACTGACACTAGCACTCATTCATTTACTTAAACACAAGACAAAACCACACTTCTTATTCTTCCTAGAGGAAGAGAATGTCTCCTCTTCACCTATTTTCTGCTCAGCAATACTAAAAGGACTTATAAACTTGCAAAAAGTTTGTTAAATCCTCTCAGGAGATAGTTAAGCATTTATAATCCAGCCTTTCCATGCCAACTACTTACTAGTTTCCCATACGAACGAACAAACCAAACAAAAAGACTTCTTATATATTATATATATAATTATATTATATAACTTATTATTTGAAAGCTCTTAACCAAAGGTAAAGAGCCCTTAAAATTACAACTAGAACAACTGCACACTCACTTCTCTGGATGTACTCTAAGATAGAGAATCACACATATACACAGCTACTCTGAATGGAAATCCTGCTGCCAAAGCCAAGCAGACTTAGTCCAGAAAAAGCCTTTCTATTCTCTTTTGCACTATTAGTTCATATTGTACCTCATAAAAGGTGGATCCATATTACTGGGAACCCAAAGAGAAAAAATAACTTTTTTGACCTCCTGATATGCTGAGTGTGAAACAAATTAATGTTGCAAGCTTTTTCAATACATTCAGCAGGTGCACAAGCAAGAGACTGCTGAGATCCTAGAAAATCACCTAGCAGGTGCTGAAATTAGAGGCGAAACTAATAAGCTGTGCAGTGTCCTTCTGCTTTTGACAGAAAGTAAATATCTGTGTATGCATGCTAGAAAGATCACAGCATAAAGGTCATATAGAGCTTCCATTTAAGCTTGGAAGTACATCCTGTTTTCCGCCACTATGAAATTTGCCCTGTTCAAGTAGTCAGACCAAGGTACCAGACATCTTAAAATCAGGAACACAACCACAGAGCACAAGCTCCAGAGCTACTGGGCACCACACTAGTCATGTTGCTGTCACTAGATAGTCACAGAACACATGAAGTAAAAGAGACACTGCAGGAAGCATCTATTGCACCAATTGAGCATGCTATTCCAAACAGTCCTCCATGTGCAGAGTCAGGCATTTCCAAGAAGCATGACAGCCATCAGATGTAAGTCCCCCAAGTCATCGTTTTTTGTTGTACTTTCTCTCTCACAGGCCATTTCCTGCCTCTTGTGCTGATGTCGTTCCCTAGCCCATCTTGAAATTTGGTTTTGAGAAAAGGTAAGCAGGTTCCTCAGATCCTAGATCTCAAGTATTCCACATTTCTAGAGCAGAAAAATCACAATTTTAGTCTGATTCAAGACCAAATGCAAGCTTACTCAAACCCATCTCACTTTGAAAACCAGTCTTGAATATCTTGAAGTAAATAGTAGACCCCCCCACTAGCTGCATGTCATGGAGATGTCCATGAGAGGCAAAGAGAAAAGTGAGAAGTAGCACAAAGCATTATAAATACTCAGTTTAATGCATTTCCACAAAAGAGAAATGGGAATTGTCTCTCCAAATTAAAATGGGGAGAGAAGACATCAGCTTATCAGCCTAGAAAGCTTTCCAGCTGCCTGACCTCACATTGTAATTGAGTGGGAAACTCCAGTGCAATCATTAAAAACAATCATTTGGCATTTTTAACAATTTATTAACAACAGATTTCTGTTATGTACATGGATGATAGTAATGGTAACCAGGAGTGCATTTATTATTAAGCAATTTCATTACCCAGAACACGCTGCTTTTGTTATTTTCCTAAAAAATGAGGGAAACACTGGTGACAGCAATGCTTTTCATCTAGCTCTTTCAAAATACATTTACACATATACACACACAAGCACTTATGCTTGTGTATATATGCATGTATATGTATAAACCAAATTTTGATTTTCATGCCCATATTTTTATCATAAGATTTTAAGAGCTGTCACACTGAAATGTTGTTCTAAACCAAGGAATTGTATTTCTGACAATACTTGACTTATAAATATATATATATATATTATATATATATATCATCTTTTACTGCATTACAATGGGCAAGAATGTAACAGAACATGATTTACTACTGTCAAGCTTGGGATTCTGAAGCAATGACTAGTGGGAACTTCTGACAGCATGAGTGTAATGATTTTGATGGCCTTCATTTTCAGTGGATTTCTCCTAGTCTGAAACAAAATGAATACCTAGAAATCCAAACCTCTACCAGTAAATCAACTGTCGCAAGTTTTCACAGCTTCAGATGTATCTATATTTCCCAAGGGTATGTTCAAATAAGAAAAGCCTATTTAGATGTGGGAATGCTTCACACCTGGAGTCCCCTTTTCAAAAAGTTTCACTTTCTAGAAGCTATACTGAATGCACGACAACCAATGTCTAACAGCTCAAACAGTAAACAAATGGCTATAGAAACCCTATAAATGTATGGCCTTAATTTGTGGTCCTCCAGCCCTCATGGGCCCTGTCTGGGTTTTGAAACTGATAACCTGGACCAGATTGATCTTCTAAAAAGTTGAAGAACATGAAAATAAACTAACTGACCCCTAGGATATTAGTGAAGATGAAAATCTGCTGATTTTGAAAAGTTTTACAGTGGGGGGGGGGGGGTCACTGAAATCATTGACATTGGCTGAAGCAAACCGAAATGTTTTCTTCGTACCCTCCTTTCTAACCCTTTGAATAAAGCATTCCCTTCTCCCTTTTGGTTCCCTTTAGCACTGAACAGCAGCCTCCTGCTACACACAAACAAGGTAAATTATCTGCTGAAAGAAAGTAAATAGGTTCACAGGCTCACCTGAATAGAAGACTGGAATATGGCCCACTCCAGCTTTATACTAAGCAACATCTTCTAGGATGCCTAAAAGCTAGTATAATTTGGCAAACTGGATAGCCTCACTTGGAAATTTACTAAGCAATCTGATACTTTCCTGGGTATTAAAGCTGCCATTTTTGTAATTGTATACCATGTGAAATGAGCTACACATGAATGTTCCAAAGTGGAACTGGCCAAAATCCATCTAACTGGATACCTTTTCTGTGGTAACAGCCAATAGCAGATGTGCAGGAAGCAGAGTAAGTACCAGGCAAGTATAGAGAGATACTTCCCTGGATAGTCAATCAATTCGAGAGGCTCAAAAAATTGATGTCTATGGCCTTCCTGAAATGTAAGTTCTGCTCTTGTACTTAATGAGGAATCTTTCGCTATTGTATATACCCAATTACCTTTGGGCTAATGTAAAGATGTAGAATCTATACAGCAGCCTGTGGCTACTTTCTAAGTATCCCCTTTGATTTTACAAACTTGATCTTCTCTTCATAACTTATTTCTCAAGTTTGAAGGAATTCTGCTCTCTCTAGTCATGCTTTAATAACATCATTCCATACAGATCTCAGAGTATCCACAAGGAGCTGAATATTCATATATGGATGATAGATGGACAATACTTGAGGGACCTTCTTGCCCTACTTTATAGTGTGAAGTTTTTCATTCTCTCCTGGCTGTACCTGATTTATGATAGGAATCTAGAGCACAGCCAAGAATCTTGCATTACTTTTCACAAGAAATCTCTGCAAGTTTAGAAGTGGGTGAGTTATACTCAACTTATACTGCCCTATTTATGACCCCTCACAGCTACAAATGTGGTAGTAGCAGCTTCTCCAGGGCTGGAGGGGAAAAAATATTTTTTTGTTGTTTTAAAAAAATAAAGAGAATGAGAGAATGAGAGAGAGAGAAAGAGAGAGAGAGAGAGAGAAAATGGACCATAAAGTTCCGATTCCTTCCTTTCAGTAAGCGGTGGTTCATTTAGGTAAAATGTCCAGTACCCAGGAAATTTCTGATGGTATGTTATAGCCCAGTTAAAGAAACTGAAAAGAAAACACTTAACACACTATTAAACTGTCCCACAAAAATGTCAACACATTAGACTTCCCTCTTTTTTCCTAAGGAATTTACCTAATTTATAAAGAACAATTACTCCCTTGCTGTTATTTTTTGCCCTCATTTGTATGTTCTAGGGATAGTCTGTGAACCGTTACAGTAATTCAGCTCCTTTCAGATCATATTTCCAAATAAAATTTGATATGTGTTTTCGAAGCCATCGTGGCACATCAGTGTCCAAATATACTTCTTAAGTGCGAAATCTCACACCTGCAAAATGTAATTACCTATTTCCTGAACTGCTGACAGATACTCAACTGTATTGAGAACACAGAAATCTGAACCAAGTCTGAAAGGCCCCATAATATTTTATTTCAGTAAATATTCATAAACCAATTCTAAAGCAAATGGAAATTTGAATTTTTCTGAATCCTTGCTGGGTAAGCTCGTTCTGTAAGAAACCATTCAGGACTTCAAAGTGCTTCCCACAATTAAAGGATAGCCTAAGTCGGTAGTCTGATTCAGGAGGACTGACAGATTGCTGCTTTTCCTCTGCTCTAAGAAGATTCCATGGACAGATCTAGGACAGATTAAAAGGATCTGGCTAGATAGAAACCAGATTCTATTCCACCTGAAATGTCAACCAAATCAGCCTCAATTTTGAAGGTTCCATCAAGAGAAAAGATTCAAAGTTCTTCCCCTTCAAACAAAATATTTGTTTCAGTGAAATGGGACCATGAAGGACGGTATAAACAAGTGCACTCTGAGGTCTTTCTCATATCACCACTTTTGACAGGTCCTTCTTTCTGTTCCACAGAGCAGAAAACCTGGTATCCCTGTTTATAATGAGGGAAAGGGAAACGAAGCTGCCTAATCTTACTCGGAGAAAGCAATTCTTTATAACATACCCTGTTCATAAGGAACTACATGCACAGCAACTTCATAAAGTTCTGCATAAAAACTGCTTCTAGATAGATTTATCTATGAACTTTACTCTTCCTCTTTGATTAATAAGTGATTTGTGCAAATTCAGACTGGCTTTGTTCCTGCAGTATCTTGTCGTGTCTTTTCTAGGGGATTTTACCATCCTAATCCAAACTGATGCAGACCTGCAGACAAAGATACAGGTACATGCATTTTTATTGAACTTCATGCCAACTTAGTGGAGGATGTAACATTTTTTATGTTGTCATCTTGTTAATAAAAACAAAAAAAGACCTTCTCAGAGAATTAGATAATTAGATATTTGTATTTTTTTTTACAGCTTACTGATATAATATTTTCTGCAGAGCATAACTTCTACATATATTCAATCTTTTTCTATTTAAGCACAAAATAGGACCAAATCTTCAAGTATACTTTACATAACCTATAATCTCACTGAATGCAATGTTTCCCTTGGAGAACAAGGTTATGTTAAAGCTACAGAATCAGTTCCTGGATTTTTTTTTTTCCTCCCATCAGAAAAGTTCTCCATATTGTGATGATCTACCACTTTTTTTTTTTCCTCTCTCCTCTGAACCCAGTCAGTTTTCAGCAGTGCTCCGTGGTTGCTCTGCTCAAGAGCCAAAGACCACAGGGGCAAGACAGACCCACATAATGTAGCTACATTAGCACAGCTACACAGCCCTGAATCAGAACCAGCTTGTCAGAGCTCACCTTATCTGTCTATAAAGGCCCACATAAGCAATCCTTTGAAGGGAGGAGCTAGCAAAGGATCCTTTCTCCCTCACCTCCTTCCCTCCTCCTATTTTCTTCTTTCCCCCCTCACCCCCTGCAGTTTCACTGGGAAGGTGCTCTTGGTCCAAGACTTCACAACTCAAAGGCCATTTTGCCCTATTATCCATAGTAGCCACAGTGACTTCACAAAACAATTTGAAGACTTGAGAGGGCACCTAGATTTACAGATTATTGCAGCATGGCACTTACAATAAACTAGCTTGGCATAACATGGGCCATGTATAGATTTCACCCTGGAATTCTGCATCTTGCCCTATACACAAATGACCTATGATTTATGCTTGTAATGTCCCACACTGCTTTTTGTGTTATTCAGTCCTCGTGTCTCTTTCTCCTGCAGTGAGACCATATAAACTTCCCCATTCTCAGCTGTCAGCTACACTTGCTTGAGTTTTAGTCAAGGTTTGAGGAAGTTAAGCACTGATACCGTTTTCTGCTGAGCTTGCAGTTAATAAAAATGTGGCGGCCAGACAGTACGCTTAAAGTTTTCAGAGCATGGCATGACTATAAAAGCGTACGTGCTTTCTCCCCTCCCCACCCTGCCAAGATTTTCAACTAGTCTCATTAGAGATCCTACAAATTTAACTTAATTTAAATCCTTTGCCCACCCCACACTGCACTATCCGTCTACAACACCACTATTGCTACAGTAGAAAGTAAACATATAAGAAGAAATAATCCTACAGAAAGTTAACAGTGCACATGCCTTCTTCTCTTAGCATTTCTCTGCTCCTCGGTATGGCTTGAAGGTCTGCCCAAAAGCCCCATCCAAAACACCCAGGCAAGTTTAAGCACCTTCTCAGTAAACACTGTGTCAAGAAACAAAAGCAGTGAGGAGGAGGAAGCCTAAGGCTTCCACCATAAGGCTTCAACCATTAGTTCTTTGGATGCCCAGGTCGCAAAAAACAAACAGCTTGTAAATGGCTCGAGCCTAGAGACAGAATCTTTACATAAAACAAATTGGGTATTGTCCCTTAATAACCTTGATGGGATTTCAGCTGGGACTGGGGACAACCTGATAATTTCCCTTACAGCTTTTTATTATCCAGGCAAAGTGAAAGGATTCTCCTTGACTGGTATCTGCTGCTTTCATTTGTTAGCATCACATTTATTAAGGCATATATTACTTGCACAGTCTAAGGATGCTGCTCAAAGGGTCAGGAAGATTATTTTTCCCCTTGAGGCACAGTTTGGCAGCCAGGGAGAGGTTAGCAGGGTTCATCTTCCTCTGAAACGTTGGATAGTCTCCAAGGTTAAAAATATGATAGAGGTGAGATGCACTAATCCTTCTACAGGCATTAAATCCTGTCGAGCATTAAACTAATCATCAGCTTTGGGATCAAGATAGAATTTGTCTCTTAGATAAGACTGAAAGAGACTACTAGAGATATTTTTGCTCACCTCTGTCATGTGTTTGGGCAGGGAGGAGAGACTCCACTTTTTAGTATCATCTTGGGAGTTTTACTTGACAAAGTGTGTCTTCTTCCAAGAACTTAGGATATTCTTGATGTCTCTGTAGTCTCTCCCGTTCATTTCCTGTGGAAGATCTGATTGCAGCCTTTGCCTCACATTTACACTTGCTCTGGGACACTCTTTGCTTGTCTTGAGTTCATAGCTGTATGTCTACTGGATAGCCTATAGGTTTTCTTGACCTAGGCAACTATGACATGGTTGCCCAAGATTGTGGAGATACTCAGGCTAATGCAGGGTGACTCCTTCTGGGGTACTCATACAGTAAAAATATCCAGATAACAAGTATCATTACGGAATTCATATATTGTGAAAGGGCAGCTCTACATCCATCACGTTTATGTCAGAAAATCCTCCCAAAATTTTCCGCAGAAGACTTGATGGCTATTTTATTCTTCTTATGCACTACTAATTGTCCCTTTTTAAGGAAGTTTTCTTCCCCCCTCGCCCCGCAATAGAACATGCTAAATCCTTTGAGGATGAATACATAGGATGTCGTCTGATCCGATTCTCTCATATACCATTAACAAGAGAGGCTGCATTTCCATTAATAGAAAGAACACCACCAAATAAAACGATGCCTATAGCATGCAAGTTGTACTCTGCCCTTTCATTTCTTCTTTTCTTTGTTAAGTCAACTATGTCCTCTTTTATCTCCCTAAAAATATAAAAGGATGTTCAACTTATGTTAAAACTACATCAGCTTGGTGTGCTGTGAGAAAAGCATTACACACAGTATTTCCCCATCAAACTTACCTGCCTTTATTCTGGAAAGTGGAATTGCTGAAACCTGAACTCCACAAGCCCACTCACTACATCTGATTTAAAGGAATTACAGGACATAGGAGCCTTCCCAAAAAGAAGTTAACAGTCTCCATGTAGTGTCCTTGAAAATATTTAAGGAGAAAAGAAGGTAGCATTCAAATTAAATAAAGGGATAAGAGATAAGGAATAGAACAAAGAGCCACTAAGTGCAAAGTCTACAACAGAAACAAACAATTCCAGCTGAAAAGCTTAAGATTTTTACCTTCATTCCTTGCAGAGCTATAAAATTGAAATGCAAATACTAGGGTCCAAGCAGCAAAATGGCTGTGAAAAGTATTTTCACAAAATACTTTTCCTAAGACACTATATTTTTAAATTTACTTTTTTAAATAAAAAGAAATGATCATAGAATCATAGAATGCTTAAGGTTGGAAGGGACCTCTAGAGATCATCTAGTCCAACCCCCCTGCACACGCAGGGTCACCTAGAGCACGTGCCACAGGGCTGCGTCCAAGCGGGTTTGGAAGATCTCCAGAGAAGGAGACTCCACAACCTCTCTGCGCAGCCTGTTCCAGTGCTCTGTCACCCTCATTGTTAAAAAAATTTTCCTTAAGTTCCTGTGGAACTTTTGGTGCTTCTATTTGTGGCCATTACCTCTAGTTCTGTCAGTGGCCACCACTGAAAAGAGACCATCCCCGTCCTCTGCACTCACTCCTTTGAAGTACTTATATACACTGATTAGATCCCCTTGCAGCCTTCTCTTCTCCAGGCTGAACAGGCCCAGCTCCCTCAGCCTCTCCTCATAGGGCAGATGTTCCAGGCCCCTGATCATCCTTGTAGCCCTGCGCTGGACTCTCTCCAGCAGCTCCACATCCCTCTTGTACTGTGGAGCCCAGAACGGGACACAATACT
>NW_010579977.1:106000-123318 GCF_000705375.1 Tinamus guttatus
TCCAGGTCCCTCTGGATGGCAGCGCAGCCCTCTGGGGTATTGGCTACTCCTCCCAGTTTCGTGTCATCAGGAAACTTGCTGAGGGAGCACTCCGTGCCTTCATCCAGGTCAATTCAATTGATTAATAAATTGAACAGGACTGGACCAAGGACAGACCCCTGGGGGACCCCGCTAGCTACAGGCATCCAACTAGACTCTGCACTGCTGATCACCACTCTCTAGGCCCTGCCATCCAGCCAGTTCCTAATCCACCTCACTGTCCACTCATCTATCCCACACTTCCAGAGCTTGCCCAGGAGGATGTTGCAAGGGTCAGTGTTAAAAGCCTTGGTGAAGTCAAGATAGACGGCATCCACCACTCTCCCCTCATCTATCCAGCCGGTCGTTTCATCATAGAAGGCTATCAGGTTAGTCAGGCAAGATTTCCCCTTTGTGAATCCATGCTGACTACTCTTGAGCACCTTCTTGTTCTCCATGTGCCTAGAAGCATTATAAAAGCATTAAACATATGGAGATACATGAAAACAGAGAAGTGACATATCCATTCCACAGATTAAACTAAGCAAGATTTTTGACCATAAAAGGGGCAACTAGGCCAAACTGATATTGAAGTGATTGTCTACAAAATCATTTTGGGTTTGTTTCTATCAGTTGCATAGAAATACACAGGTGGCATGGTTTCAGCTTACTTAAAATTGGCCACTTACAAGTTTTAGTGATGCTTAGAACAGAAAGCTAGTCTAAAATAATCTGATAATGCAAGACTTTGGCTCAACCCCACCATTGCATGCATAGAAATACCAACCAAAACCCTTTCACTGACATTCCCCTCTAAAAGGACACAAGAAGAGGGGAATTTGAGACAAGATACCTAAATAGCCATTGAGCGCCAGATACACACAATGGGCAAAAAACCTGGGGAGCAGCTGAAGAAAGGAGATGTAAAGGACAGAGTTATTTCATTTCTGAAAACCTAATGAAAGATCTGATTGGGCACTGGCAAAGAGGAAAAATTCAAAGAGGCATAATGATAAGAATAACTCTACTTCCCAGCAAGAACAGTTCCCTCAACTGTGTTGAAACCACAAGCTCTTAGCTTATGATAGTATTAGAGTTTAAAGCTTTTTTTCTTTCTTAAGTACTGTTTTACCACAATTTATCTCTGGGCTTATAAGGCAAAAATCTTGCACTTACATGCCCTACGACTGCGTGAAGTTGACGAGGTTCTCTAAGCACCTGCACAAGCAGAGACAGAACTGGCTTAGTTGCACCTACTACACCAGAACAGAGAGGGTGTGAGTTTCTGCATACACTAACATACAGAAACACTTTGCCTATGAAATGCTTGCTTCTTTAATCAGGCATGAAGACCTTATTGACAGCACAAGAGTGTTTTAATAGGGCAGAGAAATTTACTGGAATAGGCAGCTTCCAGAGTCATGAAATTTTTCATTGAATATTCAGATGTTTCCTATTTCATAAAATCTCATATTTCCCAGTCAATCTAACAAAATCAGAAGGACTTCCTCCTGATTTTCCAAGTGCTGGAGTGCCAGGATTGTCTTACAACATACACCAAAAGTTCATGCAACAAGTAATCTACACATATCATTTTGAACAGCTGCCTCAAAAATCTTTACATTACATGCTATCACTATGAGGATCTGTCCCAGCAGCGAAGGTTATTCTCTGTATTCAGCTGCATGGATACTTAAACATGCCCACATCCATTCATAAAGGTTCTCAGAATGTTTGTGTACTTTTTATTCTGTATGCTTCTCCTTGGATGGAGGAGTCAACCATGATGGATTACATTTGCTGTGCAAATACAAAGTCATTCAATGATAGTCTGACACAGGGCGTTTGCTTAAAAAAAGTATGCAGTGAAATGGCATTTAGGGCATTACTGCTTGAAATAAATCAACTAAAGTGTTCTCTGCTGCTTTCCTCAATAATAATATTTTGTTAAAACTTCTATGTACCATCTTAAATGTCATCTTGATTAAATGCTGCACCTGATGCCTGAAATTGAGTAGCAGTGAAGAAAAAAGTACCACAAAAAAAAAAAAAAAAAGGCACTATGAACATTGAACATAGCAACAAAACTCTCCAATGTTATTTCTCGCACTTAGTTATAAGGGCCAATGTAACTGCATCCTTCTTTATATGCTTTGCTAATGGAACTAGCACATGAAAATCCTTGGCTATGACAGCTGTTAGTACTATTAAAAAGGTCGCTGTATTTTACAATGCCAAGCTAATGGTTTTAGGAAGCAACCTGAATTGCCAGCTCAAAATGATACCAGTAACTGGTGAGGCTTTCAATGATTAGTTGCCTACAATACTTTTTGACTGTTTTCAAGCAGTCAAGTGCTCTTGTCCTTATGCACAATGCTATACTTTCCTTTTCAGACTATCAGTAATCCTGCCTTTTTTCCCCCCTGCCAGAGTCCAATATCCTGCTGTTCATCCAGCTGTTGCTTTTCTCCAGGTGCTGGGTGATCTTGGTATAGCAATGGTTGGAATAGAAGGCAAACAGCTGTAACATCTAAAGGCTGTTTATGTCTGAATCTATAGTAACTACTGATTTCTCCAAGTAACGATTGAGCGTAGATATTAGAAATTTAAACTTATCTAGGTATATAATGGACATTTTTGATACATTAACAAATTTTAATGTTCAAAAATGTTGTTTCAGATGTAACAGAAATTAAAGAATTAAACTAACAATGGGCAAATAACGAATGAAAATATTTTAGCTTAAAGTGATATATTTTCACAAAAAAGAGTAATCAAAATGCTCTCAAATTGTCAATAGATATTTTAAATTTTCTCAGCAAAGGATAAAAAGTTAAATAGAAACTAAATGCTTGTTAGGACTGAATTTATCTAAATGCTTCAATTAAATATATCAAATCAAGAGAAGTTTAGTCTTTAGGAATTTTTCCCTCCTAAATATGTGCTTCAGAGAACTAATCCTGTATTCATGAAACATTTGTGCATAGGTGAAAAAGATTGTCAGGGGGAAAAGAAAAAAAAAAGTTCATTCCTAAATATCAGAATTTAAAACTATGTGAACATAGAGCATTCCCATGAATGTTGTAGCCTCGCGGAAGTGTGATTTAGAGTGAATATATTAGAATATGAAAAGGTATGGGATTGTGGGATTTACAGCGATATAACTGTTTTCAGGACAACTCATCACTCAGAAAAAAAAATGCTAGGAATCTAAGAACTATTGTCAGCATGATGCTCCCCCCAGCTACCCACTAACAAATGTTTCCTTTTCATGAAAAGGATCCAGGGAAGTGCTAGTCGCTGAAGTAAGTGACCATTAACCTGAAGATGCTTAAGCAAATTCTGATTAATACGTTTTAAAATATATTTTACAAAATATTTACGTTAAAATATCTTGGGACAATTTTGAAGTCATTGAGGTAAAGCTATGATTCAGTGCTATGCAGATATGGCTCAATCTGATTGCCAGGAAGCCCAAGTGCCAGGCTTCATATGGTTTAATAGCCTTTCCTGACAGCTACTTCATCACTGAACTGTCTGTGGCAGCAATGACTTTTCTAAGTGCCTCTAGCAGAGGATTCACTTCCACATTCAGTGAATGAAATATGAATATCCACTGTGATATGGGAACACTTGCAGCAGTTCAAGGAAAATCATCTTTCCCTTTTATCCTCCTAAAGACTGAGATCGCTCCTCAGTGAACAATGTGAGCAATCACTGGCCATGCGACAAAGCTTCCATGAGGAAGTCAACTAAAGAAATCACCTTATATCATTACGTTATCAACAGACAGAGGTGGGAATTGTGTGGGGGCAACCAAGTCAGTGGGGCTTAAACTCAATATGGCAATTTAATGAGAACATCACATTCTGGTCATGCTGACTTGGGCCTACGATGGACAGTAAGGACAGAAAACCCATTTCTCTTCTTGTGCCTTTTGCAAACAGATTATTAGAGCCATAAGTAGTATTACATCCCTTCAACAAGGGCAACAGATAAACACTGAACCCTTCCTGCTCCCTTTTCAACAAACAGGAACATCTTCTCTTCCAGAGTATATCTGCTGCTTGTAGATTCACTCTCTTATTGAATGGCAGGTGTTCTGCCTGACAGTGTCCTCCCTCTGAGCTGAGCTCAAAAGACTCAGAAAATGCAACTCATGAAGCTCTTCTCTGAACTTCACCTCTTAAAGCAGTGAAACATTTAAATCCCACAAAGAGACTTTTATTTATAGGAACTTGTTCATAATGTATTTGCTATGGCAAGAGATGACACATGGTACTCTTCAATAAAAATCTTACAAAGGATTTTATAATATGTGAGCAAGATGCTATTTATTCTAAAGAGATATGTGTTTTTATTAGTTTTATTGAAATGCTGCTGTTTTGCAGTCTGTACCAAATAACATATTAGCTATCTATGAAATTCCCTATCTTCAGAATATTTTTTGAAGAATGAGGGGTTCCTAAGGCCTAAGCAATGGCAAAAATCTGGAGGAGAATATCAGCTAGAGCTGTTTATAACAGTGTATGTTTCACAACTGGATCATGTCTGCAAATAAAGTAAATTAAATTTAATCAGATGCCAAAACTCTGATTTCTCTTTCAAGGGAAATGTGAGCAGCAAGATCCTATAATTCAGCTCTCCTTGGAAAATGCACAGCACCAGTGCTGGAAAGATGGACTACAGCAAAAAGAGATAAACAACAGCTCAGCTATCAAGACGCTGAGAAAGAGGGAGCATACTTTCCTTAGCTTCCAAAACACTGGATCACAGCATGTGGAGAAGCCAAATGTCTGGTGGCTTATCTTGCTCCTGCTGCCTCACAGTCCTCATTAAGCTACTATGAAAATTACTGATTTTTAGAGGTGTCTAGCCCATATCTATTAGCTTTAAATGTCTTGGGAAATTCTTGAGAAATTAATTCTTGGGAAATAATTAAGCTCAAAAGAGAAAAGAGAAGATAATCTCTCTTTTGCATCTATATATATATATATACACATGTTATGTTCACATAGAACTATGAAGGGTTTTAGGATAAAAGACTCCTTTCTTTTTGTAAAGCTTTGACTGTTGAATAATAGTATCATCTAGAAATACTATGCTATCTTTCCGAAAAACCCTCATGTTTGACATGAGCTCATAGAAACAAACAAAACTCAGAAAAATCTTAGAGCAGATTGTTCCCCTTAAAAAGGTGCCAAGATGGCATTTTTGCTGAAGTGGCGCGTGATAACACCGATACTACTCGACTGTTCAGTTCACTGGCTCTGCTCCTGGACCAGCTTTCCCCTACTTGGGTACTCATGGCTGGTATAGATTACCAATCTAGAGTGCACAGCATTCTTAAATTTCCATTGCTTTAGTGGCACGTTTTCTGTAACTTTTTATATTCCTTTCATCGAGCAAATAGAAGAAGTCTGCAGAAAGGAAATCCTAGGCTTTTCTCTTGCATTGCAGATAAAAATGCAAACTTCATTCAAGACAGCAGAGCTACAGCACACATCATGCAGCACACAAGTTTTTCATGTCAGCCTCAACACTGATAGAACATGGTCATCTTGTGATCCACTAGTTCATTCTAGTCTTTTTTATTTTCCAGGCATCTTCGGCTTGCAAAGTCCCAGTGTACAGAAGAAACTCTAGTAATTATAGGCTAAGCACATACTGTTGCACTTGTACTACTACATTTCATCCTTTTTCTAGAGTGTCAGGCCTCAGCATCTCTTCCTGAGGGAACAGGAGGAGTTTAGCCTTTCATTCTTCAAAAAAGGGAAAATGCTTCTGAGGTAGAGGTAGAGGTGCAGGAGAAGCTCCAATCAGATCTTACAGAAAGTGGTTCACCGTAGGCTAGTAGTCTAGTCAGAGTAGTTCAAGTTTGGTCAGGTCTTCAGTGCAGCCAGGCAGAATCCACAGTAAGAGAAGTGAGCTGCTATTTTTTCGTTATACTCTGAAAACTAGGGGTTAATTTCCCAGAGCCTGAGTGGAAAATGTTCTTGCTATCTTCTTTATGCTCTGGTTTAGCCACAAGGTGATAGATTAAATGCAAATATCAGACCTCTGACTGGTGTCATGCAACATAGGTATTTTCTTCTCTCTGACAAGTGAGATATGAAAGCTGAGTATCCATGAGACATTCAAGCTGAGTATCCAAGTCAGCACTTGGGTCTTTGGTGACTGTTTAGGGCTGTTTAGGTTTTGGCAAACTCAGCTTCAAACATATCGATGCCTAATAGTTTGGAACAAAGATACCAATAGAAGTGTAAAGTGCCAAAAACATCTTTCAGATTCAACTAGTGATCACTTAATACATTTCAGTTTCTTAAAGAGAGAACGCCCTGTTAGCATTATATAACAAGGTGCAAGCAACATGAAAGTACTCACTATTTAATCAGCTGTAAGCAATTTCGAGTTTTCCAGAGAAAACTAGTCATTTCAAAATTACCTTGCAGACTGCACTCAGGGGATATGTCCTGTTTAAATATTGTACACTGCATCTCATTATGTGTCATAGGAGATTGCAGAAGGATATAATTTAGGGATTATATTTCTTTTGCCCTCTCTTTAAAAAAAACTATTTTACAGTTTCAACTTTATGCTAATGCAAAAGTCATTACTACAGTCCCAGGAACTTTTACTGTTGAGTCTGGGCAAATGTAATGGGCTGAAACTAAGCATCATGGAAAAACTATGCAAATCACCATGTACAGTAAATCAAGCTAATAGGCAGACTTCAGCTTTCTTCCATAAAGGTCACACATATTCTGCAAACAGGAGGGGAAAAAGAAAAGGTGGGGGGGCTGCAAGGAAACGTAGTGGCAATCCATTCATTGAATGTGTAAGTAAGGAAACACTAACTAAAAATAAATAGTTGATGTTGTCTTTGCATGGATAAAAAGCTTCCAGGAGAGGAGAATATATATATATGTATATATATAAGGATTTACATGAAGAAGAGATTTCCGATAACAGATGACTCTTTACCATAGGCAAGAATGACACTACAAAGCACCACGTCTGGAAGCTGAAGCTGGACAGATTCAGACTAGAAATACATTTTTTCCTAAAGAGGACAAAAATACAGACAGACAGATAGCATACACTCTTAATTACGTGAACTATTTAAAGAAAAACAAAGCCTTTGGAACTGTTTTCCAAAAAAACACGTTACAGCTGAATTACAAGTTAAAGACCCAAAGTATAAGATTATTAGAATAAATTAAAAATAGGTATACACAATAAGCCTTACTAAATTATCATAATAGTTCCCTCCAGCTCTAAAACAAAAGACCCTATTCCTTATTTCCCCATTTTTCACCATTTCCCACTCTACAAAAGTATTTTCCTTACAATCATAATCCTTTTTCCATTTGACTAAGCTAAAGCCTTGGCTATTCTTTCTGAAATTCCTCATCTCAATGATACATGGCCAAAATAAGAACTTATAGTCTTTCCACTCAGCACCTTTGAGCCCTCCATTGATCTCATACTCTCTATGTCACTTCAAGTCATTTGTTCCTCTGCTTCTTTAAACGCTTTTCCCAACCTTAGTCTAGACAGCATCAACGTAACAGTGTAATTTATCTCAATATCAAGAATGATAAATAACTTATTTCTCACACTCCTCAGGGTGACTTTTAGTCTCAGATCTCTGTTTCCTATACTTACTCCTGGCAGACAGGCGCACTGTATTCTCTCTTGTGCATCCATTTCTGTGGTAGCATTTCCTTCCCCACCTAGCAACACTGACAGATCTGAGCTCCTCATCTTTCCTTTCCTGTTCTTGCTACTGCCTCCAAAACAGCTTTTCTCCTTTATTCACACTTTCTTTTAGTCTCTAGTGTATGCCTATTCCCATCTTTTCTTCTCTCTTATGGCTGTGTGTGCTTCTGTGGAACATCTTCCTTGCCTGAAGATTTGCTTCCAGGCTTGTGGCAAACTGGCCCTGCACCTTCCTCTCTCCTCAGCCTTCTCTCAACACCCCAAATCCCATGGGCACTCCAGCATTGTCCAGAGCTACAGAGCTGTAAATTCTTACATTTCCTGGTCCTTGAGTTCAACAGCAAGTAGTTCACACAGAAGTGTCTTCCACAGAGCATCAGCATGAGATGAGCATGAGTTCCCTTGAATTCAGTTACTCAGGTCTCTCCATTTTGCCCCCCTTTTTTTTTTCTCCTCCAAAAAACAAACAAAAAAAATTTACCAAAAAACAACAACAAGAGCTTTTGCTTCACTCATATCTGTTTCCACTTTAGGCTTAACTGCCCAGCAGCAGTCTTCAGAGATAGGAGGCTATCCACAATGTCCTTTATCCAAATCTTCTCAACTCCAGGTGTACTTCTTCAAAAGATACACTTCTTCAGAGTAGCCTGCAATCTATTCAGACCAAGTGCATAGGTTGAGCCCTTTCAAGGACATGGCTATCTACCATGGTGCATTCACACCTGAGTAGCCTACAACTATTTCATAAAATTACGGAGGTTAAAATAATTATATAAACTCTCCAATTACTTTAAAGCCCTGCAATATACAAGCCTCATCTATTGAGACCAAAAACGGAAAGGCAAGTCATTAGGTGAAGTTGACCAAAAAAAAAAAAAAAGAATATGGATGTCACTTTGTAATTAGTCAGGGTAATTAAAGACAATTTTGATAGATAGATGTTCCCTCCGTTTTCCACTAAAGTCAGCAGAAAGTTGGGGAATTATAAACAAAGTCAGATTATACTTGAATTTGGTTCTTGCTTCTGAAGGAAGTTTTCGTGATTTCATCTGAAAAATACAGTATCTTGATTTTGTTCAGCCATCGATTTTACATTTAAGGTTAAATAAAAAATCTACATTTACATTTTTCCTTCTAATTATCTCAAAACATCAGAAATAATTATATTAGATAGAAAGTGCACCAACAGCCTGAAAGTGAGCTCTATAAGAGGACACACAGAGCTGGTTTACACATTGAAAAACATCTGTGTTTTTTTTTTATTATTATTTTTTAAACACACAGCCCCAGGAATCTCTCTGCAGACTGCCTAAAACCCAGATCTTACAAGCAGACCTAAGCCAGGTGAATACAATGCAATAAACTTTAAACAAGTTCTCTAGCCCTATAAAACAAGGCTTGCTCCTCCCTTACACCAAGCACAAGTCCTCTATGCAGTGTTTGCTGCCTCCACTAGATGTTTGGTTTCTCTTCCTTGAACCTCCTCTTTAAAATCTGCTTCTGCATGACATTTTCATCAAGATGGCCTTCTTAGGTTGCAGTATTCTCAGGCTCCTGGTTACCACCTAGAGCAAAGCCATCTCCCACTTGCTTTGTGCTTTCTGCCGTGTGTTGGTCTCTTTCTGCAGCCTCTTGAAGCTTCCAGGCAAGGGACAATCTTTGGACTATCTGCTCAGTTCCCAGAACAATAAGGTTCAAATTTTTCTCCAAAATCAGTGCAATTCTTCATTAAAAAAGTCTTGTATTTTTCCACTCTGAATACTTTTGACAGGAGAGAAGGAAACTTTTTCCCAGTTGGAATGGAAGGGAGAGAAAAAAATAGATTCCCTGCTCTGTCTCCTTTTTTCCATCTATAAGAAACAAAATCTATTAACGAGATTTTATAGAAAGTTTTAGGAGGCATTAATCCGTGAGATATAAACCAACTTCCTAATAATAGGTGGAATAATTGTTTCATTATCAAGTCCTTCCACAAACTTCAGCATTCTCCTAGAAAAGGTATTTACTTGTTAAATCTCAAGATTCAAACTATAAAGAATAACACAAAATTCCAGACAGTGTTTTTCATAAAAGATTTTTGAAAGGCAATAAATTGCTTATCTTAATAGTCAAGAAACAAGCATAGCAGATTACCATGAGTTTCAGGATAAATAAGTTCGCTTGGGGCGCAGAGAGAAGGTGACCATTATTTTGCTAAACTTCCTGAAGGAAAGGTGTTTCACAGCCTTCAACATTGATTTTATTTCCATGGCTCCAGAAAAGTCAGTAGTTTTGCCACTGAAATCAGTAAAACTTAAGACAACACTGCATACTTCTCAAACACTTATTTAGAGATGTATTAAGAATTTCAAAAGGGCATTGTATCTGTATGGACTCAACATTCCGCGGAAGTTCTTGTTTTTTTTGTATGGTGTATTATGCTGTTCTTTTGCCCCCCCCCCCCCCCCTTTTTTTTTTTTAAATAGCCTTCTGAGCAGAGCTACAACAGCATCACAGTGCTTTAAATCTCCTGGATCCTCGGGAGCTCAATTTTCCCCTTGCATGAACCAGACAGTATCGCCAGGTTCTTCTGTGGTTTACACTTGGGTTGTAGCTGTATTTTCTGGCAGCCAAGAGTAGCTAGAATATAATGAGAGACTCACTGGGGGCCAACTGTGATACCTCCCTTCCTCACCAAGAACTAAGTTGTATATGGTTATCTCCTCTACCAACCACAGAAGCTCACAGCAAAAAATATGATTTTCACTGCTGTTCCACCTGCTCAGCAGACACGCTTAACATTAATAAGATAGATATAATCTGTTAAGCAAATGAGTTTTTACAACAGCTTAACACCTGCCTATTCAGTTTGTCCTGAATAAATAATATATTAAGTTTTACAGATTTAAAGCAGGTTTAACAATTTGCCTCAAGTGTTTGCCACTTCATTTCTAGATGTTGTGAACAAAGTTTTCATATAGCAGAAGCAGCTTTATACCCTGGAAAGCTGAACTAGGCACAAGCTCCTGCTCTTCTCTGGGCAAAACCACTGAAAACACCACAGCGTGTTCAGGAAAAGTACCATATTCCTGCCCTATTATTCCTCTCCTCATGCAGTCAAATACGGACACTTAGAGACAGGCAACCAAGCTGCAAACAACTTTGCTCTGATTCAGCATGGCCATTTTTATGAGGAATAGGAATGCAATTTGGCCCTAAACCTGACAGTGTTGGTATCACCAGCCGAAGTCTGCTTGTTTGCTGGGATTTGAATTACCCAACCCGCCACACACGGGCAAAGCCCATGGCACCAGCACCATAGTGTGTCTCCAGCATGGGAGACATAATTAAATGGCTCAAATACCACACGCTAAACACTCCTAACCTATTTCATTCTAAAAATTTATCTTGTGACTTCAGCTGAGAAAAAGGACAATAAATCCTGTCTGATATTTAAAACCTTTAGGTATGTCTGTCTGTCTCAGCTCCCTTCTCCATGAGCCAGCACATTTTGTGAAGCTTCTACTACATGAAAATGAGCTATGATCACATCTTCTGAAATATCTAACAGCAACATGCAGACAGGAAGGCAAGAAATGTGCACTGCAAGCGTAGCAGGGTAGGTAAGTGCAGTACAGACAGTCGGTGCACAGCCTTCCTCTAGAGCTTCCTGCAAGCCAGCAACTGCTGAAGCCAAGAAAGTTTGTGCCCGATTTAAAAGGCCTAGAGCTCAGTCAACAGCCATGAAGCACCAGCACAAAATGCTATGTGAACTCAGCTCTGTTGTACAAGCCATGCAGGACAAATTTATCTGGTATTCTCCTTATTTATACACAAAGAAAGTCTATAACTGATGTGAAAAGTATATTAAGAAAGAAGAAAGGAAGACTGTCTTATGGCTAAAAGGGAATGTTCAGAAGCTGATTCAGGCTTCTCAAGCAAGACACCACCTTAGTTTGCTTAAAAATATTTACCTATTTCACATAAATATTTAGGTAAAGTCTATAGTGACTCAGATACTGCGCTGAGCGAGGAATTATAAAAGTCTAAATAAAAATAACCATAGTCATTAACATTTATGATGCTTTGAGAAATCTTAAATGTTTGATTTCGTAGGACTGAATTACAGGCTATTAGACAATACTGAAATGTTATATTACTTAAGAATACGTGTTAAACTAGAGTATCATTCCCACTTGGAAGCACTAGGGTAGTGGTACCCATTTATAAAACCACAGCCTAATTAACTACTGGCAATTAAAACTATAAATAAATGGGGGTGGGGGGGAGAGAACAGATCAAATAGATTTTGTTTAAATTACCTTAATTAGGCTGCAAGTTAGACACTCTGCCTGGTTTTGGAGAGTTCAAATTGATAAAGCTTGCTATGAGGTTAATTTTCTCAATTCTGGCACACTACTACTGTTACTGCTTGTAAGAAGAGATACCCTTCCACTAACTATCATGACATTATTCATAACACATTAGTCTTCCTCAAGGTGCTTAATAAGAGTTGCTGATTCATCAGAGAAGAACTAAGTACAGTTTATTTAAGTAGGTTGGAATTCAGCTAGGAAAAAAAAAAAAAAAAGCATTTGTGTTTTAGTGACTTGAATGCTGCAAATTTTCTCTTTTATCTGCTCCCTCCAGCCAAATTCCAGGCACAGATGCCTGGAGGTTGGACAGCAAAATTTTAAATACACATTTGCATTCCTGAATAGAAAACTGAAAACACAGTAGTGTCCAAGTCAATTGCTAATACCTTGGATGATCAACATTCAGTCAGTCTTAAAGAAAGAAAAAATAAAGAACCTAATCAATATAAGGTTTTTGGCATTATCATTTAAAATGGTCTGTATTATGAACAGCAACAGCTATGCTTAATAGGATTAGCTACTACAGCAAAGCTACTCTACGTGATAGCCTTGCAAGACACAAAAATAAATGGAATGATTGTTTTTATGACTTAATATTCAGGTTGAGATAAGGCCCCAGAGGTACTTAATCATCATGAAGGCCCTATATGCCCTTATGAGAAGAATGAAAAGTGAATAACCTGGTCATCTGAATGGTAGAAATAATTGAGCATTCACTAAAAAGGAAGAGAAAGGTGCTAATGAGGTATTGGTAGTAACTGCCACTGCAGAAGCTCATAAGATAATGAGGAGAGGCAACAACGGGTCAATAAAAACAGGAGGGCAACTTGTTCAGCTGCCAGGAACTCTTAGGTGCGATAGCTGCAAGGCAGGAGAGACAGACACAGGTAGAGACACACACACAGAGGGAGAGAGACAAGCATGTGTTTATCTTCCTTGCAAAATGAAAACATCTGAATCGGGGATACAGCCAAGAAAGCAACCAATCTGTTAATTGTAAACCACAGCCTTACACAGCTAATCATCTATGCATGTCACACACATAGTCAGGAATCAAAGGAATACACTGTTTTCCATGACTCATCAGCAGTGGGTACAGAGACGCTTGTAAACATCATCAAGCAGAGTTTTATTCATTCTGAACTACGCATTAGGGAGTTTAGTGGACGCTGTTAAAATTCTTCAAGCAACAGCCTGGAAAATCATGCTAACAAATAACCTACCTTTGTAATCTTCTGTGCATTAAATGTAACAATAAGTCACAACAGGCTGTGCATCAATAGGCTACTGGCGCATGGTTGGGAGGCATTTGGAGGACCAAAGCAGAAGGCCGAGTGCCTCCATCCATGTGATAAGAGCACCAGCAGCCTACTAATGCACACCCTGGCCTAGCTGATTTTTATTGCAGCATGCCTCATAACTTTCAAATTTGGTGTTTTGAAAAAATATTTCTTAAAACACTTGGAGAGGTAACATATCATTCTTATTAAAAAAAGAAATACCTGTTATGTGCTGTTTTAATGTATGACTTGTCTTGAGGGCTGGTTTTCAAAGGTAGCATTTGTATAGATACATCAAGACCTCTATTACCACAGTAAACACTTTGGAGTCTAACGCATTTACAGCCCCTGAGACTGAGAAGTGCTGTTATTGCTATTTTTACAGATAGAGAATGGAGCATAAAAAGCTGAAATGACTTGCCCAAGGTCACAGAAGAATCTAATGACAGAAGAAAGAGATGAACCTGGATCCCCACAGTCAATGTTAGCACCTGAAATCAGCAAAACCTAAAGGAGATTGATCATCTAAGTTTTCCTGAACTTTTCATAGTGTCTTTGTTTCTTCCACATACTGCTAAACTTCTACTAACACTGAACACTGAGATTATCATTTCCAGTGACAAAACAAAGGCAGCTTAGCCAGGAGGGGCACTGCTACTTCAGGCAGAAGCTGAAGACAGTATGTTCAGAAACTCTTCATTCGTTTTCCTCATCCTTAAATTCCAAGTAATGAGCAAAGATGCTGGGTTTCCAATGGGAACATGGGAACAGAGGCAATGAGCACTCTAAGAAATACTATGAAATAACAAGATTCAAGGCAGGGGAATTAAATAAGATACAGGAGATCAAGAAGCTATTTACTCCAATCAGATCCATACAATGAGCAAGCAACAACTAATATCCAGTTCCCACTGTAACATCAGAATGTTTTGCATGCATAGATTGATGAAACATATTTGCACACAGTATTTCCCCGGTCCTCTCCCACTCTCAATTTTCCCCACAACAGGTTGGAACAGGCAGAAAAACTCTCATATAGAGGCTTGTTCCAGAATTGGTAACAAATTATCCCCCTTGCCTTGCCCACCATGGATCTGAACCTGCTGCTTATGGTAGAAGTTTCTTTAGAGAGAAGAGAGTTTCCACAGAAAACTTGCACAAAATTACTTCAGAAGGTGAGAGTGAGCGAACTGGACAGGATCCATCTAGGAGTCCTTTGTACAGCTGGAGTTGTTAAATTGAAAAGCTTATGTAAACAGCTGAGACAACACTTTGCTTGACAAAATCATCTATAGTAGAGACAATTATTCTGTTCTATGCTTGCTACCTCTCAAAGTATTGCTGGATTTACTTTGCAGTATTGTACTTAAATATATGTATACATATGCATAAGGAAGACAAAGAAAATCTTAATACAAAATAGAAACAAAAAAATAGCATGTTCTGCAAGTGTCAGACAATATTACAAAGCAGATTAAACCAATTCTAGTCATTAATCACAAGACTTGAAACAGAAGTAGTGGTTTTATGGGAAGTATTATGGGAAGTAAAGTTTAAATATAAGAAGCCTCTACTAAGCTTAACAAGTAGGTAGTAGGATAAGCTACTGAGAAAAATCGTGGAATCACAGTAGCAATAGACTGGACACTTCCATCTTGGAGAGTCTGAGAATAATTAGTTCTGTCTTGCCACAATCAAACAGTGCAGCCCCCAGGGCCTCTCTCCATCCTAACAACTGTACACATAAGCAGTAGCCTTGCCCCTAGCTCATCTACTGAGAGAAGTATTTTATGAAAAGCCAAATTCCATTCATAAAAAGGCTCGTAAGTCCTCAACGCTACCATGTACACAGAAACCCACGCTCCAGCCACACAAGCAGAATTATGTCAGGTTTTAGTTAGACCTGCCAAGCAGACTGGAAGCCTAAACATAAAGCAGTATAGTTATATTGGCATTTTGTATGTAGCTTTCTTCTGAATACACTAGGAAACTATTTTCTTACACTGAGAAACACTTCAAAAATGCTTATAGATTACAGGGCTTGCAAATCAAAGGCAGCAGTCACTGGTAGGCAGTAATCCTATGTTAATGCCATTTTGTATGACTGAACCTTCCCATCTCCAACACTGTAGTGTTTCTGTACACTTCAAGTGCCATGTTACTGTTACAGCTGATTATAATTATTCAGTCCTCAGATAAAGCAAATACCCCTCCTTTGGGCTAAACTCACTTCATTAATCTTTGGTTCTTATTCATCTCAGTCTGACAAATAGGCAGCTACGTGCAGCAGTGAAACTGAAGTCTTCCATGTAACAATTTGCTAAAGCTCTAAAATATATTGCTCATATCAAACACATCTTCTCATCATACTAGTGTTTCAACTAGATACTCAGCCCCTAAGTTTGAGCCTCCACCCATGACTTTCAAACATGCCAATGACTAATAGTATGAACTCTCTCGGGATTGTTCGCTGGTGGGTTTTTTTTTTGTTTTTTTTTTTTTTTTTTTAAAAAAGAAGGAAGTTAACTGCAAATCTAGCTTCCATCTAGGATTGGCTGCCTTTTTTTTTTTTTTTTCCCCTCTCCCTCCCTCCAAAATCAAGGATGGTTTAAGTCAGGAGGCAGACTTGGGTTTACCTTGAACATAATCTGACACAGGCAAATTCTTCTCAATTGCAACAAATTCTTCTTGTTTTCCTTCACTATATCTCAGTTTGAATTATTTCTATTGACCTGACAGAGGATATCTAATCTCATTTCTTGGCATGGGATCTTGTATTGTGGCAAGAAATGTTTCTCAAACTGTGACTCTGAAGAGGAAATGCTCTGAGTGACTTTCATAATTCCTGGATGGGGGGCTTAATCAGTGCATATTTCCCAGCCCAAACAAGAGCAAGCTAAAAAATATTTCAGTTAACTTCAACCATGGACCTGAAGATTCTATGGAAGTGTAGGAACAGCTGATGCTTAGATGCATGTCATCCACATATCCTCTAAGCACATCCTGACACAGAATTGCTGGTGGCCCTATGCCATCCACAATGGAGGAACTATAGGAGCCAAATAGATTTAAAAAAAAAAAAAAAAACCCACACACTGCTCTTCTACTTCTTCACTTAAATTTTTATGGATTTCCTTCCAGCAGCCCTTCAGCTCACCAGTTTGCTATTTGTTTATTCCATCATACACAACCTTCATCCATTTTTCCCTTGACTCTGCTTTTTGTTTTCCTTATTTGTCCCATGACATAGCACACAGTCCCTTTACAAGGTATATCAGGCTGCAAAATCTGTGGAAAATTGAGTCAGCAGAAAGAGCACAGAAACCATGCTCTGGTAACCTTGTGCCCTCAAATCAGCAGCATCAAAAACAATCTTTTTTCTTCACAGCACATTATCAAGACAACATATTTGCATGTTCATGTGTATCCTTTGAGGAAAGGAGGCTAAGTGGTAGAAGAAGCCTGTACTTCTTTTGGTAGGGGAACTACTTACGGCTTAATGACAGTTAAATTCATATTACTTTCTGCTGCCCTTAAGGTTCACAAGCAGTAATCCCATAGTCCTTTCATACAGAGCTGGAGAACACATAATAAATGTTGGCATTTTGTGACTAAGAATAGAATGTTGTTGCCTTTAAGCAAGACCTGGTCTACTCTGCCTCAGGCTCCCTGTGCTGAGAGGAAGTCAGCCAGGCTTTAAAGCTCAAGACTAACGAGAAGTGCCATTTTAGAAAGCACTGGGAGGCCTGAGGACATCTACCAGATCTGAGTTAAAACTTCCATACATTTCCATATGAAGAAACGAGAGAATCAATCCAGAAGTGCCTGGTTTTATAATTTCAGATTTATAGGAGCACCCTGAGATAAATCCTTGTGATCCATTCACTGCTTCTCAAACATAGCTGAAGTGGAAAAAAAAAGGTTTACACTGTGTATTAGAGTT
>NW_010579980.1:2596-18292 GCF_000705375.1 Tinamus guttatus
GGCAGAAACAACGCGAAAAACGCCGGGTTTTCCCCCATTTTCGCCCCCGGAAAGCGCACGGAGGGATCCGCACTAAGCAAAAGCTCTCGGGGAAGGGGGAATTGGGACGGAGCGGCCGGGATCCTGCAAGCGGGAGCCACCGCAGCGCGGGTGACCGCTACCGTCCGCTTCTGCCTGGATTCGGGGCTAAATCCACGGGTTTTTGCTTTTGGATTTGGCCGCACGGCACCGTTGCTTCTGCCTGGATTCGGGGCTAAATCCGTGGGTTTTTCCTTTTGGATTTGGCCGCACGGCACCGTTGCTTCTGCCTGGATTCGGGGCTAAATCCATGGGTTTTCGCTTTTGGATTTGGCCGCACGGCACCATTGCGCCCTGTCCGCCGGCTCAGCGGTGGAGATCTGCATCTGAGAGCTTTTCTGGGAAAAAAAAAATAGGAATTTTGCTTTCAATGTGGCATGTTTGCCTCACAGAAATCATGGTTTTCCAACTGGAAAATGAGCTCGCCCAAGAAGCCTTATAAGCAGAGGTGAAAGGCGTTCTCCAGGGCTGGAGATGGTCACCCCGGCCCTGCTGCTGGTCTTACACCCAATTTGGCCAGTTCGGGTTGTTAAACTTGACCCAAAATCGGTGTTTTTGCTCCTCAGTGTTTCCCTCGCTGCCCACCTCAGTGTCCTGCCGGGTTCGGGACGACCACGTCGCAGCTCTTTGCATCCCACCAGCTCGCTAAGCCTCCTTGGATTGAAAATAACCTCTTTTATCTCATTTTCCCCCCCTTCTTTTCCCTGCTCTGGTTTTGGCGGTTTGGTCCATATTTTCCCCCCTTTTTTTCCCTGTGGTTTTGGCGGTTTGGTCCATCGCGGCCTCAGCGGCACCGCAGCAGGAGGGAATCAGCATCGGGGATATCGGAGAAACCCCGATGGGACACGCAGCTTTGATGAAACCGCCCCGCTAAATCATTGCACAAAACACCCGTGTCGGTGCTTCCCGAAATCGCTGGCACCGATTTGAGAGACGAAAGTGAAACATTTACATGGTTGCTTTTTTTGGCAAACGCTGGTTTGGTTCTCGTGTTGAGGGTCCAATGGTTGCCCTCTGGTTTTGGTAGGGTGCTTAGCTTCGCTCATGCACTCGCAGAGGGAATTGGGGTATTTTGGGGCTTCGGTTCCGTTTTTGCTTAATCCTGTAAGCGCGTTTGGGGGAATTGGGGTATTTTTGGGCTTCGGTTCAGTTTTTCTTAATCCTATAAGCGTGTTTGGGTGCCGTGGGTAGTTTCTGTAGCCGAAGGGCCTGCGCACTGTGGCATCAAGCAGAACAAGAAACCGGGGGAGTCGGAGCCAACACCAAAACGAGAACAGCTGTAATGAGAGCAGAATTAATGAACGTCACAGAATGAATCCAGGGGAACATCGGTGAGATTTTCGCTTTGCTCAGGAGCCAAAAGAGTGGGCACCTGGGGATCGGGATGAGCACGGCTGCTGTTTTTGAGCTCTCTGCAGGTCGGGAAAGCGTCCGCCCAATTTCTCCAGCCACGGCCAATTTTTTTCTCTTCCCCAAATGGAAAATCCGTGGGAGGGCTCTGCGTCGAGGAGGTTGTTTTTGACTGGTGAAATGTTGCTGTTTCTCTGGCAAAGCTGCTCGTGTGCTAGGAAGTCTTTGGGCGTTGCAGTAGGTCAGTTTTGGACGCGTCGGATCCAGGGCGTTCCCAGCATGGATTTGCGGGTTCGGCACAGCACCGTGGGGCTGGAACCCTGCGGAACAGCAGGTAAACTCCAATTCACGTGGCAGATTTTCTCTTTAGGTGGTTTGTCCCTGTTTGTGGGTTTCAACACAGAGTCTATGGGCTGCATTTAAGGCAACCGTGAAACGTAAGTTAAGAAGGACGAACTTGTCGGTGCTGTGTTTTTAGCTTTCCCCCATCCTTCCCCCTGTGTTGGATACGAGTGCTTTGAAGAGCATCTGCAGAGATAAAAGGCAGCGGTGACTTCTTGTGCAATGAATTAGGAAACCAGAACCTGCAAAGATTTGTGGAGCTGAAGGTAACAGAAGAGGTGATAAAACCGGAGATGTTGGCTGGAAGGGTCAACGAGGGGCTGGAAGGATGAGCCGAAGGTCCTGGGTTGGCTTGGGAAGTCCCTGTGTGGTGGCACAATCCAGAGGTCATGAAAGCTGGATGAGCCGATGGTCCTGGGTTGGCTTGGGAAGTCCCTGTGTGGTGGCACAACCCAGGGGTCATGGAAGATGGATGAGCCAAAGGCCCTGGGTTGGCTTGGGACAACACAGAGATCATGGAAGCTGGATGAGCCAAAGGCCCTGGGTTGGCTTGGGAAGTCCCTGTGTGGTGGCACAACCCAGGGGTCATGGAAGATGGATGAGCCAAAGGCCCTGGGTTGGCTTGGGACAACGCAGAGGTCATGGAAGCTGGATGAGCCAAAGGTCCTGGGTTGGCTTGGGAAGTCCCTGTGTGGTGGCACAACCCAGGGGTCATGGAAGATGGATGAGCCAAAGGTCCTGGGTTGGCTTGGGAAGTCCCTACGTGGTGGCACAACCCAGAGGTCATGGAAGCTGGATGAGCCAAAGGTCCTGGGTTGGCTTGGGAAGTCCCTGTGTGGTGGCACAACCCAGGGGTCATGGAAGATGGATGAGCCAAGGAGAAAGGTTGAAGGAATTGGCTTTGCGTCATCCAGAAGAGCCCCAGAGGAGGAAGGAGGGTAAGAGCAGCCGTCCAAGATGCACAGAGGTCGACCTTGCAGATCCGCAGCTACGAGGATGCCGGGATCTCTCCTTTGCTGGGAGAGCAGGAAGTCGCCTGGCTGTTCATCCCATCCCGGAGGACTTTGGAGCACAGATAACACGGGATGCTTCCTCGAGGTCTGCTCCAGCGCTCGGCTGGGATTCCCAGGCTGCGCGCGGGGAAAACGGCCACTTTCACTTCTGCTTCCACACGAGGCACTTTCGCTTTCGCCTTTCCGGAGCCTCCAGCGGCCCCGGGAACACCCAAGGCACAGGCGCCCTGAGGTGCAGATAGGATGGGAGGCCTCTGAAAAGGGAGCCGAGGGTCGCATCAAACTGCAGGACTTGGTGGCAACGCTCTCCGATTGTTTCATTTCATCTATTTACATATTACTATGGAAACTTATTTTTTTTTCCCCCTGCTTTTAGGCTTTCCATCATTTTCACACTGCAGCGGGGCATTTAGGGAGCAACACAAGGAGCAAATATTTGAGATATCTGCAAAACTGCTGTTACGATGCATCCCCAAAAGCATCCCGAGCTTTTAAGCCCTTTGCTTTTTAACCCCCCAAAATATCGACCATCTGATGATTTTGCTGGCTTTAGCACACCCATAGTATGTTTTATTCCCTTTGGAACTTTTAACCCTATAATCTTTTAAGCTTGCTTTTAAACTCTGCTATTTTGCCTTGTCCAGATTTGTCCTTTGCTCGACACAAAACAGACACCATCTCCCTTCTTCCCGATAAATCCAGTCGTTCGGATTCGCTGCGTTGGGCTTTAGTGCTGTGGCTAAATGCATTAAATGCATTCTCAATTCAAGCTGCTTTCCCCTTTGTTTTTGCATGAGATCCTTTCTTGAAGTCGAGTAATTTGAGAGGAATAACAAGATTTGTGGCATGAGGATTTTTTCTGTTTTTTTTTCAATTGAGGAGAAAAAAAATACAGATAAAAACTTAAAAATATGAGTCAAAACCCCAGAGAATTCGGAATCTGCTGCTGCTTTGCTCCTTGCCAAAGGAAGGTGGGCCTTTTTGCATAGGAGGTAATCGTGAGAATTTAGCTATTTGTCTGCAAAATCTCTGCAAGTTTTCCCTTGGAGAGCTCAAAACCTGTTCTTCAGGTGGGATTTCACAGTCCTTTCCTTGTGGATTGTGTCCTTGTGTCCTCATCTTAGGTTCACAAGGTCATAAAAGTCGCCCTTTTACGCATGTCTGTGCTGCAAACCCTGCGTGAGGTATGAAAGCTCGTGAGTCATCACCAGTAATAAAGGTTTTAAAACCTGCAAGAAAGACCAACCCCAGCATTTCCTGCGTCTCAAAGCAGCTGCTTTTTAAAATACTTGGATTTCCGCGTCTGTAAAACCGCAGATAATGCAGAGGTTTATTTGGTTTCTGGTCCTGTTTGTAGTTTGTAAAGAGCTTGGGCATCTCCCCTTGTCGGGGAGCATCTCGTGGGGAAGGAGGGAGAGCTCTGGCCTGCTGAATTTTGCTTTTACTGAGTGTTACGAGTTCCCTTTTCTCCTTCTGCACAGGAAGAGCTCCAAAGCTGTCCGAAGGAGGTGGAAAACGCCAGCCAGGAGGCACATAGAGCTTTTTGGTCTTGTTAGAAAGGCTGGAAAAGGCTCCTAAAGCTTCCCGAGCGCAGCGTGGGGATGCCCAGAGTTAACATTTGCTCCTGCCCGTTGCTCTCCTTCCTCCAGGTTTGCAGCCGGAGTCGGAAGAGTCGAGTTCCCTTTTGCGGACGGCGGTCGCGGTGCTGCAGAGCTCCTACTTGGACCGTACGTCGCGGGACGGTTTCCAGTACAGCCAAGCAATCCTGGTGGAAAACGACGTTTTTCTAAACGAGGTGAGACCCGTGGGAAATGGGGGCTTTGCTGGACACTCAGGAGAGGCGCTGGGTCCCTGCGTGGGGCTGTTGGACTCCCTCGATGCTGGTTTTTTTGGCAGATCTTTGTGTCTTTCCCTTGCCTGATCTGCCTCCTCTCTGTGTTTCCTGAATGGGGAGAACCTTTCCTTCGCCTTCCTGCTTTTCTTCCTTCCTGATCCAATGAGGAACAAACGTTTATGCAGCCAAGATTGCCAAAATGCAGCGGCATTTACTGCTGGGGTGGAGCAGGTTGAAATGCTGCTTTGATGTCTATCAGGGGAGCTTTAATGGCATTTTATGTCAAGCCTGAGCTCCCCTGATTTGCAGCAAGGCAGGTTCCTGCAAGGTGTTTCTCTGCCTCCCCTCACCCTGTGCAGGTACCAGTTTTGACCCCAAATTTCCCTTTGGACAGGGTATTATGGAGCCACTTCTAAAACTCCTCCTCACCTGCAGCCCTGTTGTCTTTGCTGTAGAAGACAGGCTGTCTCCACTAAGAACCAAAGGCCTCTCAACAACTCTGCTTGTTGTCCTGAATCAAGCAGAGTTTAGAAATCTTGGCTGCTTGAATCTGGGATAGTCCCTGCAGAGCTGGATAAAAAACTGCCCTTTTTTGTGTTTTGATATGTTAAATACCCATACAGCTAAGTGTAAGACACCCCAAGTATTTAATTACTTCTGGGTGCTGCTTGCAGCACACTTGCCGTGTGCACCCCGTATCCCCAAAGTCACTTGGCTCTGGTTTGGTCAGACTAGGACAAAGTGTCCTTGTGTCTCCTGCAGCTCAGAGCTTTTGCCCAGGCCAAGGAAGCCGCCGGCTACAGCCAGGAGGAGCTGGAGGAAACCTTTGCATTTCTGCTCTTTGACAACGAAGACGAGGTAACGTAAGGTGTTTTTTCAGCTCAACAAGATTGATTCCAAGTGCACGTGGGCTCCTTCCCACCGGAGCCCAGCAGTTCTGTTGGTAGAAGTGCCCTGAGTCTTTCTCAGTGCAGTTACTACTGCATAAATAGTCCAGAGCAAGCGGAGAAAGTGACTCCTGTGAGGTTGCAATGATCTTACTTTGGACCTCTCCAATCAATCACCATGATTTGAGGTCTGTCTATCTCCTTTGCCCTCTCCAAGAAGATAAAATGATCTTTCCTTTATTTCCCCACTGTGTTTGCAGGCAAGTACAAGCAGATGAAGCCTTTCAGGAATACTTTGAAGGGGAAAAAGCCTTTGAGAACAGAAAGCAGGAGTTTTTCGGGTGGTTTTAGCCAAGGTCCCTTGGATTTGCTATTTACATGGAGACAGAACGTGGCACAGCTATGGAGAAATAGCTACTCCTGCCCATTTTTCCATGAAGCTGCCTTTGATTTTGTGGGAAGAGTTGGTCTGCTCGGAGACAATCAGAGAATCACGGAGACCAAAGGGAATCCACTTTTAACATGAATTAATGATACAGTGTTAAATCACAGTGGGGCTGGTTTTGTTTGGGGTGAGAGTGGCCTGAATGCAGTTTTAGTTCTGCTCGTTTTGAATCGGCTACACCAAGGTGAACCGCATTCAGTGTCCTTTTGGGAGTGGGAATCATCCACTTCATTTTAGTTATTGGAAATTGACCACCCTCTGCCAGTTGGCTCAGCTCCATGTGCAGTCCTAGCAAAAAAGAAGGGCAGTTTGGCCAAGTATAACAAGAAACATGCAAAATTTGTGGGCTAAAACCCTCTGTGGAGGTGCCTCTCTTCCTCTGCTATTCAGAAGAGAAGCCTTGTGGGCTAATCTAGACTTGACACTTATTAAAGTGTCAAAAAATCAGGTGAGGTGAACGCCCCGTGCTGTTTATAAAAGGCCTGAGTGCAGTTTGGCTGGCTCAGGTTTATTTCTTTCTCACAATAAATTCATTTAACTTCTCCCGTTGTCCCTCTTTGGCCAATATCCTGAAGGTCTTTGCATGCCTGGATTAATCCACTTTGGAAGTGGATTAAATCAAACCCGGTGGGACACTGTCAAGGCAGAGTCCTTATGTCCATGCAGGGGGGAGTGTGGAGTAGAAAGGGCCAGGCCCTTTGCATTTATTTTTCCATAAATTCCCCACGCAGATAAAGAAAGTGCAAAGTCCAGCCTTGCCCTTGCATCGGTCTCTGGAGATGCAGGAATTTTTCTCCTTGTCCCACAAATGTAGAAAATGCTTCTGTTTCCGTGGAGGTTGTTGTAGTAACACTTGATAAGTAAATCTCAGTATTTAGTGCGTGAAACCACAAGTTTCCCCTTGGTTGGCTTTAGAGGGCATTGAATTCAGTTGTGTTTGTAGTACGGGATTGACTTGCACCACTTAAACGTTTCCTTGCTGAAAGGATTTTGCCAGTTGTGCTTCAGATTTCAGCAACTGCGTTCGTTTTACTTAAAAATAGATGGTAAAAGAGTCTGTCTCTTGTTTTGAAGGCAAAAGAGGTGTGTCAGACAGGCCTGCGCATAAACACCAGTCCCATCTCCACGCTCGGGGATCCAGCAAAAGGTAAAATCACCATTCACGGAACCAAGAGGCCTCTTTACTGCTGCTTTCAACAACAACCAAAGTCCAGACACATTCCTGGTACTGCAAAACACAAAGATACTCCTGTATTCCTCATGTTTGAAGCTGTGCTTGTTTGAATCGAGCAGCAGTGTTTTCCTCCTGCCTGCTCCTTCAGAGCTAGGTGGCCTCCCAAGGGAAAGTGTCACCTCTTCTCTCCATTGCAGCTTTTTCTCCCTTGTTAATAACAAGTCATTATTAACCTTGCTAATAACATGTTCATAATGACATGACCCTGTGCAACGTGCTCTAGATGACCCTGCTTGTGCAGGGCAGTTAGACTAGATGATGTCCAGAGGTCCCTTCCAGCCTCAGCTGCTCCGTGGTTCCGCTCACCTTTGTCACCAAGGCGGCTTTTTGGCACTTCTTCCCCCCAGCTTGCTCCTCGGAGAGCCTTTGCTGAGCTTTTGCCAGCAGCCCTGTCACCTGGCATGTCACCAGAGCAGATCGTGACGTGCCAAAGCCCTTTACACTCCCCGCTTGCTCCTTGTCCCTTGCTCCAAGAGCTGAGGCCACAAACACACAGCGCAGGACACACTACTCAAAGAAATCCTTTTCCAGGAGCAAGAGTGCAGTTACTTATTTATCTTAGTCTGTATTGCAATCCCACTAGGCTGAGAGGAGTATTATGGCCTGCCTAATCAGCTGGCTCTTTTCCAAAGCCTTCCCCCTGCCTAGTCCCTGTTTACTCCCTCCTTGGAGCACTTCTCTACCCAAATGATCACCATGAGACAAAGTAAAGGACCTGCTTCGCTTCCAGGCAGACCCAGAAGTTAGGAATTTCCTCACTACAGGCTTGTGATCAGCCCTGCTAGACAGACATTCATGTGCTTTTGCATTGCTTGGTCTTCACAGGCGTTTACATTTCCAAGTACGCAGACTGCCTTCGTCCGAGACCCTGGCATCACGGAAAATCAGGCTACATTGTCATTTTTAAGCTAATTAAGGTAAAATACAAGTCTTTGTTTTTGCAGGGAATGGTTTGTATGCAGGCAGTTTGTAAGGATAACTGATAAACAGAAATGTGATGGGGCAGGGTGTAAAATCAGCTCAGCTGAGAACTTTTGTCTTTGGGGGAGAAGGAGCATCCAGGGATCTTTTAAAATACACTCTGCCAACAGTTTGGTGTGTGAGTTTGTGGTTTTTTGATTCCGTTTTTTTGTGGACGTGCCGGCACAGGGCAAGGTGAAGGCAGTGTGTGAGAATCACACCAGCAGCTACACCTGCCCCTCTCCAGGCTACGACTGCCACATCGCCGTGAGCAGAAACACCATCACCTCGAGGACCAGCCCCTTCCAGGCCTTCGAGCGGAGCCAGGTAGGAGCTTTCGCGGCGCTCGTGGAGCTGCCTCCGTTCCTCCTTGCTGCTTTCCCAGCCGTGTTGCCCTTCTTTCCCTTCGTGTTTCCCTTAGCACTGGAACAGGCTGCCCAGAGAGGTTGTGGAGTCTCCTTCTCTGGAGATCTTCAAACCCACTTGGACGCAGTCCTGTGCCACGTGCTTTAGGTGACCCTGCGTGTGCAGGGGGTTGGACTAGATGATCCCTAGAGGTCCCTTCCAACCTTCACCATTCTATGATTCTATGATTCTCTCCCCAGTATTACGTGTACGAAGTGTCCGGGGGCAGCGTGGCCGAGCGCCCCAGGCAGATCTGCCCCTACATGGTCATCGCCTGCCAGTACAAGGAGCCCGAGGGGATGCCCCTCTTAGCCAGAGAGCACCTGTAAGTAATTTGGCTGTTGTTCCGAAATCCCCAGCCGCTCCTGTGGGCTGGTTTCCCTTTCCCACTGCTAAATATCCCTCTTTTTCTCCCTTTTCTTTAGACCTGACCTTAACCACAAAGGTAAGAGCACCCGGTGGTTGGTGTTGCTTTACAAATGTGCCTTTCTCTGTTTGCCTTCCCCTTCTCTCCCATTTCCCTGAGCTTTCTGTTTCCTTTTGCCCGTAGCATCTTACTGCCCGTGGCGGGGGCAGCTCTCCATCCGAGGCCAGCCCTTGTGCAGCATCGCCCTGCGGACCCCGCTCAGCTCCCCGATTCCAGCCCAGCTGTACGTAGCCCCTTTCTCCCCTTTCTGTGCCATTGTGGGGGAATGAAGCATTACAGCTGCTTTTGGTGAGCATTTTGGGGTCACCTTTGCACCCCTAGCAGGTAGGTCTGCTGCCAAGATCTGGATTTCTTCCTACCAGCTTTCTCTCTCCTGCCCCATCCTTTCCTTGCAGTTGTGCCAGGTCAGGCTCTGAGCTGCAGCAACAAACAGGTGTATTTTGCCATCACTTTGCTGTATTATTTGGGGATATTTATTCCAAATCAATTATTCCTGCTTGGGCTTTTCTTCCTTGCAAGCACTGCTCCTTGTGAGCAGTGATGGTACAGTCAACAACAGCAAATAAAATATTGAAGTAACTATCCCCAAAAAAAAAAATAAAGATTTTAAATCCTCAGTAGTCAGAAACCAACCAGCAAAGGCAGTTTGAGACAGCCAGTGGCAGCCAGTAACATAGATGCCAATACCAGGATTTGGAGTGTTTCCAAATAGGATCCGCAAATTGGCAATGTGTGAAGAACTTCCCTGGCCTTCTCCAGAGCTGTAGTCTCTGGTTTCACAGTGCTAGAGTAGCCTCTGCTACCCTGTACCCTAAGAGCCTCTTATACTTCCATCTCATCCTCTATTGCCCTCTCCCCACAGACCCCCCAACCTGGACATGACCCATGTCATGGGTTTATCCGACTTGAAGAAAAAGATCCCAGAAGCTGCCTTTGGGAAAAGCAACTACGTGGGGAATGAAGGTGAGGATAAAATCCCCCACTGTGGTGAGTAACAGCTGCCTGGGCTTGCACCAGGGACCAGTAGCCCGGGTAGCCCCAGCTCCTGGCTTGGATAGTTGTAGATATCCAAGGTAGGAAGGAGCTCAGAGCAGGATTGGGATGTTCTCTGGTCCACGGTCAAATCCCCTGGTGTGGCACCATCTCAGGATGTCCCTTTGGCTGTCCCAGTGTTCCTACAATGGGATGGGTGGGAGATGCTGCAGGAGAGGACCTCAGGGTGCCAAGTGTGTTTAAGCTGTGCAGGGAGGTGGGTTTCCCTGAGGCTCCTGCTGCCGGGAAAGGGGATGTTCCATCTCTTGGGATCAGACCTGGTGTCTCCTGGCTCTGCACTGAGGGGTGGTAGCCCCGATGACGGAGGGAGAGGAGCAGGGAGAGCTTGGGGAGAGGCAGGGATTTTGCACTCCAAAAAAATGAAATCATGGAATCCCAGAAAGGCTGAGGGTGGCAGGGACCTCTAGGGATCACCCAGTCCAAGCCCTGCTCCAGCAGGGACACCCAGAGCACAGGGTGGCATCCAGGTGGATTGGAAGATCTCCAGAGAAGGAGATTTCTCTCCAGAGAAATCGCTGATGTGGGGAAGTTTCATGGTTGGCTGATGAGAGAGGAAACCCCTGAACAGAGGGATTTTGCTGTGGGGCACTGGAGGGGGTGAGTCCAAGCTCTGCGTTCACTAAACCTCCTTGGGGATCAGCGTGAGGAATAGGGATACTCCATAGCAGGGGATTGCCTGGAGTGTGAGGATGAGTTCCATCTGGAAAGCTCCTGGTCTCTGCTGAAGCACAGCATCAGTTAAATTGCTTTTGCAAGCACTCACGAGATAGGAAACATTTCCTGTGATATGAACTCATGTACCAGCTTGGGAGATTTTGATAACAATTCTTGGAAAAAAAAACCCCACATTTTCTCCACCCTTTGCACTCTCATCTCCCTTTTACGAGAGCTCTTGTTCATTCAGGGTTTGTCTAAGACTTGCTCTTTTTTACCATCAGATTCTCTCTGTTTTGCCTGCAGTGTGTTTTCAAGGCATTTACTTCAGTCTGTATGAAGTGGAAATATCAAATAAGGAGCAACATAAAATGGATGAATTATTACAAAACCTAAAGGAGAAGGACTTGGTAAGAGCTGTAAATTCTTGATTTGTCGTAGGAGGAAAGTTGTTTTTTAAAAGATATTTAAAAAACCTGTTGAACTTTTGGGAATGTTATTCACGGATTTTGGGCATTAAGTGGCACAAGTTTCCCCGCTTTAAGTATTATTTTTATTCTTTGTTATTCACAGGCATAGTTTAATTTTTCTGTATGTAAACTGTTAGCTGAGGGTCACCCACTGTGAGCTAAGAACTGATCTAAGGTGAGAAAAACGGTGCCCTGAGCTTTACACCAAGCAAACCTCTTTGGTGCCTCTGTTTAGGCCAGAGGAGATTTTTTGTATTGAATTGTCATTATTGGTGACATTTGCATTGCAAACAGCACAGTTTGCAAGGGCTGCGAGGGATTTTATTTACCAAGAAAGCAAAGGCCGAGCCCCAGAATTATTTAGCACAATGCTAAATAATTTCTGAACAAGAGGGACAAGCTGTCACTTGAGTGCTGAAAAATAGCACCCACTCAGCTAGATGCTCCCAGCTGAAAGCTCTAGTGCTTTTTGGGATCTGAGACACTGGGATTTATCCTGGCTCAGGAGGGGCATTTCCCCCCTCATCCCAAGGACTGCCTCCGTTATCCGAGGAGGTTTTTTCCAGCACCCCGGGGTCTTTCTGCTCCCTGCTGGTGGTCTCGGCTCCTGATGATCCGCAGGATGAACTGGCTGCGATCCCGCCTGGAAGCGGCGGCGCTGGGCAGCCCCCCGGGATGCAGCTCCTCCTCGGAGTCTGCGGAGGCTCCGGTCCCGCATCCCACCAAGCCAGAATCCCTGGAAGATGAGAGGGTCGAGTCATGGCCACGAGCAGTTTGGCTGTGGAAGCCGGTGGGTGCCTCATTTCCCTGAGTTTTCCCAACCCTCCTACACACATGGAGCTGCATGAAAACCTCTCCCGTGTTTCAGCGAGGAAGCGGCGCGATTCCTCCCACTCTGTGACACCCCAGTACCCGGTGGGTGAATGTGCTTCCATGGAAGCCCCAGAAGTGCCTGGAAGGGGAATATCCTTTCACTTCCAGGGATGCCTGGGCGGGACACCACAGACTGAAAGTGAAAGGAAACCTGGGAAGTGCCGGAGCTGCCGGAATCCAGCGGCACGCTGGGCGCGAGGTGACTTCCCTCCGCTCTCCGTTTGATTTTCCTGCTGCCATTGCTATTTCACTGGGCTGCATTTCCACAGCGGAGGGTTTGGCTTTTATCTCTTCTACTGTGCTGGCTTGAGACAACTGAGCTGGGGAGCTGCTGTCCTGAAGAGTGAACGTTGCACTCGAGTTGTTCCGGATTTACGGAGTTGTTTGGCTGTCACCGGAGGAGGAGACTGGCTCCATTCCTGGCTGTGGGGGTCGGTCGTGTCTGAATGTGTCAGGTGGGATCAGCCAAGTTTCACGGAGCATTAGAAGCCCTAAACTTATTCCATTGCTGCAAGTCTCCTGGAAAGAGGCATCTGCATGGAGGAGGGAGCCCCGAATGAGGAAAGACACCCTGGCCCACACCAAGGTCTGGGATGAGGCATCAGAAAACAGCCAAACACAGGAAAAGCCCTGAAAAATATGCGTGTCCTTTTAGCTTTCAGCTTTGAGATGGAGCCACGGGACCTTCGTAGACTCAGCAAATGTTTTTTTTCCACATATTTGTTGATATTGCTGCTGTTATAAAGGAGCTGCATGGGCTAAACTTCAGCCAGGCTCGTGGCTGGCACCACTGGTTGTGTTTTCTCAGAGGCTGGTGTCCAGCTTTGCTTTTCCTGCTGGAAAAACCCTCCCCTTGCAGGGATGAGCTGTATTCCTGGCCGAAATGCCTGGGAGCTTCTGAACAGAAGGGACTAAAATTATTATCCTCGTTCATGAACTGCAACCGGTTTGGCAAAATATTTTCCAGAAACAAGTGAGAGGAATTTGGGAGCTGAATAACAGCGTAAATGGACAATCTCATATCTGGGTTACTGGTCCCAGTTGATCCAACTGGCATAGATTGGAGTCCAGTCCAGATTGGCCTCCTCAGCAGGGCACAAGCTGGTGCTGTCTGGGCATATCTGCCATCAATCAGTGCCCGTTATCAGTCCTGCTGAGTTTGCCTGGGGCCGGAAGGGAGAAGTTGTTCTAACTCTGCACGTGTTTGCTCTAGGCGATCGTCAAATATTTACAAGATCGAGGAGTCCTTATCCTGCTCCCGTCCGCTGCCTTGACGCGAGACGACGGTAAGACGCGGCCACGTGGAAACCAGTACGTGGGACGACACCTCCTGTCCGCGGTGGAAACGGCGCCGGAGGTTCCACCTCAGCGAAACCTTTTTATTTCCGCAGCCCTCGAGCCCGAGGAGCCCGTCGGCCTCCTGGCCTTGTTCCTGTTCACCTCGTCGCGGGCGCTGTGCCCAACAGGTAGGGCCGGTCGCCGCTGTGCTGGCTTCAGGCGCTGGATTTTGGGTGCAGAATCCTCCTCTTTGGTCTCAAGAGCCAAATTCTCCGCTCAGCCCCCCGTAGCTTTCATGCAAAGGGAGCTCAAGGAGGCCCTGAGGGGAGATTGGTGCCAGCTCTCTGGCTACGCTGCTCTAAACCCAGGTCCTCATGTCTCAGCCCTTCACTTCAGGCCTTTGCCCCTGCACTGGAAGCTGGTGCGGGTGCAAAACAAGCCCCTTTCCCCCCTCAGCTGCTTTTGGCCTCCTTGAGCCAAGTCCCATGTGCGAGGGGCAAGACGACACCGTGCGCTCGCTGCGCCCAGCGCCGATGCCGTGGCCTAACCCAACAGCAGAGCCTGCCCTAAAAAACAAGTGAAGGATAATGAGGGAAACAGGAAAGGTCCCTGTCGGCATGGGCAGGAGGAAGGACGGGATCTTGCCCCTCTGCTCAGCCCTGGGGAGGCACCTGGAGCATCGGGGGCAGCTCTGGACTCCCCAGGACCAGAGGGACGTGGAGCTGCCAGAGAGGGGCCAGCGCAGAGCCACCAAGATGCTGAAGGGACTGGAGCATCTGTGGTGTGAGGCAAGATGGAGCGAGCGCCCAGGCAGCTCCATGTCCATGTGAGGAAGAACTTCCTTGGTGTGAGGGTGCCAGAGCCCTGGCACAGGCTGCCCAGAGAGACTGTGGAGGCTCCTTCTCTGGAGATGTCCAACCCGCCTGGATGCCACCCTGTGCCCCGTGCTCTGGGTGTCCCTGCTGGAGCAGGGGCTGCACTGGGTGATCCCTGGAGGCCCCTTCCACCCTCAGCCATTCCGGGATTCAGTGAAACGTTGCCCACGTGGAGATGCTCATGCTACAGCTTCCCCCTGCGCGCAGCAAGCGGGCGGTCGCCCCGTCCACCTCTCCCGCAGGAGTTCTCGGATCCTCGCCAATCCCCAGCATGAGCAGGGCCCTTGTGCTCCACGGAACTCCTGGCTCGCTTCCCGCTGAGTCATTTACCCCATCGAGGCTATTTATGCCAACGCAGTTTGGTATTTTAGTCTGCCTGGGTGTGCGTGAGCGCGACGGCCGGCGCTGCCCATGCGGCCCCACGGGACGTTCGCGTCTTCCCTGGAAGAGAAAATCCCGAGAGAGCAGAGAGGACCGTCCAGAACATCTGGATCACTTTGGCCTTTGCCGTTGTTTGACCTGCAGCTGCAAACTCTGTCTTCCACCAGGAACCTGCAGAAGCAGAGGGCTAGTAAGTCGGGACAAGATGTCACTAAGCAGCAGGGGCAGCTCTTTGAGGCCTGAATTCAGGCCAGACTTTAAGAACTTTTAAGAACCTTGTGTTGTCTGGCAACTTCCTGAGCTGCTTCTCCAGGTGTAGGAGAGCAACAAGCATCTCTGGACGGTGTCTGCAGGGCCCTGGCTTTCTGCACTGAGTGTAGCAGTTAGTAAATCTTTGCTCTGAGGTCTGAATTAAGCCCCTGAATTTGGGTGAGGAAGGGGGGGACACGTGTCTGGAGGAAGGATCCGGCCACGGAGATGTGGAGAGCTCAGGAATTCAAGCACAGAGGCTGAGAGGCTGAATGTGAGTGTGAGCACCGGGGCAGAGGGGAGCAGGGAAGGAGCACGGGGGAGACCAGCCAGAGCATCGGCCGTGAGCGCCGTCCCGGAGCAAGGACGGAGCCGGCAGGAAGCTCCAGGGACGCGGCTGGGCTTGAGGTTGAAGAGGAGGCGAATTCCAGGAGACTGGAAAACAGCTGGGAAGAGGCAGGGATGGAGGGAGCCAGCGCCCCGCGCCGGGATGTGCCGCGAGCCGGAGCGTTAACAGCTTCCAGATGCTCCCCGGGAGCAGGACGCCTGCCGGCCCCGCATCCCAGAGCTCTTCCCGCTGGGATTGGGAACGCTACGTGCGTGAGGGCTTCTCCTGCAGCCCAAGCAGAGCCGGGCAGGAGCCAGCGGGTGGAAAAGGCTTCCCGGGAAGCCGGCGGGGACACCACGACGGAGCAGAAAGGGCTCATGGACGGACACAAAGTCGCTCGGCGCGGATCCGGACCAGGGATAACGTTTCAGCCCTCAAAACCGGCGGCTTTGGAAGCTGCTCCCTCCCTGAGCAGCAATGTAGGGCGAGCACAGGAAACCCTCCAGCAGCCAAAAAACATCCAAGTCGGAGCGTAACACATGGATGGGCCGGGTCCAAGA
>NW_010579980.1:53860-66142 GCF_000705375.1 Tinamus guttatus
ATGGGGGGGACATTAGCGACCGGGCAGGACGAGGGGGGCCCTTGGCAATGGGGTCCCAGAGGGAGAGGGCGGTGGAAGTGCCGGGAGGGACCATGGCAAAATGGGGACGTGGCACTGGGTGCCTGCGGCTGGAAAGCGAAACAGAAAGAGCCCCGTGAGGGTCAGGAAGCAGCTCCAAAGGGAAAGCTCCTCCCAAGTGCCCGCCATGTCCTTCTCTCCCCTCACTCACGCCCCTTATGCCCCCTTTTCCACTACATCTCCCTGTTTGTGAGTGAAATTCCTTGCTCAAGGTCTTCCCGCGGGGCTATTCCAGGTTCCCATCACGCATTTTTTGTGGAATGGCAACACGCTATTTACATTACTGTATTTAATCACAGGGAAGAGACATGCCACAAAACAATGTTTTCTCCTTAACCGTCGCAATCTGTTTTGGGTATTCCAAACTTAATCGCTCCATGACATACGGTTAATGCCATCAGCCCAAGCTTTTCTGCCCTCACAAACTCGCCGTTTCCCTGATTCCACCGTCTGCGAATGCAGCAGTTTGATAACGTGTTGCCTTCCCCACGTCCCTCAATGCCTGCTATGAGCTCTTGCAGGAACCCCCTGCTGAAAACGCTGTGGCCGTCCTGCCAAACATCCCAAAAACAATCGCAAAAGGGGCGCGTCTGCTAAAAACACAGTTTATTGCTGCTGCTAATGGCTCTTCTTGTTCCTTTCTGCCCGCTGGCGAAGCAGTGAAGCGCTTCAAAAAGATGCACCTCATGGCCGAGGAGTGCCGGGCCATGGCGCAGAGCAGCAAGGGCTCCCTCACGCAGCCGCTGAGCCAGAGGCCGACGAGCGGCGACGGCAACAGGGGCCTCTATCCCTCCCGGCGGGCAAGAAGGCCCCGCCGAGGTACCAGATTTGGCAGATTTGGGGACCCTGTGTGGGGACGTCGTCCTCCTCAGTGCCGAAATCGCAGGATCCGCGGGGCTTTTTGCAAATGGATAAGACTTGGAGCTAATCTACGCAGGACGGTTAATGGGGAGTTCAGGGTGAGGCCGCTCATCCGCTATCTGCAGAGCTAAAAGCCTGGCCTCCAAGGCTGTTTAACTGCAAGAGAGGGCACGCAAAAGCAGGGGGGACATTCGAGATGCAGAGGGGAAAAAAAATCTTAAATATCATCCCCGAATGCTCAGGTCGCTCTCGAGAAGGAGTTTTAGGAGCATTAAAGCTGCCTGGCTAATGTGGGAACCTCTCTGTGCCTGGGTTAAGCAGGGCAGAGAGATCTGCTGCTGAGCCAAGACCCCAGAGTCCAAGGCTCTGTGCTTGCAGACACACTTTTTTTATATATATATATATTTATATATAAGCCCAAAAAAAGGTATCTTTGGCAGGTTCCCTTTTAAAATCTACTAACCTTCAATCCTCCAGGTTTTGGGGGTTTTGGACATTAATCCAGGTTTTGGACATTAATCAGGGAGCTGGTTTTTTGTTTGTTTTTTTTTAAGCAGCAAGTGTCTTGCAAATGAGGTCTCCTTAAGCTATGCCTCCATGAGCACCCAGAAATAAAACACAATAAAATCAGCAGTAATTGCTTGTGATTTTTCTTTTTTTAAAAGTATTTTCCCTGAGTTTCCTCTTAGCTAGGCATCAGGAGATGTTGCAGGCTAGGAGCAGGATGGGATGGATACCATGAAGGCCGGTAAGTTTAAGCACCGAGAGGGTTGCAGGAGGTGCAAGGCAGTGCCCGCGTGCTGTCAGAGAACAGCGAGGCTGCCCAGACCACGTTGTTGCCAAGTTTTAGTTTCCTTTATGCTCTCCGGTGGTTTTTTGCCTTGCAGCCAGAAGGAGTCTGGTGAGAAAAGTCTGTTTATCCTTTTAAAAGCGGCTGTGTCTCTCATTCAGGGCTACAAGCAGCCCGCAAACGCTCAGTGTTGTGACCCAGAGAAGTAGCCAAACCCTGAACTTTCCCCAAATCTTAGTTCCCTTTTTGTTTCCCCAGATCCACAGCAGTAAATAACCACTAAAAGCCCTGCCTCGGTCTCAGAGTTGTACTGCAACAAATCGAGTCTTGCATTTTTATGCTTCCCTCATGCCTGCGTCTTAGCTGACCAGTGGAAATACCTCCCACCTAGTTCAATATGTAGCCTTGTTTACATTTAATGCACATGTGGTTAGTTATGTTAGCTGGGGATTGCTAATCTGGGAGGTACAGATTAGTACAGGCCGTATCTTTCTCTTGAAGCTCTGTTTGCTGCCAGAAATGCTCCAAAAATCCCCGGGTTACGTGGACAGTGCAAGGAGATGAATTTTGACCTCCGTGGTCAACCAGAGAGGCAACAGGAAGCAGAACAGTTCCCTTGTAATCAAGCTCATAAATCCATGAGGGAATAAATGCCGCCTCTCATCTCCTTGTCAGCTCGGAGCACTGCAGTTTACACCGTTTTGTGGAGACTTCACTCGTGTCCTTCCTTTTTGCCTAGGCCAAGGGCAGCAGAAGAGCATCACCGATTACTTCAGGAGCTCTCAGATGCAGCAGGAAGGTGCAGAGGGGACACAGAGCCGTGGAATCAAAGAAGAGCTACCAGCTCCCCTCTTCGGTGAAGCTGATGAGTCCTTCAGCAGCGCAGAGGATCCCTTCTCCTTCCTAGAGGATGAGGATGATGGACCAGCTCCTAAGGAAGGCTCCTCCTTTGGAAAAAGGACACTATCCGCAGCAGTCGCAGGTGGCCGTGGCACAAAGTACCTGTGGGATGAGCCTGAGGAGAAGCCACGGGTGCTCCATCCAGCACACAGGGAGATCAAGCAAGAGCAGAGCCGAATCAAGCAGGAACTTGATGACATGGAAGTCGAACCCATTCCTGATGCCCGCTACGGGCTCCTGGGCACCCGGAGCTGGGACGTGCCTCAGGGCAGCATGGAGAAGCTGCCCGCTGAAGTCCTGAGGAGGATCTTTGCCTTCCTCCCGGTCACTGATCTGTACCAGAGCCTGAGCCTGGTGTGTCACTTCTGGAGGCAGATTGTCACTGATCCTCTGGTAAGGGCTGCTGTGACACTCCTCTGAGCCTGGCACTTCTCTTGCTGCTCTGTCATGTCTTGGCCTCATGGCTGCACGTGTTGCTCTGGGAATATCCATCTTGTGCCTGTCTGTCTGATTTTTTCCCTTTAAACCCATTTACTGTTTCCCTATTGCCCTCACCTCTTCCTGTTGGGTCTTTTGTCAGTTTGGTCTCCAGGGAACACTCTTCACTCCTTCCTACCTATTGAAATGCCAACCTGTATCAGGAGATCAGGTTTGGAATAATTTCCTTTGCTGCAGTCTTTCCATGCGTGGAAAGAGCATCCCGATCCTCCACAAAGTCCCTTTACATTGTTTTCCTTGTAACCTTTTTTTTTTCTTCTGTGGATCAAGCAGGAAATTTGGGCTATAAGACAGGGCAGTTTCCTCTCCTGGCTGCTCTGTGTCACCAACCCCCTTTCCTTTGTGTGTGTGATGTTTCTTGGTGTCAAACAGGTTTTGTGCATGGGCCTTCAGCTCCGTTTTTTCTTATGGACCTTGTTTTTTCCTGCCACATTGCAGTTCATCCCGTGGAAAAAGCTCTACCACCGGTACGTGATGAAGGAGCCCGCAGCCCTGCACAGTGTTGGGCAGCTCTTGGAGCGTCACGGCGTAGTGAAGGAGCACGAGGAGTGTGTGGTGGGCATGATCAGGTGAGTCTGCATCTGCACGTCGCTTTGGAGGGGCAGATCCTCTCACCTTCCTTGCTTTGAGTCTTCTGCTTCCTTCTGTTAACTCCCTGCTGGAAGGAAGAGTTATATGAGCCATAGAGAGCACCTCTTTTTGGAGGTTCATAGTGAGAGGATAAGAGGTAAAGGGCACAAGCTGCAGGGTGGCAAATTCCAGTTACGTAGCAGGAGAGTGGTCAAACACTAGTGCAGAGAGCTGGGAATCTATATGGAGATACTCACCTGGACAAATAGCCAATGTTCTCACTGGGATAAATAACCAAACCTCAAAGTTGGCCCTGTTTTGAACACGGGATTGGGTCTGGTGGCTTCTGAAGGCCCTTCTGGCAGTTCAACCTTTGCTTTGTTGCAAGCTTTACATGGAAATGTCCCCAAAATAATAATTATTGTCACCAAGGCACTGGGACACTCAGGGAAGACTAGATGGAGCGTGGGGCACTGTGGATGCACCAGGGAACATGATCCTGAGTGCCTATGAGCCTCTCTCAATCACTCCATCCTGGGGCCAATACCTTTAAGTGGAGAATGATTAACCTTATAGTCAAGGACTGGGATTGCTTCATGATGGACTGCACATCCACACGCAAAAATTGGGCATGTCAAAAAGAGTGGATGTCAGCAAGGAGCTATGAGCTTCCCACAGCCTGGATTTGGGGCTTGGAGGAATATTTCCAGGATGGACCCATGTGTCAAGGCACAACAATGCAGAGGGGGCTGCCAAGAGGAGTGAGAGGACTAAGTAACAGTTAAATGGTGCAAAAGAGACGAGTCAAACAGGGTTAAGAGCAATGGAGATCCCTGCTGTGCAAAGAGACTTAAAAACTAGTAGTGCTCCTAGTAGAGGACCATATTTATGCAAGAAATAAATGTGAGAAAACTCATTAAACAGGGTTTATCTGCAAGTGCTGCTGTTGCTGTTCCACACAGGTGGGTGTCTGCCATTCACACCAGCCCGCACGTCGATCCCAGCGCCGTTCTCCGGTGCCTAAGGAGCCACCACCTCTTCCCAAAAGCTGCAACCTGCATCGCCGGCCAAGCGCCGCATTTCCAGAGCGGCACGAGGGTAGGTTGAAGCCGTTATCCCATATTCCAGTTACTCCCAGCTGTGTGCCCTGACTTGATCCTTCTCGTTGCCGCCACCAGCCTGAGGCCATGTGGGCGATCGTGACAACCATGGTGCTTTTCTCCGATGGCATCCGGGACATCCAGACGCTGATGGAGCGGCTGTGGAGACCGAGCTCTACCCTGTCCTTTGTGGACGTGACCGAGGCACTTTACTGCATAGCCACGCTGCTCTATGCCATGAGAGAGGCAGACATCGCCGTCTCCAACCGGTGAGGAGCGTGGGGAAAACAGCAGAGCAGTTTCCATAACCTCTGGGCAACCTGTTTGCTTTTGTGCATGTTTTCCCGAGGAGCCTGCAGCATGGAGCAAACTTAGGAGCAGCAGTTTCATGCCCAGAGGAGCTTAATCTCATCCAGCCATGAGTTGAGGCCAGTCCTGGTTATGGAGGGCCTTTTAGTTGATGTTATATTCTAGAAAGCAATGGTATAAAACACATTTGTTTTCCAGCTCCAGTGGGAGTTTGGAATACTGGGAATTGTAAAATAAATCACAGGAACATTCCCATCACATTTGCTTGGATTCCCATACAGTTTCGTAGTCTGCTTGGTTTTTTGAAAGATAGCGTTTAAGAAAAAGAGATTTTTTTCCTCCTTGAAACAAAAGCAGGAATCTTTGAAATAGTGGTTTAAAAGCTGCTATAGAAACATTTAATTAGAGATACAGACATGCCAGTAGAAACATGTAAATACAGTAATTATTTCCTGCCACTGGTCCTGGGGCTGACACTTCACCCCTCTTTCTAAATGGTGCCATAACTTGATGTCATTAACTTGAGTAAATGGCTATAAGGACCTGGCAGATGAAGGGTCCAGCACAGGAGCAACGAGAGGCCGGTGTAAAAGTCCCCCGTGTCCCATCCCTGTCTCCTTGAACAACCTAGACCACAAGAAGAATGAACAACAGCATCTTTTCCACTTGTGATATAAAGTGCAAGGAGGAAAGATGCCCTTGAGGAACCATGTGAGATATTTCCTGGGCGACAGCGACCTCGAGGTGGCTGCTGTTAGGCCAGAGCTGCAAAGCTGCAGTAAAAGTCATCAGCAATGACAGCAATGTCATCCCTGGAGGGAAGTTAATTGTAAAGCAGCTAAGTAAAGCCAGAGACACTGCGTTCCTCTGCAGGCAGCAGCAAAGCACCTGCAAGTGGTTTTGTCAGGGCTAACACGCTTGTATGAAATAACCATAAGCCTCTTGCTGAAATTAATTTACCTTTGAGGCCAAAATGAGCGCCAGCTTCTCTCTCCTTGGACTGTCTATTGCTGATCGTGGTCTGGAGAGCCAAAGGATCCCGTGAGCTCTGATCCCAGGTCCTGTTTGCTCACTCTTGGGTAACTTCTCATGCCCAAGCCAGGGCAGGGATGAGAGGGAGGCCACAAGCACAGAGCTCTCCCCGTGCCACTTTTGCAGGCACATCTCGAAGTTTAGCTAATGGCACTTGGAAATATTAATATTGGCATTTGCAATGCGCTAACTGGTGCCTGCATCCCACAGTCTGTCCCAGCGTCGTCTCCGATGGCTTCGGATTTGTGCCTGATGCCCTGCAATATCCTCAGTGTTCCACAGTGCAAACAGAAAACTTTCTCCCAAATTTAAGCAGAAAAGCTCTTGCCTGGCTGCTGCCCTCAGCGTTTTGGAGCTTTTGTCTTGCTGGGCTCATTGTCCTCGTTGCCCAGGCAGGTTTGTCCCCTCCACAAAAGAATTGGGGTGCCCTAATCCAGATACAGGCAGCTTGCTGGCAAGGATGGCTTGCATGCACTTTGTGCTCATTGGAAGGATTAAAGATGTTAGAAGCCTTTTAGGTAACTGCAGAATTCCAGTTTGTTCTTGCTGATATTTCAGTGATGGTTTCTCTTTTGTCCTTTCTACCAGGATCCATTACAACATTTTCTACTGCTTGTATCTGATGGAAAATGGCTCCGTAACTGCAGAGGCAGAGGAGGAAACACCTGCTTCATGCTGCAGACGGGACCTCTGGGCCGGGTAATGTTCCCAGCAGAATTGAGCAATGCACCCAAGCTCCCTAGCAGAGAGCTCAACCTGGGAGCAGGGATTTCATGCCAAGATTCCAAGTTTCATAACGACCCGTGCAAGGCCTCGTTGCCTCCTTCTGCATGAATTCTCGGACAAAAACAGAATCAGACCCTAAATCTATTAGGTTGCTTCCACTGACTGAATTTAGACCTTCATTCACTGATGTGTCTGTTGCTCTTTTTTGGTGGAGGACAGTGTGTGCTGAGATTTCACAGAGCTAGAATAGCTGCTGTAGTCCCTGATCCCACCCTGATCCCACCATTAGGTTTACGGTTGGGCTCGATGATTGTGAAGGTCTTTTCCAACCCTAATGATTCCATAAGGAGCTTTGGAAGAGGGGGCAGAGGGCCTGCTCTAGTTTAAACAACATATTCTTCTAGACATGCGTGTGTTGAAGTTGCTCTCAGCCAAAACCAGAGCTGGGTTGCTGAGGATGTAGTGCAAAAAAATACAGTAGTTCATTTGCAAACACTGTATTTGTGCATGAGTGAAGGGATATACTGGCCTCAGGATGCAGCTTTGGCTCCGTGTTCTGGATTTCCTTGCTGTGGCAAAAGGAAAGGCAGTTGGAGCAACATATTTCCCTGGCCTGAGGGAGATCCCGTTTGTTTTCACCTCTGCTGCAGTTACCTCGAGTTGAATCATTTAGTCTCCATGTCCTTATCTGCAATACGGGAGCAGCATTCCCGTGCTTTCCTCCCTCGCAGAGGTGTAGCACAGATAAATCCCAGAAAATCACCAGAGATCCAGCAGCATTAGAGGAAATTAAAAAAAATCAAAGGAGAATAGATGATGGGCTTCACTTCTGGGTGATTTCCCAGTCCTTTTGTGCCTCCCCTTCCATTGGAAGTCTCTTTAAGCAGAGACTGTGTGTCCAGGAGGAGGAGATACGTCCTGGTGGCATCTAATGTCAAGATTGTTTAAACAAGGCAGCACGTCAGGGAGGGCTCTGTGCAGAGAGGGGTTTGCACTGCTGGCTAATTGCAGGCTGCAGACATTTATTAATAAAACAACTGTGCTCCAGCCTGAAGCTGCTTTCTGGATGTTAATCAAAGCTCCTGGTTCCCCTGTGACGCCAGGCTAATTGGCCCATCCTGCTCAACAGGAAAGCAGAGAGAAATCCAAGGTTCAGGCTTTCAAAAGCAACAAAATCCCCCCAAACGTCACTCCAGTTTGTTTTCAATGAGTCTAAGGCTTCTGGGTGTTAAAATCATTTTGAAAACACAACTTAGGACCCTTGAGCAGATCTTCTATGGGGCCTTTCTCCAGGCTGCACCTTTTATTTTGCCAACCCCAATCTTTTCTTACTCCCTGGAATTTGCTGCTTTTCTTACTTGCTCAATAACCAGGTTGCTCTAGTGCTACCTTCCCCGTTGAGTAGGACCCATCGTTCCTTGGTTTCCTCCTGCTGTTTTATTTGATTGCTTTATGTGGATTTTTTTTCTTAATTCCCTTTTCTTTGCTTTTTTTTTTTTGTCTTAGTAATTGCCCTGACATAAAGCTGACACATGAACAGCAAAGGATTTTGAATCACAAAATTGAGCGTGGTCAAATAGTGAAAATTATGGCATTTGCAGGTAAGAAAGCCAAAAAGTGACATGGTGAGGGGACCTGCATAACCTCTAACTCTGACACTTCCCTCCCTGTTGCTTCTCTCAGAGGAGTTCTGTGGGTACCAGCACATCAGCTTTACTTTTAATCAACACAAAATGTCAAAGCAAGCAGAAAAATGGGCAAATGTGTTGGGACATGATGCTGGAACCAAACATTTGGGTGCAGGTTGCAGGGAAGCCACCATAGCCTTGTTTAGCCTCATGCTGGGCCAATTTTACAGCGTTACTGTCCAAAGGCCACTAGACGGAGTTGCTCCTACTTTTTTAGAGTTATTCTTCGTATAGGAGCAAAACAAGCCAAGAAATCTCCTTTCGAGCTCTGTTCTGAAAAAGGGGAATTGTGTAAAATCAAGCTTGCTTGAAAAGGAAATTATCCCCCTGCACCTGCAGAGAATTTCCTTCTTAGGTGCTTCTTATGTCTGTTAAAAAGTTGACGTGTCCAAAATGGTGCAAACGAAAATATTTGTGAACTGTGAAAAGGTCCCATGCAATTACAATAAGGCAGGGCAGACAAAAAAGAAAGAGTTTGAGAAGCCATTGGTAAAAAGTGTAAAAACAAACATCAAACTTCAACCACCTGCAGGAGGCTGCTTGCCACAACATCTGCTGGATTGTTACCTAATTGTATATCAATATAAATGATGTCTTAGAGTGAATGAGGCTGTGGCAGAAAAACTGTATTTCTACATCTGTGTTCCTCAAGGAAGGTCTCAGGATCCTTCTCTATAGGGTTCCACCAGAGGATTTGCCTCAAATTTGTGTGGAAAAGGTTAGGGACGGAATATACTTTGGTATTGTGCATTTCCTGACCTGGACTGCATCACTCCAGGGATGTAAGAGACCTCAAGCAGGAAGCAGCTGAACCAGTAACTAACTTGCTTAAAAATGCCATGGTTTTAAAAGATGGAAAGGTGGAAATGGGATCTCATTTTTTTAAGAGAGGCATGAGAAGAAAACTTGCAACGAGTCCAATATCTATGCTGGGCAAATTGGTAAGAACTCTAATAAAGGATAGAACTAATGAGTAAACACAAATAAGTATGATCTGGCAGGCAGGAGGTAACATCAGCTTGGAGAAGGGGGCCCTGTTCCCCTTAAATCTATTGGGATTTCAGCAAGTAAAAGTGTCCTCCAGAGAGGTCTGGTTGATACAGCCTGTTTGACTGAAGGCAAGGCTGGTAAGAGGGGTGCAGGTTCATCCTTTCCTGCCTGAAATGCTTTTTATTCATTTGCTTTTGCTCTTCAGGTACGGGAAAGACATCAACTTTGATCAAGTACGCGGAGAAGTTTGCAGAGCTCAACTTCCTCTATGTGACATTCAACAAAGCTGTGGCAGAGAGAGGGAAACGTGTCTTTCCCCGAAACGTGGCCTGCAAGACTTTCCATTCCCTGGCGTTTGGAAGCGTTGGCAAACGGTGAGTGGGGATCTTTAAATCCCTTCATGGAAGGCCGGTGGAGCATGGGAAAGGCATGGAAGGAAGAGAGAGTCTGCTTTTTGAAATAAGCTTCCAGGATTTGAGGGAGCAAAAATGTTAAGGAAAAGAATTTCTTCCACCTGCTTAAAGCCAAGCCACAATTTGCAGTTTCTGCCTTCTCTGAGCTACCGTGAGGCAATGCTAAAAGCTGTTGCTTCCCCCAGGAATGCAAGGAGGATAAATATGTTGAGAATTTTGAATTATCTCTTTACAAGGTCAAAGGCGGGAGGGTGTGCATTTCTGTGAGCATTAGCAAGGGTGTATAAAATAGCACTTCCATGAGCATTAGTGAATAATAAAAGCAAAAATGAGATTGCTGTTCTGGCAGGCTTTTCATGTGTATTTCAGCTTCTCCCTATTTTTTTAATCATCTCTGATATAGCTATAAAGAAAAAGGCAAGCTGAACTTCTCCAATCTGTCAGCTTACTCAGTAAGTTTCCTTATCCAGCACCGCGAGGGACAATCTCTGTTCATAAGAGGGAAAACAGTCAAAGAGACACTTGAAAACTTTTTTGCCTCTTCAGATGAAGAGATCTCTGAAGAGCACGTTCCTACTTGGTTCAAAAACACCCACGGCGTAAGAAAACTCGTCACCCTGCAAGAAAAGAGAGTGAGTATCCATGATGAAACAAGACCTGAGCTAGAAGGTTTCAAATAAAAGGTTTCATCCCATTTCTTATGGATCGTGGATAGTTGTGCTTCAGCAAAAAGAAATAACTCTCAAAAAGCATTTTTTTTCCTCCAGTGATAAATCCAAAGGGAATGGGTTGGATCCCTGCTGCTGCTTGTGCAACTGATTCATAGAGAGGACGTTAGGACAAGGTCAGCCCCATGCACAGGTTTCTTGCTTGTAATGGAAAGAAGGAAGAGACTGTGTGTGTGTTTTTATCAGTGCTTGAAATGATACCCTGTGTAAAGACATGAGCCTTTTTTTGTGGTGCTGATATGCAGAGCTGAACCCAGAGATTCTTAGCTGGAGCACAAACCTCTCAGCAGCTCTTACAGGACAACACTGACATTGCAGCAATGCAGGCTGGAGCTAGGGAAAAAATTAGCCTTTTTGCTCGGCAGTGATCGCAGCTGATCCTGTCCACTCCAGCTGTCAGGAATTTAGTTGGCAGCTGCTATATCTGGCAGGGAATGAATGATATCCTTAAAGTGTCAAGTATCTTTGCACCTGGCAAGCTCACCAGAGAAGCCAAAATAAGCACAAAGTCAGGATAATCTTCTATTAGCTGGAACAGATAAATGTTCTTGTCAGGGGGCTGCAGTTGGAAAAGACTTTGCTAAATAGAAGCAAATAGAAGAAGCTACCCAGTAATGACATAGAAGAAAAATATGAGGAGAAAGCGTTCGGAGAATTCGATTTGGACAGGCTGCCTTTAAACCGGTGTGGAAAGTTCAAGAGCAATCAAAGAGTTGTTGGGAAGGAAGGAGGGAATTTGGGAAGGCAGCTAAAGGAAGGATACAACATTTAAACCCTGCAGGCTCATTGCCTGCTCTGCTCCAGCTATGCTGGGGCTTCAAGATCTTCTATGCCTAAACAGTTTTTCAAAGCAATCTATCCAGGCTCTTCTGGTTTTGCTTTCTAGATCAATGTTCAAGAAGCAAATGAGATATGGTACAATATGAAGAAGCTGGATGGAGACGCAGAGAAGAATTACAAGATGACATGTGATGGTAAGAGCCTACAGATGTCAAATAGCTTTCAGGTAAAGAGAAATAATAGATCAAACCAGGGGCAGCTTTTTCGTGCACCTGCCCTGGCTCATCAGGGAGTTCCAACCAGGGGTTGTTGGGTTTGTTTGCAATATGTGGAAGCAAATGTGTAGCCTTTCTGAGTGTCGTGGAGCTTCCAAGCAAGGAGTAGGGTCAGAAACTGCTTTATTTATTTATTTATTTGTTTATTTATTTATTTGCCTTAAGAAGAGGTTAGTTTTTAAGGTCATGGTGTTGTATGGCAAGAAAACTCTGACCCTTTGGCTGATGGCCCTTGTCTTCTCCCTCAGGATATTTGAAACTTTGGCATCTCAGCAAGCCTCAGCTCACAGGATACGATGCCATTTTTGTGGATGAAGCACAGGACTGCACTCCAGGTGAGCGGTGGCAGGAGACAGAGCCACGTCCCTTCCCGAGCGCTCTAAAAGGAGGATGCTCACGTGCTCAGGAGTGTGTGAGAAGCATTAAATGCAGAAATGCAGAAGGACCTGGGTGTCGCGGTGGACAACAAGGTGACCATGAGGCAGCAGGGTGCCCTCGTGGCCAAGAAGGCCAATGGGATCCTGGGGTGCATTAAGAAGAGCGT
>NW_010579981.1:49561-67052 GCF_000705375.1 Tinamus guttatus
GCTTCTGCAAAGCTGTTTGCTGCCACATCAGCACGGGAGGGCGCCGAGGAAACACGTGGCATTTGGGAGGATTTTTGCTTCCCTTATGTTTTCCAACCCCTGACCAAGGCCAGACCCGAGGCCGTCCCGGCCGCAGGACAGCGGCACCGCATCCCTGCGCCCACGTGAGCCAGGCGGGAGGCACCGAGCGGCAGCGTCTCCGTAACCCGCCTGCCAGAGCGGTGAACGCGCCGAGGGACTCACCACATATGTACCAGGCGATGAAGAAGAGTATGGGATCTAGGCACAGAGGAGAGACAAGAGGGTTTAGACAAAAAGCAAGAGCGGCTCCGCAGCGAGCGCCCGGCCCGTGTGCCCACCTGGGGCTCAAAGGAGGCCGAACTGCCAGCATGGCCGGCGGAGGCCGCCTCGTTACAGAGGCAGGGACTATATGAAAAGGAAAGGAGAAAACCCTCATTAGAGGGACTCGTTAAATGAGGAGCCCCAGGGAGGGAGCTCTGTGAATGCAACGTTTCCTTCGGCACCCGGCCACCCCGCGCCCTGTTACACTGGTTGTCCTGTGTGGTGGCACAGCCTCTGCTTGTGCCTAAGGAGCAGGATACTCACTGAGTTAGCACTGCTGGGGTTAGGCCATGGTCTGCCAGCTCCCGGGCCCCTGCGGGTAAAATGGAACAGAAAAAAACGCTCTGCACCAGCTCTCACATCCAGTCCCCCTCCCTGGCACGCGCAGCGCCCGGTATCGCGTCGAGCAAGAGGCCACGGGCAAGTGTTTGCAGGGAATAGCGTCACGGATTGGCCTTACATGTTAATTCCAGGCATGCCGGGGCCTAAAGAGTTGGGTGGAGGTCTCATCCCGCTGCCATAGTTCTGCAATGATAACCAAGGATCAGTCTACCATAACGAGAAGGGAAACCGGAGAAGAAGAGAGAAGGGAAAAAACAAACAAACAAAAACAAGAGGGTTAGTTTGCAAAAATGAACTTGAATTACCAAAGAAAAAAGAAAGAAGAATCAGGTGATGATGAACATACGAGCAGTCGGCAACTGAAAAAAAGAAACCTGCCAGGGCAGTGGTATCTTCCCCATGTCTGACTGCGAGACACGGCCCCCGGCAGCCCCCCGGAACGCGGTGTCCCCCTGCCTCCGCTCCGGAGCACAAACCTGCTCACGGCCCACGGCACCAGGGGGATGAGCTTGTGGTTTGTTCAGGAGAAAACCGGGATGGGAAGAGAGAAGAAGCTGCCACTTGGCCAATTGCTGAAGCAGCAAAAGGAGGGAGGATGCCAAGTGCACCAGCGCTCATTAGGGGCTTCCCTGGGTCAGAAGAGCATCCCCTTCTCCCAGGATTTTGTCTGGAGCAGTGATAGGAAAATGCAAGGTCTTTTTTCATGTTGCTGCAGGGTTCTCTGCTTGAATCCTCCCCACAGCAGCGTGCGGCCCTGGAGCTGCACAGGCTGCTCCTCCTCTGGCTCTGGAAATGCGTGAGGAAGAGGAGGATGTTGGGCTGGGAAGAAGGCACAGGACTCACACAGCGCCCGGTGCGATGGCTCCTGCACCAACACCTCATGCCACGGCCCCACTGCCGGGGTAAGCCCACCTCCGCGCTGCAGCTGTGGGGCAGGATTTCAGGCATTTGGGGAAAAACGGCTGGGATGGGAGAGGGGGATCACTGGGCACGTCACAGCTGCCAGCTCCCCATGGGCTCAAACCTGAACTTTAAGCACGTCCTTGAACGCTGCTGCTCTGTTGTGGGCACCTCTAGGCAGAAAAGGCCTCACTCAAATAAATTACTAGGATGTCCTTAATTGATCAAGATCCCAGCCACTTACACTGAATAGCAGCAACAATGTTAGAAAAAGAACAACCCAGAAAGCTATAAAACCTTTTAATAGAGGCACTGGTGAATCTAATCCTGGCACTGCTAACCGAGACCTCTGCACACAAGAGCTAAAACTACAGCTCCTAAAGGGGGAAAGCAGCAGTGTGAGGTTGTAAGAGATGAGGAATAGTCAGCGGATACGTGACGGCTGCCACCAGGATACCAGGAGGTCCTGGCTGGGCACTTCGCTGTCATTTGGAATAATTTTTAGGTAATATTTGGGAAGGTCCTGGTGCAATTTTTGGTTTCAAGGTGGCTGGGAGGCCCTGGGCAGGGTGCTAGAGGCTGATGATTTTGGTTCAATATTTTTGATAATTTCTTGCACACTCTAACGCACTGCGCACTCGTTTCTGGAGCGCTTTGGCAAGGCAGCACCAGATTGGGAAGCCAATACATCCGTTTACGCAGTTGCGCTTCTCCGAGGGAAGACTACATTTTAAAAAAAGCTCTCTCTAATGTACGTACACAGGGAAGAGCAGAGTAAAAAATAAAGCCCTGAAAATTTCACAACTCTTCTCGTCTCCCAGACCTGCCATCATCCCACACAGCGCTCGGCGCAGCGCTGCCGCTTCCAAGTTTCGTGGCAATCTTTTCAAGTTGGAAGCGAGCAGCCGCTTCCAGCCAAGCCGCAGAGAGCATCCAGAACCTTCCCGGCACGCTTTTCTTGGCTGGGGCCACTGCAACAAATGCCTTTTTTTCCCCCTTAATCCGGCTCGAGGGAGCGCTGCAACCGCAGCGCCAGGTCGCGTGTCCCAGCGCGGTGGAATGGGACGGGGGCATCGTCCACCCGCCGCCGCCTGTGGCGATTTTCCCCCTATGAGGGATCTGCCCGATGCCCGGCCCGCGGCGACGGACGTGCATCAATATTCTGGGTTCTCCCCCCTTCTCGGGCTCACGGTGAAATGACGTGACTCTTTTTTACGCAACTCTCGTTTTTAGCTCAACAGTCTCAAGGGGAAAAACAAAACAAACCCCAAGCGCGCGCACTCGGCTCCGGCAGACTCTGATCCTAGCACTGCAAACGCGACGTAGGCGACAATGCAGAGAGGATAAACCTACTACCAAAATATGGTAATCTGTTTTCCAAGTCTCTTAGAAGTAACAAACACAAGTGAGTCAACAGAGTAGCATGCAAATTCACTTCTTAAAATGAATCAACAGAAAGTCAGAATATATTAACCTAGATCTGCTTAATTTAGAGTTTACTCCTCCTTGGGCTGGCTCTGCCCTCCCTACCTTCCCTTCCTCAAGTAACTCAGGCAGGATTTGATATTACTGCAGCATAAGAGACAATTTTGTTTTAGTTTGGGCTACAGATCTGTGAAATTAAATGGAGGGAGCTATGCTGTTTTTCCAAAGTCAAGAGCACACATGTAAGAAAAAAACCACTCACACAACCCAAAACAGTGTAGATGCCCTAAATACTGGAGCAAATGAGCGCTAAAGTGTGCTGAAAGGCTGGAAAGGGCAAGAACTGAACCACAAAAGGCAGCAAGCAAGGAGCAAGGAACACGTAAGCAAAATTTTCCCTGCATAAACCACCTTTCCTCCTAAACTGAGCGGTTCTATTACACCAACCTCTCTCCTCTCCTCCTACCCCTCCAAAAAAATCTGATCGTGAAATGATTTAAATAGATGAGAGCTCCAGAAGCCTGCAGAACCAGGCAGCAGGAGGAGAAATGAGCAGAGGAATGAATTATTCCCCTGCTAAAGGTATCTTTCCATTTTTATTTATTTATTTATTTTTAATGTAAGCATCCTTTCTCTTTCCTGCTGTTAGGGTCGTAAGTATTTCCCAGGCACATTGCATAATGCACTCAAATGCTACTGCAGGCTTGGTGCTAAGTGGCATCCCCTTTGACTGAAGAGCACGAGGCGGCTGCAATACCCTTAATGAGGACGTGCAGCTTTGAAGACCTCGCTAATGTTAAAAGGAGGGATTTCCAGATGCAAGACTAATGTAAAATGCATTAACACTAATGGGGGACAGGGGGGAAAACTCCCAGCCCTTTCAGCCCCCAGAGGTTGTTCAGATGGTGTTTGGCGTTTTCAGAGTCCTAAGATGCTATTTGGCTCTGGACGGGAGAAGAACTGCTCCGCGGAAGTTTACCTGTGGACCGGGACCCATGGGGCCCATCCCTCGTGGAGGATTCATCCGTTGCATGGGGCCGCCCATGTTGGGGTGCCCTGTTGGGAGGAAAGCACGTAGGTTATATAGGAGAAGAGCCTATAGACCCCCAGGCAACAGCCAGCAGGAAAGGGGGGGACACGCGGAGCTCCTCTGCCGGAGTTACCTTGCTGTCGCGTGGGATCCATGGAATTGGGCAGCAATGGCTGTGTACCAGGAACCGCCCCCGGAGGCTGCACATCAAAACAAGGGGAGGAGGATAAAAACAAACGAATAAGCAGAGCAAAACAAAAGAAAAACAAGACCCCCCAGCCCTGGTGTATCCTGGCCAATATGCAATCCCCGCCTGCAGGTCCCGCTGGAGGCTCCGCGCGCTCCGGGGGTGCCCGGCTCCCCCGCGTGCTCACCGCGCCGCGGCACCCTTCGTGCCACAACACGACTCGCGGCCTGCCTGCCTCCCTCGGGACCGCTGCCGCCCCGGACGTGTTGCTGCAGACTCCTGGAATTTGCCTAGCTTTTGCTTTGCCAGCCCTCCTGCTTTCCTTCGCAAACGCCCTCGAGAAAAAGCCCAGACAAGATCCCTCCGTTTCCTCCTTCCCCTTCAGCATCCAAGCTCCTCCGTATTTTTGGAGCATGGGGGGAAACCCCAGGCTGAGCAGGGCAGAGACGTCAAAGCTGGGAACGAAAGGAGCCACGTAGCGTCATTTCGAGGCATTTACATAGCACCAGGGCCAAATCATATGTGTTAAAGTGATTTATTTGCTAATGAAGGGGAGACGCTTCATTTGCAGGAGAGCAGCTCTCCACATCTTCCTGAGGCGCTCAGGAGCGGTCGTCTCTCCCTGCATTTTTAGCTCCAGCTGCTCCGCGCTCCCCAAATCCGTGCTCTGCTCGGCCACGTGGCTGCGGGAAGTTCAAAGGCTGCCTTCCCTGTGCTGCTCTCAGCAGATAAGGGGGGAGAAGCCCAGATACCATCTGCCCAGGGGAAGCAAGCTGTAAAGAGCTTGGAACAGCGCTGCCTTTTATTTGGATACAGGCATGTAACATCTCCCACGGCCAGAACACAGAAGGGCTTCGGACAAGGTGCACACGGACAGCCCAAGCCCAAATTTTCCCAATCTGCTAATGGAGAGACTGAAGAAGAGACTGAAATCCCAGGAGGAGGCTGCAGGCGTCTTTGCTGTGCTGAACCCCCTGGCTGCATCTCAACCCCATCAGGCAAAACTTTACGTAGGACCTAGGCAAAACACACACACACCCGGCTTGCTTTTAAGTGTTGCTGGACCAGGTGATTTGGAAAACCCCCTATTTTAAATAACTTTCCTGGCCTGAGCATGACTCAGTGTCTCTCTGAAGCTATAAAGAGCCACATTAATGAAAAAGGGAACCCAAACAGAGTGGGACAAGCAGGGACTAAAAGCCACTGGCTTTTCATACCGTGTTCGGTGCCCACTCCCTTAATCTGCTCAGTCTGCTTAAAGCAGCTTGCACCTAAGGCAGCTCCCCAAGGCAAAGCGTGAGGGGGTTCTGCCCATGTCCCCAGAGCGCCCGCGGAGCCGGGACGTCGCCCGCGGCCGCTCGGAGCGGCCCTCGCTCAGCGCTGCCCTTCGCCTCCTCTCCATGCCCAGCCCTGGGTAGCACAGGGAGAGCTGCTCCGCGCCCGGTTTGCTGCCTTTCCAGTGCTGTTTCTACTAATAAGAGTTATATAAGCGTAATAGCTTTACGTGCAAGAAGTATTAGCAGTAAACCAGCTCCCGAGCTAATCCTCCCGAAGTACTTAGTTTCTAAACTGAATTACCTGTTGCTTTTCCTTATGAGGAAACTAGAGGAAATCTCTGATTAGGGCATTGCCGCCCCGGTCTGCACAGCGGGGTGTTAGACCTGGTAAGTGACTGAACATGATGGTCTCTATCCTGGATTCCCAGGAAAATGGTTGCTCGACACTTAATGCTCCAGCACCAAGGAGGGCGGTGCGGGGAAGCGAGCGCTTCCCGCACGCTCCAGCGCGCTTCCCACTCGGAATAAAGGAGAAACGCCAATGGATCCCACATCCACCCGCCGCCGGGGAGAGGGGAAGGGCAGCGATACCTGGTTTCCCATTCTGATGGGGGGCCGGGGACCTCCTGCGTAGCGCGGCGACATGAAAGGCTGCAATGACACAAAGTCAAGGTCAGCGACAGGCTGCGAGGAGACAGCGCGACCCACGCGCGGGCCAGCCAGGCTTTACACATTTACCTGCAGAAATCGCTTTTTAGAAAACATACGGTTGAAGGAAAAAAAAAAAGGAAAAAAAAGAAAAAAAAAAGAAAAAGGTGTTCGGAGTCCGTATTTTTTAAATGTTTTTCTGTTGATTTATTAGTGTTTGAGAGATCATCTGACATGCTTCGGCAATGCTGTGTAAAGCTGTTAAATTAGCGTACAGGAAACCCTGAACATTAGGTACCGTCCATGTTTAAATGAATAATAATAAAAAAAAAGTGGCAAATAAGCACATACAGACACACACAAAAAGAAAAAAAAATCCTCAGTGTTAACACCAAAAAAAGAAGGAAGACTTAGGTTATTTTTTATAATTGCTGCTGCTAACAGAAGTTTAAAAATCCCAAATACAGTTCAACTTTGCAGGCTACGCCAGGAAGGGAAACTTGTCTGCAGTCCCTTGTCAACTACACATATAAAAACCGGGGAAAAAAACCAACATTTCATATGGGAGCTGGGGTGACAACGAGGGAGAAAAAAAAAAAAAGAATATATATATAGAGAGAGATAGATGTGGAGGGGATGGGGGTGCCCGGATGCGGCATCCCAACACGCTTAGAGAGGAAAAGCGAGCGCAGAGGCTGCACGTCGCCCGGGTCGTTACCTGACTGTGGGGTCCCATCATGCTGTTAGGGTTGTGAGGTGGAGGCTGTGCGTGTGGCGAGGGCTGTGAACCAGGCGGTCCCTGTGAGGTCAGACAGCAGAAGGAGGTTATAGATTAGCACATGAAAGCGCAGAAAGAGCTTAAAAAAAAATACAAAAAAAAAAAGGATTCGCCAGTGGGACCTGCTTGGTCGGAAAGCCGGTTCTCAAGGCTTCTCCTGTTCGAGGAGTTTCTGTTCGTTTTTAACTGAACGGTGAATAATGATAGATGCAAAAAAAAAAAAAAAAAAAAGAAAAAAGGGATCAGAGCATCTGTCAAGGCAGAGCAGCCTCCCGGCAGTGAAGGGCTCAGCACTCGGTGCTGAGCGCAGGCTGCGCCTCGCCGGGCTGCAGCGCCGCAGCAAAGCGCGCGGCGCAGGAGCAGGGAGCGCGGGGAAAGCAGGAAAACCCCGGACCAAAACCAGGTCTTCTCCTCTCTCCACCCACGTTATCCCGAAGGTAGGAAACACCTCCCAGGGCTTCCTTTTTTTTTTGCCCGAGGTCCATGTGTAGTGGAGATCTAGGGCAGAGGCTGGGAATTGGAGGCCGGTCCTGCGTTTGTGCCGGGCGTTTTGAACCTGCAGCCCAGGTTGGCTCCGGGACGCGGACGGCACAACCCAACCCAAGCGCTTGTACATGCAGGGCTGCACAGTTACCCTTTCAGGCTGCAATAGCCTTCCTCAAGATGAATTACCTAATGATGCAAGTAAAATTTCTTTTAGAGTAAAGCGATACTAAAGATGTCTGGGGGAAAAAAAGAAAGATTAGTTCATGTAGGTTTTGAGCACTGCAATGCAGTAGTTCCTGACATTTTGGGGTTGAACACCCATTCTTTTTTTGATTTTTTTTTTGATTTTTTTTTCCTCCCCCCTTTACAGCACAAAGTAAAAGTTTGCTTGGAAAAAAAAAATACTGCGAGCTTGGTGCAAGCATACACTGGTGCATGTTAACATAAGGAAAGAAAAAATAAAAGCAGTTTCAAGCTGAAGAATGTGTAATTTGTACGGAAAGAAAACAAGCTTTGCGAGTGCGTTATGCGAAGCGATGGCACGCTGCAGGAAAAGGCTCGGGAGCAGATGTTCTATACCTGCCTCGTTACTAATTTCAACAAGTGTTCGCCTTCTAGCTGCTGCCAGCAATGGCATGGTTTGTTACCATGAGCAATTTTCTTAATTAACAGACATTAATTAGCCATTTAGCAATTTTGCAAGCATTTGTTTAGCAGCTTTCCTAAACATGAATACCACTGTGATAATGGTACTGATTAGAGGGTCCCCTAATTAACAGTACAGGGAAGGAAAATTGAAATCACATAAATTAAAAAGGGAGGGGAAGTTAATGAAGGCAGGACATATTTGCACCTGCAAATCTTTTGTACTACGGAAACTTGAGTGCAATGTAAATAAAGTAAGAGTTTTTTTTTTTTTTTTTCCCCTGAACTGTTACGCAAAGTGATGTAGCCAAACACATTTAAACCAGCAGCCTCCTGCCAGTCTTGCAGGGAGAGCTGGAGCGCCCTGGAAACGAAAAGGTGCCACGGGCACAACCTGCGCTGCCGCCTGCTTTCCCGAGGGGCGGCCGGGAGCAGCCCCTGCCCCTCCGGACACGCCACCCACGGGGCCGCGATGCTGCCACATCCCAAAGAGGCGAAAATGCCTCTTTTTAAGCCTCGGGGCAGCTCTCCTGCTGGTGTCCTTGCTGATCCAAGCGTCCTCTCCCTGCCTTTAGCAGGGCGCTGAGCCCAGAAGGGAGAACAAGGCTCTGGCAATGAGCAAGGTCCTTTCTGCATGCCTCAGCTATAGGGAAGAAGGGCGGGGATGAACGGGCAGCACGGCGAGGTGGGAAGGACAAGCACGGATTCTCCAAGTGTTGCCCTGTGCCACCAACCCCCTGGCGAAAGTTCCTGCAAAACATGTGCTTGGAGCCTCCCGACTTCCTCCTCCGCCCGGGGTCGTTTTTCCCCATGCCTGGGCACAGACACTGCTCCGTGCCGCCAGCATTAATTAAAGGCAAGAGGAGATCAATTTGAGCATTTAAGACTGATCAGCAAGCGGTTCGTGGCACTTCGCGTCTCCCGCCTCCTTCCCGGGCAGGGGAGCGGAGGAGGGAAAGCAGTCTTGGATCGCATCCTTCCCGCACGCTTCCCAGCACAGCCTCACCCGCTCCCCTCGCACCAGGCGCTTCGTGCCCCGACCGCTCACGGCGTGCCAAGACGCAGCAGGGTGCAAAGAGCAGCAGTGGTTAATTGGTTCCTGGCCAAGACGCGCCGGGCCGCCCCCGTCCTCTCGACTTGCCCGCCAGCGTAGACACTGACGGCCTTGTGCAAGCTGCGAGCACACGAGCGACGGCAATGCGCTCCCGGGAAGCTCGGGGCTTTCTGGAGCATTTTGTTGGCAAATGGCACAGGGCAGGAACCAGGCTCCTTGTGGCCGCACTACCCGCCGCAGGGATGTTCCCGACAGCTCCTCCTGGCTAATGTAGCTGCAGATGTGCAGCTTGTGCAAACATCTCTGCGAGCGCCGCGCGCTCCCGCAGCTTGCAATGCAGCGGGGAAGGGGCTGGAGTGATGCTCTACTTTTTTGTTTTTTCGTTTTTCAAAACAGCAACAACGAGAAGCATCAGAGATGCCACTCAGGGGCTGCTGAAGTCGAGGCGTGGGGCGGAAATCCACTGCCACGGTCCTGCTGCAGATACGTGACGCGCTCCTGGGTCAGCCCTGCAGAACCTGCGGCTGCAGATCAGCATTTGCAGATGTTACTGACCCAGCGCTGCCCTTCGGCTGAGGACGCCTGCCCACGTGGCTGCTTCAGCGTTCACCTTTGGAAGCAAATTCCCAGGCTGGAGCAGGGAGCTGCGGTTTCAGGCTCTCTGCAGACTCAAGCAGAGGGCTGACTCCCCGTTACCTCAGACCACAGTAACTAGCAGCACCTTCAGTGGAGATGCAGGGCTCGGAAATGCTGGAGAAGTCTGTTCACATCAGCTTTCCCCTTGCCTTGGCAAGCTTTGGTTTAATGCATTACATGGAAGGTTATTCTTTGCCTTCTTCTAGCTACCTCAAAAAAAAAAAAAACAAAAACCACCGATCCAAACCAAAACATCCAAAACAGTGTTATCAGAAATCATTTCAGATAGCTCTAGGTTTTCCAGCCCACCTGTCAGGCTCATCTCAGCCTCATCTCCATTTATTTTTTTCCCTCTTTACTACAGGGACTTTAAAAGACAAATCTGGACTATTAGATGACGGAGGTTTGCTACTGCTGCTGCTTTATACTCGGAGTTTCCATGTGATCAGATTATTTCCACTCCGTCTTTCATGAGCTCAACTTCTCAAAGTTCTTGTAAAATATTAAACATGGAAAATTGCACTAGCGATCATAGTTCTGCATGTGTCAATTTATGTTTCAAGAGTAATTCACCACAAATGGATCATGTTTTATGGGCTACATACTTTCAGCTAATGGTGGAGTTTTGATATTTAAAAACATTTTCAAGTACCTCTGGGGGTGGCAGAACAATGAAGAACAGTAGAAGGAGGCAGAGTATCGATGCAACAAGACACCAACAAGTCAGAGTTTGCAATAGGAAGGTGTCTTGCATTTTAAAATCTGTCTCTCTCTCTCTGCCTACCGGTTTCAACGCTAGAACATACCAAGATGAATTAAATGAACGTTAATTAAGGATTAATTAATTTTTAGCTTTTTAATTTAATTGCCCTCAGAGAGTAAAAGGGGTGTCCGCTGCAGGGTGCCTGGCTGGGGCACCTCGGCTGATTTAAGAGCAAAAGCGAGGCATGAATCCTCAGGAAGGGCGGCAGGGCTGGTGCGTTTAGCATGCGCCTCACCTACCGCTAAATCATCCTCTAAGTCACTCCTGAAAGTGTGACTTGGGTCCTTAACATCTCGGTAGAAAACATTACTGTGCCCACTGAGGGACACGAGGAAATCCGTTTTACAGAACCCTTCACAGCATCCCCGTGACAAAACTCTCCTCAACAGGGCTCCATTAAGGTCTTTTAGAAGAGGCTTTGGAAAGGCAGGGGAGGTTTGCAACACCCCGGGGGCCGCCCGCGTCGCCACTGCCATCCCCTGTCACCTGGGCGCCTGCCTGGCTCCGCCGCGGCCCGCGGCAGCCCCGCTCACCAAAGCGCCGTTCCAGCCCTCACCACGGCTTTGGGAGACGTAACTCGGATGCTCCTCGAGTTTAAAGGGAAAAAACAGTGTAAAAATGGCCCCGCTCTCGCCCTGCCCGTCACGGCTGCTCGAACCAGGGGCGCGTGGGGGATCCTCACAGGGCTGCTCGCCCCTCGCAGGGCACGAGCGAGGGGTACCCACCAGCCCATGTCCCTGCTTGCCGGCAGTGCCTGCTGAAAACCACCAGCCCACAATAATTCAAGGATCCAGTAGGAAACTTGCTGGGAACTTAGTGCTTGGAGAGCTCTGCAACCAGCTGCTGCGTGTCCAGGCCAATAACCTAAATCCACACAGCACGGAGCTCACAGGCTCGGCTCCACAGACAACAGGCTTCATGCTCCCAGGAGTTCCCTGTCCCACAGAGCAGCCATCCCAACGTCCACCTCTCAAAAACAACCTGAGATGCTGCAAGGCACCAAGCCTACCACCAAAGCCCAAACCTGTTCCTACACCAATAGAGCTGCAGTTTCATTTTGCAACAGGCAGTGCCGAGGACTTCACCAGAACAGGGCTGAAGAGCAGGGAGGAAGGCTCGTCTTCTGCATGTAATGGACGTTGCCATGTGATGGGGCTCTCCGGAGCAGCAAACCGAGCGCGCTGACTGCGAGGGAGGCCGATGGCGCCAGGGAGGCAGAAGGTGCTGGGTGAAGACCCACTTGCATCTTTCTCCGAGAGAGCATTGAAACGTTAGCGCTGGCCAAATCCCCCACAAGACCTACTAAGGCAGACGTGGGCAGGAGAGCTGCCTCTCTTGCATCTGGGCCTTCCAAGCGCAGAATTCTGATTTTAAGGAATATGTTAAACACAGTTCTTCAGGAAACAAACCCATGTGAGCTGGAGCCAAGAACAGTCACCTCCATCTGGATGGAGCGCCCGAGAGAAAGTTGACTGCAAATCCCACCATATGCTCCAGACATTCGTTACCGAAGCTTTGGGCATCCTACTAAACTTCCAGAGAAACTTTCTCTGACACTTGCTTTTTCTTTCCTTCAGCCTTCGCCTCTCTCAGAAGCCATGTTCCTTCCAAACTCGTAGAGCACTTGCCTTGCACTCTAAGAGAAACCCCAGAAGGGCTAGGAAAGCTCAGAGAGCTCAGAGTGGTACAACCAGCCCTTTGGGATCAGCCTGGCTCTAATTCCCACCCACTCTTACAGTGTTTGTGCTGCAGGGGAAATCCGGAGCTCGGGAACCAGCTCTGGCATGAGCCCACCAGGAGCCGGGGCTGGTTGCTCCTGCCTGAGCCCTGCAAACAGGCCCTGCAGGCTGAGTCACACCATGAACCCACAGTCCATCCCCAAGCGTGCCCTCGGCAGCCCGTCCTAGAGCAGATCACGCTCCTCCGCTACGTCACTCGCTTGGGTCAAAGTAATGATTTTCTGCCCAGTTCGGTAGAAGGTGACTCATCTCTCTCCAAAGCAACGAGGCTGCCGCTCCCCAGGGTTGGCTGGGTTGGTGTAAATATTGAAGAGCTGCTGGATCCAGTGGCGCCGCGCACGCAGTGCTTTGCAGCTCTGCTCTCCTCGCTGACGCGCTGACGTGGGGAGCGTGCTCGGCCTTTGGCAATGCTCCTGTGCACGGCTGGAAAAAAACGGCTCCAGGTGTCACAGGAGAAGGAAAACTGTTGTGGCCCCCAGTACCAAGCCCTGTGTGCCCTTCTGTTGCTTTTCACTTCCCAGAACAGACCAAGAGCTGTCAACAGTGATGTTGTTTGAGCGCCTTCGTGGCCAGGGAAGGTGGCTCGTCTTGAGGAGCTGTAGGGTCCAACTTTGAAAATGGGACTACCCACAGGCAGGAGAGAACCCTCTAAACCCCGGATGTCAGTCTCCAGAGGGAGAGAAGCAGCTACGAAAAGCTCTAAATCGTACCTTTCTGTTCCGTAAATCTTTTCTCTAGTAGCAAATCCCTTCCCTGGAAGCGGTGTTGAGAGCACTATTCCCAAATGAAACGGAGATGGACAACACGCTCCTCTCCTCGCAAAGCCAGCTTTCGTTGCGAGCAGCTGGGAAGTAATGCAGACTCTGATCTTTTAGTCCAGTGCTCCCTGGAGAAGAGTTACATTACCCTTCCCGGGGAGGGGAAACGTGCAAACGGCTGGAGGAAAGAGCACATCTCACGATGGGGGACCCTCCTCAGGAAGCTGCCTGAACAACGGCTAAAGAGATTACTTGAGAGAATTTCAAATCGAGATATCCCCAAGAGGAACCATTAGAGATGTGAACCGTGTGCCCTGCTCCGGCAATCTCCAGCGCTCAAACACATCCCGCCTGTTCCAGCGGGCTTTGGGAAGGCATCTATTGTATTTGCGACACAGGCAGCAAATCGGATACATGTTGGCATTTGCATTTTGCTTACTGGGATTTGTGTGAAGTTCCCTCTGGCGCAGAGGCGGGGAGCTTTGCCATGCTGCTCTTGTGCTGTCTCCCAGAAACTGCTTCACAGAAGCAGCAGAAGGGACCAGACGAGGCTAGCGGCGGCCATAGAGCTTCTGCTAAAATTAGGAGTCTACAGAGCAGCAAGAGATCTCATGCGAATAACATTAGACTGCAAAGATTTCTGCCTCACCTGAAGCTGCAATTCCGACGGGAAGAAACAAGCACAGCAAGGCTAAAGGGGGAAACCGGTAGCTCCTTAGCGGGGGCAGAAAGAAATTCCCATCTCCCTGACTTTGCCATTTGCCTTTATGTGTGGACATCCATACCGGTCTGTTCCAAGAGCGAGGGCTGCCCTCAGCTTATTACAGATATGTATCCCTAAGCCTCACATGAAATAAAGCTAATGGCAAAACACCTGCACTGGCTCTGACTTCTTACATTCCTTGCGGGAAAACACTGCACAACCCAGACAGAAGTCACGCCAGTGGGGAGGACTGGCTGGCTCGACAAGCACTCGGAATGATCCAGGACACCAGGAACAGACGCTAAAATGGGAGGCTGATGGCCACGCAGGGAGGGCAGAGCAGCTCTGCGCCTCCATCCCCTCTGACCCAAGGGGAACCGTGACCCAGTAAACGGGTGGGCAAAGGGAAGCCCCGGCCGCGGAGCTGCCACCGCCGGCCCCGCTCCCGAGGCCGCTCTGCATTAGGGGGCAGTGTAGGAACGCGGAGCAGCCGGCGCTTTGTTTTGGTGCATCTCGCACTAACTGCTGATGCATAGCTAACACAGCCCCAGACATTGATTTATGTTCAACTTTCCATTTCATCAGAGCGAGTGTTACCGAGCGCGGCGGCGAGCGCGTTTGGGAGGACAGGCACAGCCGCGGAGGGGGCTGCTCACCGGGCGCGCGCGCTCCTCCACCCTCTGTGCCCCATTTGTTTGGCATTAGGAAGGTCTTACACTTCTATTAATAGTTTTTGTTTTACCTTCTGTAAAATAATCCACCCTACCCTGCTAGAGCCCCTTCTCCTTTGCTGGAGCAGGAGAGACCCCTCAGAGGGATCTGCAAGCAGGCATCAATTTGGCTTTCAAAACCAAAGCAGACACGACTTTGATGACCTTTAGGAGGGCGAGCTGTGGGTTTGTTTGCTCATTTTAAAGGAACAAAGAAGGAGGTTTAAATAAAAGCATCTCCTCCCGCTGGCCGTGAGCAGGACAACCTTTTGTCCGGAGCACAGCCCCATGCCAGGCGCTGCGCTCGGCTGGCACCGCGCGGGGCTCGGGGAGGGAAGGGTGCCCAGGGCCTGTCCTTTCCTATCAGCACAAGGTTTGGGGACACTCTGCAGGCTGCATTTCCCTCTGGCCCCGAGCCTAAGGGTTGCTGCTGAGCGCTGAGAGAAGGAGCAGGCTCCAGGCAGCCCGGCAGGCTGCAGACGGGGCACTGAGGGCTCCTCTCCTCTTTCTAGCAAGCCACCTCCAAGCAATTTCTCGCTTTTTTAGGGCCACCGACTCCCAAGAATGGCCCGTGTTGTTTTTTTTTTCCGCTTTACCAAACAAGGCTGCACATCTGAACCTGCAGAGCTTGTACCTCCCAGTGTGGCAATCCAGGATTTTGGCACCAGGCACCGGAGCAACCGGAGCTGTGTTGGGCTACTCCCTCCACATCTCCTGATTCGATGCTCCCCTTCAACCCTCTGCGTTTCCTGTGACCTTTTGGGTTTTGCCCTCTTAAGTTCAGTGCTTTAATTTCCTACAGAGACAAGAAATTAACCCCGAGCTGCAAACGGCTCAGCGCAGAGCTCCCCGGCACCTCAGCCAGCGCCGTCTCCCGAGGCTGCCACGAGCTGCACGTCTGCCCCGAGGCTGGGGGTGATGAAAGGTGGGACTTGGCTTCTCCCCTCCTCCCCTCCACCGAGCAGGGAAGGGAAAACCAGATGTTGGAGGGTTTTCAGGAAAGGAATCCCTTGAGAGGCCACGTGCAAGCCACATGCCCCTTCACCATGCGCATGGGCACCCTTCCCTGCTCCGCACCCAGGCCCCGGCCGGGCAGGCACCCGGCTCCAAAGGGGCAGCACCTCCCCGCGGCCCAGCAGTGCCACTGGGATGGGTGCTCAATGTGGGAATGTGCTTCTGAGGAGGCTTCAGGCAGCCCACGCCAAAGCTCATGTGAAAGGGGGGCTGCTTTCGAGCCCACCTTCCTGCAACCCAAGTCATGGCAGGGGAGCGAACCCAGCTTGCAGCCCGGCTCCACAGGAGCTGGGGAGCTGGAGTGGGCTCTCTGCTCCTGAAACACAGCCCCAGCACAAAAAAAAAGGCTAAGGAAAGCCAAAAGGAGAAGAGGGCAGCCCTGGAGCCTGCCCATGGGAAGCATCCTGCATCCATAGCATGTGTAGGGCACAGCTGGCAGCGCTCACAAACACCTTTCCTCCCCCTCATCTTCCCCTTGCCGTTAAATCCATTCGACTGGTATTTTTTACCTAACTGATAGATAATTCCTTGACTCTCTTGGGACTTGCAGGGATGCCGAAAGGACAGTACCCCTGCACCAGGATGAGATGAGGACTTTGGAAACACGCTTGTTGGAAGTAGCAACTTGGCACTAGAATTGCTGGCAGCAGCTATGACCTGCGAGATAGCATCTCTTCTGCTCGCTTCATCCCCTGTCGCAGAGCACTGCTACAAGATTAGCCTGTTTTAGGGTTACCAATCAATATTGGATACTCTCGTTTTGTCATAAGCATGTTCAGGAAATGGGATCTCTCTGGAAAAAAAGAAAAAAGCTCTCCTTCCCTCGTCCCTAACTCCCATGCACACACAAAGTGCGATACCGCACTGAGATATCGCCCTAATAAATCACAAGCAGTTTATCAAGTTCGCCTGTCTACTGCCCAAGAATTTCTCCCATATACAAATCACAAGCCCTGATAAAACACCAGCTTGCCAGAGCAAATGTTTCTTTCAACTATTACATGAACAAGTCCCTATTTCCCACGAAATAAGATTTTAATGCACCAGCAGTTCATGTTGCTACAAACCAGTGCACACTGTGACATGCAGAATAAAGAAAAAAAGATTAAAAGTTTCAAAAACTTTTTTTCCAAGTGCTTTCCAAAATCTTCTTCATGATTATCACTCAAAACATACTTTACCTCATCTTGAATCAGTGCTTAATGTGGGAGAATGAGCGAATAAGGCAACTTTAGGGCTTTTGCTAGGTATTTGCTTACAAGGTGCCTCGATGGTGTTCAGTGGTTTGAGCTTGCATTGAATCCGCTTCTGACTGCAGCGGCAGCTTGAGCCAGCGTTTGCTAGTGCTTTCAGTGATCGCATTTGGAAAAAATCGAGTGGTTAACCAGCGGGGGAAAAAGTTTCAGGAATCAAAATCCAGAATGTTTTCAATTATGCATGTCTGTTATGACCAAAGAGCAAATACAATCTCAACCCAAACACGAAACAGGCAGCTCTGGAAAAATACCAATTGTAAACACAAAATAACCTCTTCGAGCAACAAATGAATTTGCTTTAAGGCCACAAAAAAGAAAAAGCAGAAAGTAAACGTGGAAGAAGAGAAGAGCATTGGTTATTTATACACAGGTCATCTCTGTTGGCACAGTGCTACCCTAGGATCCCCTTGGAGAACCATGTGCCGATGCGGGGAGCGTAAGCAGACACGTGTGCCCCTGCTAGCGCCGGCGGCCCGGGGAAAAGCGGCATCCTACCTGGAAGAAACCTGGCGGGATGGGGCCCCCGGGCATCCCGTCGTTCGGGGGAATGTTTCCAAGCACGGGACTCGGGGCGGCAGCTGCGCTCTGCGGGGAACAAAACCAGGACAAACATGTTGGTTTTGAGGCGGAGTGAAGGGAAAACGCCGTCTCCTCGCTGCACCACGCGGACTCAATTAGCCCCTTCCCGCCGCCATCCTGCCTGAGCGCCCAGGCCAGCCGGGGATGCTTGGAGCTGCCGGGCCCGGCCCCCGCTGCCCTCGTTTTCCAGGCCCGGCCGGAGCTGAAGCTCTCCCAGCC
>NW_010579982.1:0-19959 GCF_000705375.1 Tinamus guttatus
TTGAGCACACTGGTCTGTGTTTTGGTCCGAGTTCATTGAACAGCAGAAGGCAAAAGAGCAAAAGGCAAAACCACCATCATCTGTTAACTCTGCTTAGTCTACGCTCACCTTGGGGAAGAGCACACACATACACACACGAAGTAAAAAAGGAGTAACAAAGGAAGTAGGACTTACCTTTTGTCTGTAACCTCCAATGAAGAACCTGAGCCTCTGAACACACTTTTATGTTAGAAAACATCAAAAACATAAAAGTAATAAAACTAGCATTTATAATATCTGTAAGCCACAATTCTCTCCCCGCTAGCTCAAGGACTGCTTTGAAGTATTATGAGAGCTCTTGAGCACACTGTGTTTTGGTCCGAGTTCATTAAACAGCAGAAGGCAAAACAGCAAAAGGCAAAACCACCATCATTTGTTAACTCTGCTTAGTCTACGCTCACCTTGGGGAAGAGCACACACATACACACACGAAGTAAAAAAGGAGTAATGAAGGAAGTAGGACTTACCTTTTGTCTGTAACCTCCAATGAAGAACCTGAGCCTCTGAACACACTTTTATGTTAGAAAACATCAAAAACATAAAAGTAATAAAACTAGCATTTATAATAACAACATAGCAATAAGAAATATTTATATCATAAAACTATCCTCCTAAAAATAAAAGATACACAAGTCCAGAAGTGGTATTCTCTACTCATTTTCTGAGGCCAATCATGAGAGGTTAACAAGGAACACTTGTTGAGATGTAAGCAGCACCTGGGAAGTAGACTCACCAAGGTGAGTATATAAGGATCACCTGGGAAGACTGCTGAAAAAGACAAAGAGAGGAAAAGCCTAGATGGAAAAGGAGAAACCTGGATGGAAAACAAGAAAATGAAAAAATGAAGAAATGTCTCGTCCTTAGATAAAGAGAGAGAGAAAAATAACCATCGCTCATATCAAGGTCTGGTATGGCTTATGTCCCCACCGCTCGACACCTTATGGATTGCAGCCTTAAGCTCCAGCTTGAGGTTCTTCTTGGTGGCAAACATATAGGCCAACCCAGTCTCGCCCTTCACTGTGGTAGGAAGCACTTGGATCCCGACCGTTGTGGGTAAAGTTCTTTTTGCCATCAATAGTGGCAATCCAAGAAGTTTCCACCTCCAATACGTGTCACCTCATGATCAGCAGAGGCCAACCTGTTATACCGAAGAACTCGAACAGATAAGGTCTTCATAGCCGTGTCTATCATCCTGCGTGCCAGTGCCATTACACACGGTACACAACACATGATACAGAGGAATACAATGAATAAAAGCAATAACCCCAACAAAAGTTTTTGAAGCCATGGCCATCCCCATTTCCATTGCCCAAACAGGTTCCAGTCACCATCAACTTTCAATTGATGGGTTAAATCTTGCAATGTTTGGATCTGGGCATGTATGGACTTGGAGTGGTCACTTAGATTCATACAACACATGCCCTCTATTCCTTTACATCCATGGCCGTGCATAAGCAACAACATATCTATAGCTGCATGATTTTGCAAAGTAGCATGTCGAAATGAATCTACATCCATTAACAGTGGATTCATTCATACAACATTCATGATAGAAGATTCATGAGCAGTCTTGTGAGGCCATACTTGAAGATCAAGTTGTAATAATGATGATAGAAATATTGAAAAAAAAAAAAAAAACGGAAATTCCATGCAAAAAGGCAAGAATCTTTAATTTTTTTCAGGGATCTGATTCCTGTGTAAAAGTATGCAAAATTATGATTGATTCTAGAATATTCTTTTTCTTTACTCTGTCATAATAGAATACATCCAATGTTGTCAAAAGCATCCAAGAGTTATATGCTATTTTTATCTCAAGTAGAAGACATGATGTGTTCCTGCATGCTTTTTAAGCTAGACAGGGGCAACAGAGTTTTTGGGAGCAGAAGTACACTTTGGGATTTTCAATGAAGTGTAGAGATGTATTATTTATAGTAAATGACCATTAAAATATTTTTTCATATAATTTTGCTTATGAAATATTTCTCTGATTGTCAAAGAGATGCCTAATGTGACTCTTCACAGCACACAATATGATAACAAAAATATGGTAGATAATTTGTAGATAATTCTTCAGGGAGCTATTCATGAGAATGGACAGTTAGAGGGAGAGAAAAGCAACAAAGAATAAATGAAAAAGAAGCATGCACAAACTAGTGTATCATATACAAAAACAACCCCAATTTAAAAGATCTTTCCGGCTGTTTCTGGGAAAAAGCACTTCCCCCTTGAACAACTGAGCTAAAGGACTGAATAACCAAGGTGTAATTTTTATTTTATTACAACAATTTTAACCTCTAAAATCTATTGTTTTCTGTACAAGTGACTAGAATAGGAAAATGATTCCAATTTTAGGATTTCAGTGTGCTAATTAGACACAGAAACATTAGGACCTGGATGAAACTGCAATTAGCAGAGATTTAATGAGCTGTGTAATGATAAGTGACAGGGATACGTAACTTTACAACCATAATTTCCTGACTAGATGAACTCCTAAATACTGCAGTTCTATGTCTTACCCCAAGGCACTTTGACCTTTCTAGCTGCCCAGAGGAGAAACAACAGCCTACAAAGCTTTTAGGATCTACACAATATTTTAGTGACAGGAAATTCCTGTAGTTTCAGGGCAATTTCTTACTCTGATCAGAGCAAACATCGTTTTCCATGCTAGTCTAAACATTTTTCCTGCTCCTTATAATCTATTTTATGTGGATAGAAGGGTTTGTCTATGACAAGAGGATCCTCAGAAGTAGCCACAGACGGATAGAATATCAAGGCATCCAATATCTGCAGCCACATCAAATACTGTTTGGGTGATGGAAGGGATGCACAAAGAAAGCCTATAATAAAACACCTCATAAAATTAGATCAGAAATGCAATCCCAGAAAGAAAGTAAAACCTAGTATTAGAAAGACTGTATTTATAGCATTCACAGAGATCAAGAAGAAATTCTGCTAGATAAAGGACAGATCTGAGGATTAGGTTATCTGAAACCATTAATTGCTTCTGACCATCCCTAACTTCGGACAAGTCAAATTCTCTCTGCCAATCTCAACAGAGGAGTGTTACTTCTAACAGAATACTTTGAGTGTGATGAAGTCCTCAAACTCCTGATGGCAGACACTAACTTGTTGCTAATACTTTTAAAACTCAGTAAGAGGAATATTTTCTTTCAAATCTTAATCTTTCTTAGACAGATGAATTATAATACATGCTGTGCCTATGTGATCACTTACAATTTTATCTCCTTTGTTCCTTCAGTGCTTGGTTACGTGCCTCTTATGACTGAGATAAGCGCTCCGTGGAGCAGTGCCTTAGTTTTTTCCCTATTCTATTTTCATTTTACTCAGAGTAAATCCAGTATAAACAAACTGCCTTCTATCCTTCCATTTTAACAGAATTTATAGTGAGCAAGACTGAGAGATAATGTAATTAAAGAGTACTTGGAAAGGTCCATATGGCCTATGTCCTGCCTATAATGAGATGCTGGCAGATTTTAGGTACCTGTGTCAATGAAAAATGATAAAAAATCCTGTTCTCCTGCAAAAAAGACATTCAAAAGAGACATTCAAAACCTTGCTAAACACACGCATTGCATATCCATACATGCACAAAGAGGAGGACATTCTAATGTACTCCAGAATTGCTGCAGAAGTCACGGATACATCTACCGCTTGGGATTCACCTGAAACCTGACCTGTGTGGTCATATCACAAGCTGGCACTGCTTGGGGCTTCAAAATGGGAAGGAAAAAAGAAAAACTTACATAAAGGTCGGTGACAAGAGAGGAAGTGATAGAAGTGATGAAGAAATCAGATAGACAAGACATTGCCCAAATGGCAGGTCTGTTATCTACATTGTTATGTATCTGTTATGTATCTTTTAAATAAAGTTATCAATATGATAAAGTTGTATGTTTATCCAAAGTGCTATAGAGGGAATACCCACTATGATGTATAATTTAGAAGTTCTGAGGCTATCAAATGTTTGATGACAAGGAAATTCCCAGGAACTTTACCAGGTTATAGCATTGGTCACAAACTGAAGCACTGAAAGTTCCACAGGAACTTAAGGAAAAATTTCTTAGCAGTGAGGGTGACAGAGCACTGGAACAGGCTGCCCGGAGAGGTTGTGGAGTCTCCTTCTCTGGAGATCTTCAAAACCTGCTTGGACGCAGTCCTGTGCCACGTGCTCTAGGTGACCCTGTGTGTGCAGGGGGGTTGGACTAGATGACCTCTAGAGGTCCCTTCCAACCTTAAGCATTCTATGATTCTATGATTCTATGATTCCTCTGCCTCTCTGCCACTGCCTGCTACTCTTTCCTTCCTCAGTGGCTTAACATTCAAGATGATTCTTTTTTTCTGAGCTGACAGTAAAATATACATTTTCTTTTTTTTTTTTCCCCTTGCTCTTTTTTCTTTTGCTGGAGCAGTTCCCTGAGCCAGTGCTCAGCGCAGTGGAGCAGCAGTCACATATGCAGAGACGAGAGGGCACTGCTGATGAGCAAGGGAGCAGGAGCACATTAACCAGGTAGGTCTCCAGTGTTTACCTGTTCAGGCAAGGAGAAATGTGCCTGTACAAGACAGACATTAGCATTTACAGATCCTAAGTGTCTTGCTGTGCAATTCTAAAATAAGGAACTTCCTTGTGTTTTATCATACCAAAGAGGATGGGAAAGGACAGCAGCAGGTAAGGCTCCAGGGTAGAGCTCCGTAGGACTAAGCTTATGCTCAGGAACAAGATGGCAAGGCAGAGTCATAATCTATCTACCTTTGAAGAAAAACAACTCATTTTCTTCTGGAAGAAGGCAGACTTGGAAAAGAAGAGGCCAGTCTCTAGCTGCACTGTGCATGATGCTCTGAGAGGAAGAGCACAAAAAGCAAGCAATGAGTGGCCGGGGATGACACGTTGTTACTGGCTACCTTGACCCTGGCACATCTATCTACCTTCTCCTAAAACAACGTCGTGCAGAAGCAAAAAATAAATAAAAAGGAAAAACAGAGTTAATGGACTTCTTGCTGGTAGGCTTCACTTTTCTTTATTTCCTCTCTTATCTTTACAGGCCACTCTCTTGTGCACTTCTCAGACTCTATAAAATGGCTTTCAGAGACGGGTGGATAATATCCAACTATGACAAAAGCTTTCAACAGTCATCTAATGTCCCAGCTGAGTAACTCAATGTGCAGCACAAAGCTCATGGAACACAGTGCCAATAATGATTATATCTAACCTTCCCCAAATAACTGCTGCAACATGCACAGTGATCCCTTGGCAAATAACAGGAAAGTGAAAAGTGATGCACCCTAAGACTTCGGAAATGAAGAATCACCAAAGTCACACTGGCAGGCCACAAACACAAAACCATTTCTTGTTCCATATGGTACTTGGATTTCATACTATTCACCTACCATTGGCATAGTATAACTTTTGGTGTATGGAAAACAAGGCAGCTTGCTATGCTAATGTTGTTTTATGAAATCTCTTTCTCAGAAAGTAACAAGGATTTAAAGAATACAGTGTACCTTATTTTTCAATTAAAATAACAGCAGCCAACCACTTAGTACTAAAAGATTAAATGTATGTGGATTACTTCCTGCAGTCATTTCCTGGTTTTAGTTTGAATAATGCAGTCAAAGCTGTAGGATAACCTTGAAAGGTTGCCAGTTTGACTGTATGTTATATTTTAATCACTGCCTAAACCTGTTGGTATAAGATTTCCTTGAAAGTGGCAGTACAAAGCATCTTCTGGAAAAGCTTGATAAAGATCTGTAAATAATGCAATGAAATTCTTAACCAGCTGCTAGAGGGAAAGGTACCAAATTCCTTCTACTTTCAAGGCAGCTTGATACAATCATATATCCAAATAATGGAGAAAAGAAGAAAAAAAATAAAAACACAGTCTAACCGCCAAAGCACAACACAGGAAAGAATCCCTGTCCTGCTTCCAAGTAGTGGAAATGTTTTCATAAGATTTTGCACATTTTGACTTTAGTGAAACAATATGAATTAATTAAGAACTCTTCTAAAACATGTTGTAATCTAATGTGAATTTGAGAAGATGAAGCAGCCAAGGAATTCATGATGTTTTTGATCCCTCTGAGGTCTGAGTCTGATGTAGTTGTCTGTTTTGGAAGAGCTTCCAGGCAGAAGTCCTCCTCATGCAGCAGCTCCCTCCCTTGTAACAGTAATTCATCAAAGAGATAAGTCGCTGGAAATTATCCATCCCTTGTTCCAGCCTGAATATTGCATGATGGAGAGTAAGTGGCCATTTGGAAGCAATCACCTTCCTCCCGTTTCCTCCAGTTTCTCCCAGTAATTCCAGTAGTCCTCTTAAAATGAGATTTATAGCTAAAAAGAAAGGTTTCCACCCTAGTGAGTCTTTAGCTATTCCATATTATCTAGTAGAGGATTACGTATATTGATAACCTCAAGATCCTGTGCTTCTAGTATGCAAAAACAGGTTGTACTCATTAGCCAGAACAGAAGCATTTATTTTAATGCCACCAGATTTTGCCTCCATGCAAGGAGTACTCTGATATGATCAGAGAAACATGGATTTGGAATCCCAGCCTAGTGCGTTGAAGACATGTTCCTTTAATTCATTTTTCACCTATGCACTCCAAAGCAATGCAAACATGTTCTGCTGTGTACTTCTGTACTGTGTGCATCTTCCTTCTAGATGTAACACTTTTCTTAAGTCATTATACCAAAAATGTAGCCTATTTGGTCTTAAATGACTGATTTATGCACAATCTTAACAGAAGTTGAATATTACTTTCTGTAAGAGCAGAATCTTGCGAATTGAAAAACTTGAAATCTTGTGATTTCAAAATTAAAGATTTTCTATGCATAATCTAGGTAAAATTGTCCAAGAAAAATGCTTTGGTATGATACCTGTTTGAAGATATGTATCCTGCTACCTTTGAAGATGTTTCTGCTACATTATGGAATTGTGTTTTTTTTTCTTACCTCTGGTTCTTTCCCAGTGCTTTAGAGCACCTGAGGCTGTACATACCTATCCTGTATGGCTATTCCTTGTGATTTCTTCTAGCTCCTGCCTCGGAACGGGAGGAGGGGACTGACATTGAGACTCACAGCCCTTGGAAACAGTGAGAGTGAAGCAGGCTGAGAGCAAGCTCAGCAGTGAATTTGGGCAGGCAGCCGATTTGCAAAGAGCTGGCATTTGCGGGGGACAAATAATGCCTGCAGTAAGGGCCAAACGCACTAAAAGAGTGACTAACATTAATTACAATGTACACAGAGAGGAGACCAGGGCTGGGAGGCAGCAAAGATGTGCAGTGTAACCTCTGGAAACACACAGAGCTGTCAGGAATTCATGGCATTTGAGGCAGCTAATGAGTTGATAACATTCTAGTTTGAAAACATTGCATTGACCAACAAAACTCAGCTCCTGATCTTGCTATTGCTCTCATCTTTGATCTTCTCTTCCTTAATCCTACTTTTCTTGTTGGTCTTAAACTGCAGGCAGAATTTCCTTTCAAGAATCTTTCTCCTTCCCTCCCCTTCTTCCATCTTTTTCTCAAAGAGAAGGTGAATATTTCTCCTGTGTTATGGGAGAAAACCAACCTTTTTTTAAAGGAACTCTTCCAGGAAGTGCTCCTTCCAGAAGGGCCTCTTCTGCTGGTCTCAAGAAAAATAAAATTATTTTTTTCCTTCTTTCTATCCAATGTCCACTTATCTTCTCTCTCTTTTTTTCTTTAGTTTTATATTTGATGGCAGTGTCCATACCAGTACATGAAAGAAGTGCAAGGAATGATTTCCAGCCCTTGACTTCATCCCTACAACTCCCTGCAGTGCTTGGGTCTGCTTGTGAGGGCAGTCTGAGGACAGCCACCTGCTTGTGGGGAGGAAGAGGGTCAGGTGCATGGATACAAGATGAGCTAGGATGCTTTGCCACAGGGGCATTGAATAGCTTCTGCCCTCCTTAATTTAGTAATGCAGATGTAACTATTGAGCCTAGAAGGAAGTGGGTATCATTTTAAAAAGAGGCAGTTTTACATAGGATTAAGAAGTAATGGGAAGTGAAGTCTGTGAAAGGAAAGCTTTGTCTCACAAAGAAATAGGAAAACACAACCATTACAGATTCCCTAGAGGCAGCGAATGCATGAGATTTCACTGATTTTTTAACTAAATGAGAAGTTTAAGGGTCTCTTGTTATTCAGATCAAAGAAGTCTTTAGCAAGTAAAGCCACATTTCATTAAAGAAATCTTATTTAGTTTTTACTCCAAGTAACCAATAAATCCAGCCATATTCTAATGTTTTTGGTATAAGTCTGGAACAAGTATCCTATCTCATTTGTGCCTAGGGAAATGCTTTAATGCAAACTATGCTTCATGCAATCATCATAGTCCAGATGAAGAAACAGGGACAGAAGTGGTTGAATTATTTCATAGTGAATAATTTACTTCAGAAAGAAAGTTGCACTCAGCAGCTGGAAAGGGTGCAAACAGTCGGAAATTAACACCGACACATGGAAAATAAAGCATATTACATAGGACTTAAGATAATTGTAATCACTAAGTGAAAACCCCTTCTGGCTTTTGGACTAGCCTGGACCAGTTGCTTCACTTGGTATTTGCATTCTGCACAGATAAGCTGAGCAATACCTGCCTCAGCAAGTATCCAGGCAGGATTTGTGCACTCTGTTCAGTCCCTTGCTGCCAGTGTGCAGCAGGCAGGATTTTCTGTGACAAGGATTATGCTCTATTTTAGAGGACAAAACATCTATCACTCATCAGCACAGAAGTTGTGCAGCTAAGAATCTTTGTAATTAAGGGCCTCACAATTACATTCCATAATTTATTCATAGTATCAATTACAGGATTCCTAGTAGAGGAAGTCAACCTAATTATATTTTAAAAAATTTAAATTAGTTTCTTCTGTTCAATTAAGGCAAGCCAGAAGCTCTTCAGGGCACCCACACGGTCAATGGCAAACTCTAATAACTTTGCAGCAAGATGGGCAGCCAGAGCAGCTGGTGGAAGAACACTTTTGCAAAACAAAATGTCTAGTCAAGCCAGGCTAGCTGGTTTTGTCTTTGTGAGAGAGTACTTAGCCTGCTGAATACAGTAAATTATGACTTTCTATACATGATTGATAGAAATTCTGCAACTTCTAAAACCAAAAACAGTCATTGGGAGTTGTTTGGGAACTGCAGTCTGCCTCTCAGTGTGATGAGCAATCTTTCTTGGTCCAAATGCACAAGTGTAGATGACAACACTTGAGGGTTATGTTAGGGATAAAGTCATCCAAGACCCAAATCACCTCCTCGGCATGTCTGGTCCTCTTCATCAATAGATATTCCTAATGTGGGCTCCTCACACCCGTAGGTAGAGGGAGTGGGTTTGGTCTTGCACTCCCAGAGCAAGGACAAGTTTTGTGTTCAGGTAGCCCTAGAGCCATGTGACTCCTTGGAAGTGCTGAGCACCAAGGTCAGCAGAGCCCCTCTTAGTCCTCTGTGCTGCACCACTATTTCACCTCTGCCTTCCCCTTTTTTCCTTCCCTAGGCCAAAGACACCCTTTCATCCTTGGGGAACACTAAGCTTTTAGTTAAAAGCAAAGCTACTCCTTTTATATTAGATCGTCAAAAAGAAAAAAAATCTCAGCTTGCAAGGAGCGCGCTGCTACAAACAGCATTTCTGGCAGAGAATGCCGTGGGCCTTTTCGGATGTAATTTCAAGTCCCAAATAAAAAGGTGCCAGGTATGTAGTTCATGCACAAACGCTTCTGCCCTGGTAAAATGGCAGTGAGCCCCAGGACCCATCGCAGCAGTTATTACAGGACATTCCTTTACATATCCCACACAGTGAGTTGCAGCTAGCTGTATTATAAATCCAGCTGTAGTTTTTGGTGCATTAGTGGTCGCTTGACTACAACTGAGTCCGGTCAGAGTTCAGATGTTTGGTGAACTTTTTTCATTCCTCCCTTTCCTGCTAAGAATTATAAACTTATTTTCCAGATATTTCACCTCCAAAACCTCAAGGCTGAAACTCCCATGTATGGATTTGGGATTATGATTTCTTCCAAGAAAATTTCCAGAAGGATAAGTAAACTGACAAGTCGTTTACTGTATTTCCTAACTACAAAGAGAGCACATTACGAGATCAAGCTAAATCAGCACATTTTTTGATCCCTTCCCCTTGAAACATCAGTCAATCTTTGGTAGACTTTTTCCAACATTTTGCTGAATTATTTGTGCATGGCCAGGAAGTAAGATATACAGGGAAACTTACTTCTGTGCAGAAACAAGACCAGAGATTTGTCTAAAAGCTCCTCTATTCACTATTGCAGCTAACAGGGCTTTATTGTCTTCCTTATATTTTCAAAACTATGCGACTACAGTCCACATGGGCGAACTTATTCAGTTCTGAGAGTGATGAAAGGTCTACAAAATAGCTCCAGTCTTCAGGCTTCTGTTGTAAAGAAAATTTTGTGGGAAAATTGCTGTAAACAAAATAAAAAATATTACAAACAACACAGTCTGCTTCTATTTACCAGAGAGATTCAATGACATCTTATGAAAAATACCATATAAATGAGAAAAGGCTCTCCCAATTAAGAAATCTCTCTTTAGCACTTGAAAGTCATAAGTCATTTGACACGTTTCATCATATTTGGGTGAGAAGTGGGGAAAAACAACAACAAAGTAACTAACTGAAATACTTCCCATGCTCAGGAGACTGCTGCATTTTCCAAAAGAAGGGAGGGGGGTTTTCTCAAAACACAAGAACAGTCATGCTTTGAAAAGCATGACCACAACCACAATCTCATTTTCTCCCCAAATCATGTCACATGCAGGTGAAGGCAACATTCATAGCTTGCCTTCACAAACAAGCTTAACAGACTCTGGAACAAAAGTATTTATTTTTCCTTCATGCCACCTATTTAGATGAAGATGATGACATCAAATCCACCCTCAGCAGTATTTTAGGGTATTCTTGGTCAGCTGAACTCTGCACTCACAGGATCAGAGCTTAGAGTTTTGTTTCTGGATTGCATGGTAGGAACACTAAACCTTATTTAAAAAAAAAAAGAGAGAGAGAGAGAGAAGGGTATCACTTTTAAATTTTACACTCATTTAAATTTTGGTCTTTTAAATATCTCTTTGTAACAAAACATACAGAGCTAGAGGTGTGGTTCTACCTTCAATCATTCATTGATTAAAAAGTGTTATCAGTAATGCCAGACATCTGATCTTCTCAAAGATACAACATGTACAAAAAAGACTGGTTTAAGGATTTGTTTCCCACCTGTAAGATAATTCCAAGCAGAATGTGAACATATTACAGACTTAGATATACTAGTAATCAATAACTGATGCTATCACTCCCAAATAAAGAAGTTCCTTAAAAAGTTTCTGCATGGGGCCTAAATACCCAGATATATTTTACCAAATATTTTGGGTCGTCTTTGTGAGAATCTGGAAAGATCGTAGTTCTGGGAGGAATTACGCAAGTTACAGGCTGTGTAAACAGATCCTTTCACTTTTGAATTTAATAGGCAAAATGACAAAAAAAAAAAGAGCAGCAATTTGCAACAGTTTGGCTCTAGGCAACAAGATCAGAACGTGACCCATATCATTTAAGATTGTTCACAGCATCTGTGAGGGTGTCTGCTACCATCTGCAATAATCTCTGCAATAATGGAAGTGCCTTGACAAATAAATGAAGTGGAGGAGAGGTGAGACCAAGACCATGCAATTAAGCTGTTTTTACTTTTCATTTAATTTTCATTTCCAACTAGAGACAAAGATCTAGTATAAAACATGACCAGGCTTGAACTACAGAGAAGGTATCTGCATCTGTCTTATAGAATAAGTTTTAACCTAAATGAGCACAAAATCCAAATTTTAGATGCATGAGAAGTTTCTTTGAAATCAGTGGAATTACTCCTACACTCACTCACTGAGAGGCGTGACTTAACAGTATGGATATCTAAATTTTACATGAGTATATTTAGACCATTCTCTAATTCAGGTATAGGACTTTTTTTTTTGCTTGTGCACCAAAAGGCATAGCAAGGTTTTTTGAATCTCATTGAGTCAATAAAAAGGAGTATTACAGAAGTTAATGCATTCTGTAACAGTCTTAGAGAAGGAAGAAAGATGTTTTTCATTACTATATACCAAACTTGGTAATATGGGGAAAAACAATCATTGCAAAACAAGAGGAATGTCTGCATTTAAACCACAAAACCTTTAATCAAAATTGAACTGCTGGAATTTGTTCTTCAGATAATTCTAAATTCAAGTTAAAATTTGAATCTCATTTCAGGAATTAATATTAAATAATTGTGTTAAGTTACCTGTGCTAAACCTACAGTATGAGAATAGAACCCTTTCACATTACACAGAGTGCTCCCTTGCAGCTGGAAGGAATTGCATTACTTTTTTAATTTAAGCAGCTTTCAAATCTCATCTTAACTACATATAAGAAGGAGTCAAAGGTTATCTATTCTCTGTGGAAGTTAATTTGGGACTATTTGTGTAGGATGAGCCTGTTAATATTTGTAGTTATTTACTTGTGGGCTTGAACCATTCTTTTTTTTTTTTTTTTAGATTTCTATAGGTGGCTTGACCACTTCGAAAACTCGGTATGAACTGGAATATTCTGATCTCCCACGCATATAGAGTTTTCACTTTCCCCCTCCCCACTCTTAACACAAGTTTGATTTCTGGGTACAGTTCAAGAACTATTAAGGTGTTTAGGACTTGGTGACACTTTTCAGCCTCCATTCAATAATCCTTGATTTCTATCAAGATGTTCTCAGAGAAGCTTGCCAGTCTGAATTTTGATTCATGAGATTGAGTTCTAATGTTATTTGAAGGGAACTCTACTTTGTTTCCAGCCCTAGGAAGATTCATTCTCCTTATGGGCTTGATAACTCAAGGTGCAAGGAAGACAGCAAAAATGCAGCTTCTTCAACTGTGTTTCCAGGAGCAGGTCCTCAATTACTATTTTACAGGTCCCTGTGATATCCATGAGTTGTCCTATGAGAAAAGTTCAGCTACAGGGGATGTTGGCTAACTATCACAAAACTTCTCATGCAAAGTAACTATAATGTGATTTATTTTCTTTTACAACAGACAACCAATAAATGCTGAATTATCATTTTGCCTGAAGGTTGTGCTAGAAAAGCAAAATGATCCTTAAGTTTGAACTTGTCTTATAAAATGGCCTGACATGTATTTCTTTGAAGTCTCTAACTTTGTTGTTTAAATTTAGTATTTCTGATTACTTGAAATGTAACTGGAACAAAAATGTAATATATTCCACTATTTTACTGGAGGTCTTACCAGATACATTAAATATCTCAGAAAATTGTTAAGTAAGTTGTTCGCTTTGAGTCCCACAGCAGACTGTTCATTTTTGAACATCAAAGATTGTCGTAGTTGAAAAAAGAACTGAATTGAGTTTCAAACTGGTCTGTAACATCTTCTATTACTCTGTGACATTGCTGTCGCAAATAAGCTCACTTAAGATGGCAGTCAACAGCAATGGGCTCAGAAAAGTAGATTAATGATTTGTTCATAGTCACTGAACTTCCAGTCTCCACAAATACCTCTTTTCTTAATATACTGTGATAGCTTTTATTACTCACACAGATGTAATATGTGAAAGAATTGCTGAGATATACTAAATCAGAGAAGCAAAATTCTTTGCTTTCATTTAACACATCATTTTTACTGAGACAAAGATTAATGGAACTGATAGTGTAAATCAGCGTTGTGGTCCAATGATTTTTTTATTGCAAGGTTATGAAAGCCATCTTCAAAGGTTTATTTTCTTTTTACGTGACATCCAGTTATTCAAAATACTTGTTTTTCTTGTATTTTGTGGCATTAATTTAAAGCACATCAGCAACTGAGCCCCATAAGGATATTCAAAATCCAAAAGGACCAGGTCTTCCTAATCATATCATTGAAAATTGTTTTCAAAATTTCCAGGACCTTCTTCAAGTCCAGGAATTTACCCTGGGGCCCATATCTACTACATTTTGGTAAAGAAGCTAAGGAGATGAAGAATTAATATTTCATTTGGTGTTCCAAATTTAATTTCCAGTTTCAGATATTTTGTTGTTGTTGTTGTTCTTTGGATTCAAATATTATCTCATTATGGGGCACAGAAGCAGACTATAACTGTTTATTTCAGGGATGCTGAGAACAAAGGCAGACACTACCTGAACAGACATTTGTATAGGTCTTACAGCATTGCTTTGCTTTCGTTAGCATTAAACTTATTGTTTCAAAAGCATGTTTTGGAAGAAAAATCTGAGTGACTATATAGGAACTTCCTAAAAGTGTGGATTTGAGAAGAAGAAAGGCAAGTTTGGTATGGAAAAGGAATAGTTCTCCATTGAAAAGTCTGAAATTGGCTTCCTGCAAATAAATATACAAAAAACAACAAAGTTAAGCCTCTGGATATGCCCATTGTCAAATATTCAGAGTCATATAACCCAAAATCATGTCCATATTTAGCCCTAAAACAAAAGAGACCTTTTCTTCAGGCAGAAATGTCTCATTATCAGAGGCACGCAAGTGGCAGACATGAGCTTTGCAGAGGTGATATGCTGTCTAAGTGCAGATGAAGATACATAGATATTTATCTGACTTTACTCCTGCAGTATCTGAATACAGTGTTGTCTTTAATTAATTTGTCATTGTAGCATCCTTGGGAGCTAAGACTTGCTGCTTGGCCTGCTCTACATAGGGGACAGCAGTACGTGGGCCCTACAGACCCTTTAAAGGCATGGGAATTCAGGTCAGGTGAATCTGGGCCTTACCTAATGGAGACATTTATCAGGTTTTGAAAAATGAGAACGCTTTAGAGCAGAGCAGTTTTAGCGTGGATTGCACCTTATCAGCAAAGTGTGGACTTTATTGAATTGTCCCAACAAAACCAAATAAGATACGATAGTAAAAGAGACTCTGATAAAATGCAAATTCTTCAAGGACTTACAGGCAGGTGCCTGACTCTCAGCATACACGTTGACTAAAACTTGTCAACACACTGGATATATATTGCAAGCTCCAGCTTTATAAGACTAATTAAGTGTTCCTCTCCAAAATGAGTGTTATACTACCAGCCCTCTTGGGATGTTTGTAACAGAGTGAGATACTTGTAACAGAGCATCACCTTATTTAAAAAATATAATAAATAGATTAGTTGGTTCCTGTTTTTGCAAATGTTAATGAGGGAAATATTTTCTGCACACTAAACATATAGCTCATCTACAAGGGATGGAACATGCATATGGAGATATTTACAAGAAAGTAAAGTTAAACATTTGATAAGTTTATCGAGATGGAACTTGCTGTAACTTTCTGTGAGTTTCTTACTTTGTGCTTAGAAAATTTATGCATCTGTGCCATAACCTTTTTGGCAGCTGCAGCGTGGGCATCCATTACAGACAGCAACATTTCCTTGCAGCTGTGCCTTGAAACACAGCCACCATCCCTGAATATGAACCTTATGAAGCATGCTGTTGAGTATGCATCACCTCTCCAGACGGCATCCCTTCCGCTTTCCACGGGATAAGGCAGACCTTCAGGGCATGCAGACATTTAGTTAAAGAAATTAAAACAGTTCATGAAAGACACGATTGTATAAACACAGTCTGAAGGTGCTCTGTTTGAAATTAGGCCAAAGCAAATTCCACGGACGGCTCTTCCTTTTCTTCTGGTTCCCGCTCCCCCCCTTCGGCAGGACACCTCACCCCGCCATTCTGACCCCCGCCGCGCTCCTCCTTGACCCCAGCTCAGCTGCTTTTCATTCCTGGAGGCCAACGCAAGGTCCCTCAGCACGTACTTTAATGACATCTCTCCACTTCTTCTGCTGGATATATTACTCAGTCAACTGCTGGACGGGGTCCCCCAGCCATTTACCCTGTAAGCCGGTTAGGCAGAGGAGTTTGGCCCACCATCATCCTACAGACAGGCAGCAAGATATGAATATTTGAATTTTTTGGACAGATATTGAAGATTTAAAGCTACTACAGAATCATTCATAAAATGGCTTTTAACAAAGTAGGATGACAAGACTACTTAATAACACACAAGAGAAAAAAAAAAAAAGGGTAAAGACCATACCACATGTGGGTCACAAAACCCATCTCCAAGAGCAATTCCTTTGAAGCTGATCTTAACCTAGGTGCTAGGATTATGCATGTGGGTATAGCACCCAATAGTAGGTATAAACTTTCTAGTCTAAAACTAGGGGAATAGTAGGGTGAGTGACTCAAGATTACACTTAATGCCCTATCCAAGGGGCTTGGATATTTGTGGGAAAAAAAAAAGTCAAATCATCTGGAGGGCGCGAATAACAAAATCTCATTACTGAGGATGGAAGCTGAGCAATCCAACTGCATAGAAAAATCCAGCTGCACAGAAATCTGATGTCTTAGTGTTTGTCAAATTAAGTTATAGCATAAGCTGGTAAAACAATGCCCAGAAGCAGCTTTGTTTTCAAGCTCCTGGGTTGCTCTGCACTATATTAGGTTTGTTTAAGCCCCAGTGTCTGGGCAGAGTAGCAGGTGCCGAGCACCTGGGTCAGTAGCGCGGGAAGGAGTGACCTGCCCTGTTCATCCTGGGGATCCCACAGAGTAGTTTTATGGTGCGGCTGAGCCCCACCATATGCAAAATCCTTGCAAATGGGCCTTGGCCTCCTCCTCCCATTGCTTCCTTTGAGCCAGCACCGAACACAAGATGAGATAGATCAGGGAAATGACATGGAAGAAAATCTGCCATATAAGCCCTCTTTGACCCCCCAAAAAAGAGAGAAGGCAGAAAGAAAAAGTTTTGTTGCACTTTGAATTAAATGCTGCCCTTTGCATTTTTAACATGCTGAATGCTGCAAAGCTGTTCTGGGGGTGAGATATTGTGTTCCGCAGTTCCATGTGGGGCTTGTGCCTATTATCTCATCTTTCTTCCCAGCAAAGGGCTCCCTTCCCTCCCAAAGGAATAGCCATGCATATTACTGCATTTTGCCCCTCCCTGTATAAATATTCATGCATCCACCCAGACAGGAGATGCACAAGCTGAGGGAACAGACAGGAGCAGGATAGGACAGGACCAGATTGCTCCCTCTGGCAGCCCTATGGCTGTTGAACACCAGGAGGAATACTTAATGTGCAAAGCTTCATGGCATTGCTTTGCCAGCAGTGTTTTCTAGAGTAGCCTGCCCTCTTTGCTGAGCACCAGCAAACTTCAATTTGGTGCCATTTAGGAGGTTGATTGCCACTCTCTGCAAAGGGTCAAGGCAAAAAGCCAGGAGTCCCTGCAGCAGAGCTTGGTGCGTGCTCACCTTCTACAGGTCTCACTGCACAGTCTTACATTGGCAGAAAGTGGGAGAGCTCCACCATTTCCCCCCAGTTTACCCCTTGGGCTATCTGATGGAAAAAAAAATGCTGTTAAGCTCATTTATAAAGAGAATAAAAGAGTCACCAACCAATAGAGTGAGAGTTACTTATCTCTTATTATAAAACTTATTTCATCTAGTGACTCAATCACAATATCTTCAGGAAATCAAATGCTGAATGAAAAGCAGATGGCACAAGCTAAATCTGGCAGGAAAGGAATGCAATGATTCTGGGCAGGTCTGAAAAAAAAAAAAAGAAGAAGAAATCCTTCAAAAAGTATATGGTACAAAGCTATTTTTTTCCCTTCATACTATCTCTGCTCATGTCAGCATGCAGATCCTAAGTCATATTAATCCCTTCACCAAGTTTAGAAAATCATTAGAGCATCAGCAAAAAATGCCTTTGACTCTCCTTGCAAGCCATGATCTGATCTCAAACTGTTTTTCATAGTTCTTAGTGCAAGGAAAGTGGAGGCAATGTAAAGACTCTCATTTGGGCAGAAAAATTAACTCTGCATGTTCCAATAGCAGCAAACATCCCTGGTGCTCAGGCATCTCTCTGCCTTCTAAACACGGAAGTTCAAGTTTCAAAATTTAATCTTCATGTTCCACTGTCACCTCAAAATGCACCTATCTCATGTCCCAGACTAATTATGCAAGACCTAGCAAAAGTATTTTTCTTATCAAAGGAGTTTGACTTTCACAGGCAGAACCTGTGGAGTAAAGTTCTTGTAGTCAAAGCGAAATTAATCTACCCCTAAAGCATTCCTTATCTTTTCCTCTTGGATAAAGATTTCCCCCTTCAATATTATGTGCATATTTTTCTTACTATAATTCTACTTTTGCCTAGGGCAGGAAGAGAAGAAATCTCCCAAAGCACAAACAAGAAAATAAGTTCAAGCCCAATTCCAATAAGAGAAAAGCAAAAAACAGTGAAATGTTCATATGCTCATAAATCTAAATAAAGCCATGTAAGTTCAATATTGTAAAAGTCCCTGTACTCTATAACATTTAATGAGAACAGAAACTATGAATGCATCATATTTGCTCTGAAGTTGGACAGTGCTTTATAGGAAAATGAGGCCAGGTCTCTATTTCAGGAAATGGTGAGACCAATTTTACACTAACTAGGTGTAAAATGATCTGCTATGGTGGCAGATAAGTGGGGTGACAGCATATCTTAACTTCTTTGCAAAGAGTAGAGTGTGCATTTTATTTCTCTTTAAAAAGATGAAGCATTGCTGCTTTATATGGCTTTTCTGGCCTCATTTATGGTGCATGAATTAGCCAGTTTCTGTGAAAAGAGGCTGACCTATTTTCTAGAAATGCAAAGCATAATGAAAGGAACCTTTCCAGGGTGTTAGTGTTAGATACTGTCTCACCCACGCAAACCCCTTCTTTTCAGAAAAACAACTGTTAGCAGGTTTTCTATGCCCTTGCTATGTGTCACTTGTAAAGCAGTGCCTTTCATAATGAAGAAATTAAAGTGGAATCCAACATTTCAGAGTCAGGGTAGCTGCAGAGAGCAAAACTGTAATGAAAACAATCTCTCTCAACCAGGATTTCACAGGTGTTAGTGGTTACAGCTGCCGCCTTTCTCAGTCCTGCCTATCTCCATCAGGATGGTCTGTAAATTGAGTTCAAAGGGCTCGTCTACATTCACTCTTGCCCTGCTCCGGTTGCACTGGAGCGCATCCTCACGTGGCCTCCCAGCAGTTTAAAGCCCTCATAAGCAAGAGCAAATCTTGGGATGGTGCACACAGAAAGATGGATATACTCTGAAACCCTCTGTTAGCTCAGCTGTCTAATTTATTCATTCATTTATTTTTGGTGAAATCAGTATTAAATACCACATTTAATTCAAGAATTCCCTGAGATGTAGATTGCTGTCCTGCTGTTATTTTCTCTTGCAGGCATTGCTATTGTTCTGCTGTCAGAGACAGGATCCTGAGCTGAACAAACTGCAGGTGTGACATGCTGCAATTATTTTTTACATTTGATATAACTCTGGATTTAGATGAAAACTTGGCTCTCATCATATACATGGAACTTTGCTATTAATTTTGTGTGGCCCAGGATTTCACCCCAGAATTTTAAAGCCAAACTTTGCAAACTGAGAATGTTTCGTTTAAAAATATGTATATTCTAGAAAAGAATGTGAAACTTAAAAAAGGAGCATATCAGCCCTATCATTTAAAACCCCACACTCTCAAATTGATACTGGCCAAGCATTAAATGTCCGTCAGATATTTCACTGAAAAAATAAGTGAACCAGACATAATAACTACCATACTGTTTTTTTCTAGAACTACCCTAAACCCCACTGTGCAGCTACCAAAAGGCTGATGGCTTGTGCTCCCTCAGCTGGTTAACTTGAACATTTCCGTGACAGCTAAATTTTGTGCGGCTTGCCAAGATCTTTGCATGTGCAAACATATTGTTCCTACAAAAAGCAGTTCCAGTGGTGGTAACAGCATGATGTGGAGAAGCAAGAGACCGACCCAAGGGCCTCTGCACGTCATCCTCCGTTGCCTGACAGTGGTATC
>NW_010579982.1:19969-47985 GCF_000705375.1 Tinamus guttatus
GCAGGAATTCACCTTCCCTTCTCCATTCCGCACATCAAATTGGGCTTGACCCTGAAAATCTATCCTTTAAATAAATAACATGAACTAGTAATTGTATGTTCTTACATGGCATTTCATATGAGATTGTAATTCTTTCAGGAAAATATGGTGCTTTTTACTACTGAATTTTCTGAAGCTTTTTTTCCCCCTTTTTTAGTGGCCTTTTACTTTTGAAGAATTGCCTTTTGAGTAAAAAATTGTGCAGGACTGATAGTCCTGATAGTTGATAGAAATATTGATGAAACTGATGTTTACATGCTTTCAAATATACTACCTGTGAAATCTTTTACTGTAAAAAAAAAACATGCAGGCATAAATAGCCAAATAGCATATTCTCATTGCCCAGCTATGTTTCCTTTGAAGTTCTATTTGGAACATCAGAATATTTAGTTTTGTTCCTGTGACTCCTGTGTTGTTTTTTGTTTTCTCCAAAGAAAATTATTTGCCACTACCTTTTATTTTATTCATTTATTTCCTATACTTGTTGCTGTCTTCTCCTTGCTTTCCATTTTAGGCAAATCTAATAGAAATGTGGTAGGCCTACTTCCTCTCATCAGGTTGCTGTAAAAATAGAGTGCTGCTTCAGAATGTTTAGTGTAAATATACAATAAAATGTAATGTAATCATTATTTACAATGTACATATTTTAAGTAGATTTAAGTTTTATATGCTTAAACAAAAGTGGAAATTTCCTTTAGATAGCAAGAAGAAAAATCAGAAGCTTGTCCCATGGATAGTTAATCCGTAATTTGTTTTTCTTTCTAAATAGTCAACGACACTGTAGGTATCTATCACCTATAGCTGTGCTGGATTGGTCTCTTTCTTTAGTAAGGACCTCACATTTGCCTGTACAAGATTGGTAAGTTGAAATAAAGTCATAGAATCTAGTTATTCCTCTTACTCATGCAAAACTGCCATTGAAAACTGCTTTTATAAAAGCTCACTTAACACCACCCTGGAAAAGATATCCTCCTTCTGAGTGTGTTCTCCATCTGAAATGCAGATAGTATTTCACAATAAGAATAAAACATTTTGCTCCAAAGCCTTAGAAAATCATTTGGGACAGGATTTAGAAGGCACATTAAGAAAACTCGCAAGTGCCCTGGAATCCAATGGAACAAAGCAAACCTCCATAGACGTGTATGAAGATTCCTGATTGAATTTAATTTTGAAATCAAGTATTTAAATTAATGAATAAAGAATTTAAAAGTCATCAGAAAGCATCCAGCTTGTCTTCATGTCTTGAATCTGGGGTAAGTCCAGTCCAGTGCAGAGGAATAATGCAATGTGAAGCCACCCTGAGAGACGAAACCTGCTTCTCCCCAAGAAGCCTCAGCAGGAGGCTCAGGGTGAAGGCCACAAAAGCATCCACCCACCTCTAAGTCACCCTTGCATGATTATTCCGAGCCTCTCTAATCAGAGAGAGGAAGAGTGCTAGCAGTCTTAAAAGCTATAGCAGCCCTAAAGGCCTAAAGCTAAAAAGTGGCCTTTCCTATAGGGTGAGTAATGGAAAACCAAAGCCCTTCAACAGGTAGAAAGTTTATGTAAACGGCATTATTTCTCAAGAAAAGGACTATCAGGAACCTCTAGCAAGGTTCTTGGTGGGCTCTAAGACTCCCATAGAGGACAATCTACTAATTTCTAATTATGATTTTGAGTCTTACTTTAAAAATCCGAATTTGAGAATTAAAGTTTGCCTAAACAGTAGGATCTGTGACCTGTTCTACCCAAAAAGGAACTTACTGAAATTTTGATAATATTACAATGCTAGTTTCACAGTGCTGTTGTAATAAAACATCCTATGATAGAACTAAAATGAAAAAAAAAAAAAAAAAAGATTTCAGGATGGTACTAATCTTGTAAGTGTAAACCCAGTGAGTAACCAAACAGTAAACAAACCTTTATTCCAAATGTATCTATAATCAGTTTTGAGAAGTTGGCTAATAATTTACTTCATATGCTCAAAAGTAATGGCAGCATCCACTGATAAACTGCTACTCTGAATCAGTTTTCTAAAGGAAGTGGGAAGGAATGCATCTAAGTAAGAAACATGTATGCGACTAGTTTTCCTGTGAGGTATATAGAGAATTTACATCCACCCTTTTGCCAGGTGATCACTCGCTAATCCGATAACAAAAATAAAACATGCCAATAGAAAACTTAAGAAGCTGACACTGATGGAAAGAATTACGCTATATTTCAAGTGGCCCATATTCTGAGAAGAAAAGGAATACAGGATTTACCCCAGATTATGGATGAGGATCCACTTTGCCATAAGAAGATTCTAAATCTTCACTTTCATTCTGCTCACTGGTCTCTGTCACTGACTGCAAGGCAATGAAGATTTATTTCTGAAGCTCCCAAGTAATTATAAAGTAAGATAGTTTCCAGGGACTCGGACCAGCGTTATCCAAACTTATTTCTCCAGTATCATAGAAATCATTTTTTCTGGTGTTGACGAAACTACTGGAAAACAGGGCAAGCGTAATGGACTATAAATAAAAATATAAATCAATCTTATATAGGAACTGCTCACCCAATTCAAGTAACACGTTTTTAAAGCAGATTTCCTCAAAATAAAGCAGTATGGGCAAACTCATATACAGTCTGCAAGACATGTTTGTTTGGATTGGTAGTGTTATCATTAGAAAACTCATTTAGCTAGGTTTATGGCAATTTAAAAAAATACAACTGCCTTTTTTTCTTGCTGTTGAATATATAACTCCAGATAGAGCAGCCATCCCATCCAGAATTCGCATATTTTCTGGGAAATGCAGCCAATACTAGAGGCCATCGCAGGTCACAACATTTCTAAATTGACCTTTGGAGACAGCAATTTTTTTTGCAACAAGATGGCATGAAGAAATTCTTGGCTCATTTGAAGGAAATTCGCATGGTGCCTATGCAAGCATTAACGCTGAACTAAGTGCTGTTTTCTTAATTCTGTGTCTCGCCAGCAGATATCCCGCAGTCTCAGTGGAAAGGCGATATGACAGTGTTCATCTGGTGCAGGTAGGAATGGTGCTGTCAAAGGAAACAGATCTGTCCTTTCAGAGAGATAAGGAGAGGAAAGTGAGGCTGGCTTTGACCTACACGCATGCCGTAAAGGGGACTTTGTTCTCTCTGAAGTGTTATAGATACCTCTGCACCTACAAGGAGGCAGTAAACACATTTAAGGTTCAAGGGACCACTCCCAGGGTTAGGAGTGAGGAAAGTCCTGGAGGCAACCATCAGTGGCAGAAATGACGACTACATTTTTAAGTGAAGGAAGGGAGGATGTCCACCTCAAAATGGCCCACTATCCCTTAATTTCCTGTAGCTAGGTATATATTTCCAGCAATTTTAAGCTTGGGTTTGCTTTCCTCTGGATTCTAGGGAAGGAGAGTGCATTGCAGGGAGGGGGAGGGAAGATGCCTGAAAAATGTGAAACCTATAAAGGGACAGCTGAAATCAGTTTTCTGCACTACCCTTTGATTAGCTTCTCTCTAGCTCTAAAACCCTGAAGCGAAACGAGCTAAAAACCAGCCATAAACAATGAACGCTTTGAATTAGCCTCTCTTCATATGTCATGCACAAGGAGGGGAGTGGCCATGTGGAAGGTCGCCTGGAATTTACAGCAAGGTCTGTGAGCAGAAGACTACAGGTAAAAACATCTTGGAGATGCATTCATATCAAGACAAGCTAATTAAGCAAGTGAAATATTTGCTAATGGAGGAAAATGCTCACGATGTAAACCTACCTGAACGTGCAGCAGTGTCTGGGCTTCCAGCATGGGGCAGCTGAACATTTCTAACCTGTTTCCTTCAGTGCTCAGCATTCCTTCTAAACACATCTTGGTGCTCAGGAATAGGGGGAGACAAAGGCTGTGGAGGAACATAAACATTCCTAAAACGAGAAATACAATCCATGTCTTAGAAGATTATCTTCCTTAAAAGACCAGCAGAAGAAGGTGATTACCCCTATGCTTCAAATAGGAACTAAAAAAAATTCTTTCAAAATAGGTCTCACTAATTAACAACAACCCATTCGCTTTGGAGAGACCATTGACGCTCTTAAATCACAGTCCTGATCTGCAAGTGATTCAAGTAGGCCTCTGATAATGCAGGCTTCCAGTCCATACACGGATTTTTCACACAGTGCATTTATTGAAAGAAGAGGTGAAGGCAGACACTTTCAAGTGAACCACTTGTGAAAAATATTTTTAAAGGAAAAAAAAACAGTATTTGGCCCAAGATGTTAGGATAAGAGCCTGAAGACGCATAGGACACAAAACCTATGAAAGGTTTCAAAAAACTATTTGCTACAGCTGCTACAGCTATCCTGTTCAAAGCTCATAATTTTTGGTTTCCAGAAATTATAAGGATGATGCCTGCCATTATTTTTACTGCTTTGTATCACTTTTTAACTATCCACCTTTATTTTTCCCTTATTCTAACAGTATTCTGTTTCTGAACAGAATTCTTTCAGCTACTAGTTTATAGCATAGGCAATTCAGTGTCCCAGAGAGATTTCTGAATGGTTATTACTTAAAATAGTAGTTAATGGCTCTTCCTGGTCCCCTTTTTATATAAATCCTTCAATGTTAACCCTTAATATTTGATATAGAAAAACATGAACCAAAAAAAATTTAGAAGTTACCCAGTCGGAAGTATCACATTCTAGAATAAAGACATAAAATGTTTGTAAATAAAAAAAAATAACAAAGTATATATATATATATGCATAACTAAGGAAGCAGCATTTCGTATCCTTTCCCACATCACCCTTCATTTGCTACACATCCTGTTGCATTAGTAAAGCTGAAGGCAATCCCAACCTAACATTTAATCAAAATGCATGAATTTGAGAAAGAAAAGTCTGCTCCTAGCTCTTTAACAATGCTCCCCAGGCATGTTTTCTTTCATTTTTCTTTTTATCACCTAGGAGAATAACAGCATGTTGTTTCTTGAAATTATAGTTAGGGGCACTGAATTTTATTGTACCAAGATACTCCTGTGAGTTTTTCTTCTCACATTAAATGTTCTAAGAAGAAGAGAATCCATATTCCATTTTATCACTTGCACTTGGATGTGCAAGGAAACTTAACAATTTTTTTGCCAACTCTGACATTTTTAGTTATATTAATGAAGATTTTTTCTATGAACAGTATTAGTACAAAATGATGTAGTATTTTCCCAGTTTATCTCAATCTGCAAAAGCTAGCCATTTCCCTAACATATGCCACTGATTTCACTGGCATATGTTAGAAATAGCTTTAATATCAGTCTGATAATATCAACATGGCCGTGGCAAATTTGCACAAGGGACATAGCAGCTACTGTATTTTGCCATTATGTTCTGTATTATACGTGCTGGATCCTTTTCACTATAGGACCTGTTTCCAGTTGCCAGATTTCGACCATGTCAAATGAAAATTTTCTGTGTGTCCTGCCCAGGATGTTTTAGGGGGGAAAATTTTCAGCTCTGCTTGTTCAGTCATTTCCAAGAGTTGTCTTCAAACATCTCAGTGAGTCTCCCTGGGTGGACACGTGGGTTGGAGGGTAATGGAGATGGTCCTCCTCCCACTTCAGGCCAGATATGGACATGTCTCAGGATAGAAAACATTAAACTTGGATGAGAAACTGCCAGAGGGAGAGTTGTGCTTAGAATTGGGGAAGAGGTAGCAGGTGGAAAGAGGAAAAGTGTTGATAACCATGAGCGGTGCTGCAAGGAGAGGGCAGCATGGAGAGTAGGAGAGCAGTAGAAGTTAGTCCGATGATAAGTCCAGGAGGATTGTCTGAATAAACAAAGTTGCCCTGAAACCTGGAAAAATGGGAATGGAAAATATAAGTACTATCATGGGGAAGGGGCAATACTAGCATAGAAGTAGCTGCAAGGGGAAAGTTGGAGCTGAAGGTCAGACTTGGGGCTCGAGAGAAGTGTTGCAAAAACCTACATCTCTCAGGAACAACAACAACCAAAACTCCTTTTAAAATAACTTTATTGTTGAGTTCTTGAAAACTAGAAAGTTAACACTGTTCACGTAACCCAAATTCAACTGCCTTCTTGGTATTTTCTCCACAGGATCAGCATAATTCTCATTCATATCAGTAAAACTGCTTACTTCCATGGCACCTCTTCAATTTTGTTTAATGATTACAAAGAAATCAAAAAGAGGTTGAACTGGCCATAATCTAAGCCATTTTGCTAGGAGAATAACCAGACAAAATAATATGCCTGGATTTCTTATGGCTTTAGTGAGTCTCCTATGTTAAAATGGCACACTTTCCAAAAGTAGCCCTATACTGACTGGATCAGAAAATAAATTTGCATTTTTAAGAACCCTCAGTAAGGAAGATGAAATACTGTGGCTGGTTACATAGGTGCAGCAAAGAAAACACAAAGAAGAAATAACGCTGGTGAAAATACTTTTTCAAAGGGTAGAAAAGCAGAGAAACAGCCATTGCAGAGTTCACTGCAAAAAGAAATGCTACAACTGAGATCCATACAGCATCTAATGGGCCATGTTTGACAAACAGCCCAAATAAAGATGACATTTTCAGTCCACCTCAGAGCCATGGGGAGCAAAGGCAGTGCCAGCTGCAGCTGTTTAAGACAGAAAAAGAAGAAACAGATATTGCCTCTATACGTAAGGAGACACGTGAGTCATTATTCAGGTACCATTAGTAGATTTGAGTTTCTCAGAAACAAACGTTTTATAAATCCTTTGGATGCTATGATATGTGCTCATCCACAACAGCTTATCCGTGACAATGTTATTTCCTGAAAATTAGATGCTAGTAAACATGAACTGTACGATAAATAAAAATAGTAAATAAGCAATCTGCACACTGATGGCAGGCAGAAACATATTGCAGAGAAAACTATTCAGGAGCAAAACATAATTGGTTTTTTTGCTGAGGTAGGCAAAGTAAATAGGTATTGTATAGGTAACAAAGTTTAATGGAGTGTAGAAAATACACAGAAGATATTTTAAAACATCATGAATATTTAAGATTGATATTGATTAAGATCAATAACCTATCTAGTGGGACTACTAGGATTCAAGGCCACTATACAATCAGAAGGAAAAGGCAGTCCATATCTGGAAATTGCAATATGAATCAGCAAGGTCAGAAGCAATAGGGGATACAGGGCAGTACTAATCCTGAGAAGTTAAGAAAGAAAATGCATAGGATGATTTTTTTTCTCATCTGTTTCTAATCAAATTCACTATATTTTCATTCACAGTGCATCAAACAAATGTGGATGTTACTGTCAGTGCTGCTTTTTTCCTTATAAATGCAACAAAAATCTTTGAATTAGCTTTAGGCCCACATAATACTCTTTAATAGTTGAAGGTAGTCTGTTTTACTGCAGAGATATATATGCAGAGAAATATTCTGAAATAGCCTGCCTTATTTCTCTGAAACTTCCAAAACCTTCTAAATCCTATTTTCAACGGTGACTGAAGTATTTCAAAGTTCCCTATGCTTCTCTTCTGAAGTCTCTTCTGATAACAGGACTTGGGAAAAGGGATTTGTCCTAAAACCACTCTTTATATACCAAGCTGCTGGAAGAACTCGAAAACTTGCTGTGCATTGTCCCTTATAGCCTTTCAATGAAATCCACTCTTCATTTCCTTTTTAATGAAATAGTAATTTACATCATTTAAGGTTGCTATTGATAGGGTTATGATCAGGAAACTGTCTTCGGTGCCCATGGAGCTCTTTTGATGCCCTCTGCAGGCCAAGCTATACAGAGAGCTATAACCCAGAGAGAGGAGAAAAAACCCTGCACATAGTACCAAAATACTTAATTTCTTAAAAAAAAAAAAAAAAAAAAAAAAGAGCAGCCTCTATTTTAGCCTTTCTTACAAACTTACGATACGCAATGCTCTCTGTTCCAGCACACACGACTCAAACTCAAAGCAGTTGGCGATGCTTCTGCCCTGACCTGATTGCATGGGATAAAAAGGATAAAAAGGCTGCAGCTCTGCACGGTGCCATGTATGGAGGTCACATCCAATGTGACTGCAGCGCGTGAGACTCGAGAGCAGCGCGCTGCAACCCAGACTGCTATTCCCCAACCTCAAGACACTCACTTGCTGCAGAGCATTTAAGTCTGTGTACGATAGTGACTCATGCTGAGAAGCAAACTTCTGAAATTAGTCCAATCTTTACTGGCACGGATAACTTAGACACCTTCAAGATGTTGAGGAATATTTGTTAGACACCTTCAAGATGTTGTGGCTTCTCCCTGCTAAATGCCCCCTGAGTTGCTGGACTTTTCAGATTCAATAATATCTGGACTCTCTTCTTGACCTCAGTGCAGTGTATCAGGATCCTTGGGGACAAATGTGATAGAACTGTACTAACTGGTTATTTTTTGCTATTTTCTCTATTTAGCCTTAAAGACTGAACAAATAATACCTTCTTGTAAGGATGTATTCTGCTAGCAGTTTGAAAAAGACTAACTTTCTAAGATGGAATGCCCAGTACTTCAGTACTCAGGAGAAGTTCCCCAAACAGTAATCACACATCATTAAATGAATCACCCCACTACCTTAGCAGAATGTAATAGAATTCAGTGCGCTGTGAAAACCTGCTTTAGAAAGTTCATATGCCGCTCTCCTTAAAAAGCAGACTCAATCACTCCGCTTACTCTACAAAAAAAAAAAATACTTGGAATCTAGAAGGCATAATTAAAACATGGTGGGATAATTCCCAGCTAAAAATATGAAGGGGACAGATGAAAGAAGAAACAGGGGACATTAATTTCTAGAGGATGTTTGTGAGATGAGTTGCAGGAAAGAGGCTAACACTGAGAATAGATAATTACCGAAGGGAAGTGAGCACAGAGGAACCTGAGGTTCTGATAACCTTTCTGTTCCTGCTGGTATTTGTTTCCCAGAACGAAGCAAAATTAAAATAATAATAAGAAGGCCCTTTAAGACTCATCACCCAAGTTTGATATACACACACAAGCTGATCTGGATCATTCTGAATGTCTTTAATCAGCAGCAATTTGGAGCCAAGGTGCAGCCAGGGAGAATGTGGGGAAGACAGAAAGGACACGAGGCCCCAGCAAGCATCTCCAGAGGAACCACTTCTCTTATCTGGCCACCACTGCACAGACATTCACTCCCAGCTATTTTCTGTGCTTGTTCCATGCCAGCTGCCTAAGGTATGGTGCTATTCTTCTGAAATGTCACCCTTTCATTGTGAATACTGAAAAAAAAGGTCATGATGAGGTTTTGGGGTAGTTTTATTTTTTTGCGGGGGGGTTATCTCTGCCAGCCTCTCACATGATAAGTCTACCTTGGCAGAGAAGAATCAGAGGAGATTGCTTTTGCAAGTCTTGCTCCGTAAAAGGAAAGCAGCATAATGTTTCATATATATTCTTTGGAGGAGACCAAGAAAACTTAATTTCCTTCGTAAAGAGAAAGGAGATTAAACAAGTGTTTAAAAGAAGTGGAACGTATACTCAGAACATTTGTGAGAAAGTCCACTTTGGTTAAGCCCCCTACATGCTGTTTTGATAAAGCTTTAAGACATCATCTATTTTTATTCATATGGTGAAAATTCACCAAAGTCCTGCTTTGAACACAGCATTTTTCACCTTAGAATTGGTTCTGATTTATTCTGCTAGCTGAGGTGACAGCAATGATTCTGGCTTCTTTGTGCTACAAAAAGTGCCTGGATGCAAAAAGCTGTTTCAGAAGACAGTCATGGTGGCTTGGACTGTGATGTATGGTGCCAACAGGAACATACTCGCCTGAATGAGGGCAAATGGGAAAACACCTTGGCTCTGAGGAAGTCTGTAGGAGACCCAGTTCAGTCTATAGCCCAGGGCTGTACCATGCATTTTGGGGATCCAGCAGAAACTTTCCAGGGGTGAGCACAGTTCAGATACTCTCCTCCCGCACCGCCCTTTAGTTATTCACATTGTATGTCTCCACCTAAAGAACAGACACAACAGCAAACATGTAGCTTCCGAGTGCTGAAGGAGATGGCAAGTGATTCTCACTTATAAGAGAACTGGTAAAATATGCGTGTTTTGAGGGGGAGTAATTTAGGAATTATTTCTTCTGGCATGAGGCATATCACTTAAATTAGTTTTGCAGCATCTTGTATTTTTGCTAAATACGTAGCAGAAATTTGGGTAAACTAAGTACTTTTAAACTTGTTAGAATGAGAGATCAAAGTAAAAACTCTTTGGTTAGCATAAATTGTAATTCTCAGGATTTTGCTTTCACAGAGTCACAGAGTCATTATGACCTTGACAAGACCTTCAAGATCAACAAGTCCTTCAACACCATACCTGCTAAACCATGTCCCTAAGTGCCTCATCTACACATTTCTTGAACACTGCCAAGGTTCCACTACTTTTTTCGGCAGCCTGTTCCAATGCTTCACCACTCTTTTCACGTGTCTTTCTAAATTAGGAAATTCTTCCTAATGTCCCTGTCCTAATTCCCTGGTGCTACTTGAGGCCATTTCTTCTTGCCCCATTGGCAGTTATATTGAAGAAGAGATGAACCCCCCGCCTCACCACAATCTCCTTTCAGGTAGCTGTAGAGAGCGATAAGGTCTCCCCCAAACCTCCTCCTCTCCACACAAAATAATCCCAGCTCCCTCACATGTGCTCCATACTGAGGAGTGGATCGGGATTGCTATTATGGGATCAGGGTTGAGATTATGGGATTGAGATTAGTGGCTCAGAATTGGGATTTGGGGGTTCAGTTTTAGGACTACCAGATCAGGATTAATATTATGGAGTTGGGTTTGGGATTATGAGATTGGGATTAGGACTTTATGATTATCGGATATAGATTATGGGATTAAGACTAGCAGATCAGGATTGAGATTCGAATTATGAGATTGGGATTAGAATTAGGATTAGAATATTGGGATTAGGAGATTGGGGTGGGATTAGGAATAGGGGGCTGGGATTCAGAAATTGGGATTAGAGTATTGGTATTGTAGGATTAGGAGTTTGGGATTGGGATTAGGATGAGGGATGGTGTGGGATTATGTCACTATGTCACAGTGCAAGGAGGATATCCTGGCAGGCAGCTGCTCTGGGCTCCAGAGGTGCTAAGCACCATGAGGTCCTGTTCCAGGGCAAGCTGGATGCCCTCACATCCCATCATGGTCTTCTTGTCCCCAGCTGTCCTCTGGTCCTCTCCCCACGTTGCTCCAAGCAGAGACAAGGGGGCTGGTGCCCTCCCCAGGCAGCAGCCCCCCCCAGGCATGGATGTTGGCTGGGGGACAGCCACAGTCTGCGGTGGCATTGACAGCCACCACCTTGGCTTGCGCTAAGCTCTTGTTGGAGTGATCTTTCCAAATTTCCAGAAAGTTTTCAAAGTGAAGTCATTTAAAAATGAATTACTTATACGGTGTATATATATACTTATAAGTGTACTTATCCACCAGCACAGTTAATGAACTCTGATGTTGCCAGATGAGCAGTATCTTGGTCTGCATTGCTGCAGTCCTATATAATCTTTTACTTTGATTCTTAGTTCTTGAAGCCTCGAAAGCTGGCAGTGGATGGGGGTCTCCACATACCCAATGAAGCCTAAGCAAGAATACTCTGTCACTTAATCCTGCATGGGAAAAAGCATCACAGCTCTGACATGAGGAGGGAATCAGCTGCTGTGGTTACTTTATTTTGCTTAATGGTCTATCACGCAATTTTACCCCTACCTTAACATGGTATGAGGACTCCTCTAGGCCTCTTTATATAGTATCTCCTGCCAAATAAATTGCTTTCACTGCTTTAAGATGTTCTCACTTTCACAGTAATAAAGCAGAGGAAAATAGAGTTTCTGATGATTTACAGGCAGGAAGCAGATAATGTGCCCTCCTGGCATAACTGAAGGAGAAACGGAAAGCTTCATAAACACATTTTTAAAAGGCAACTCAGAAAGGCCCAAACTACAGCGTTTGCACTTATGTCCTGAACCTTTTGTGTTTTAGGATTGTTCAGCTCTGTTCATAATGATTGTTCAAAGCGATATAAGGCCGCTTTGCCAGGAATCACAAGCTAATTCTGAATTCAAAAAATGGCACTTTTATACAGTGTTATGTGTTGGTGTTACTATTGTTTCCTGTACAAAGGAACATGTTTAAAAAGAGAATAAGAAGAAGGAGCAAAGATGACAAAGGCTTAAAGCTATTCAGGTCAGAGAGGTTCAGATTCGGGTCTCTTTCTTCTGGGGATACAAAGCCTCACAGATCTGTGCTCCGGATCTTGAGGCTGTTAGCAGAATATTGAAGAACATTTTAGTCAGAAAGAATTTCCCAGCAAAAGCCCCACAGGTTTGCTAATACTGAAACATTTTCAAATGTATGTTGGTTTTACAGAAATATTCACCAAGTACAGTGAAATAAGTCCCATCATTTTGACATTATATATACATAGTTATATGTATATATATGTGTATATTTAAGTCTAAACACAGTTTCGTCTAAACCTGAAACTGGCTTCCTGAATGTCCAGAACTCAGGAAAAAAAAAACATATTTTGTGGAGTTCTACTTTAGATGTTTTTACAATAAGAAATAGATAATAACCCTTCTCTGAAGCTTTAGATATTCAGAGAGAAATAACGAAAGGTATTTTTTCAGGGGTTTTTATAAGGATTGTAGCCATACAGTACTGCAGTAGGATATGAGGCCTTGCAAATGGTCTGACATTTTCTCAGTTCAGGATTTGGAAGAAGGTTGTCCACAGATGGATGTAGTTCTACAGCGACACATGCACAAGGCTGGCAATAAAAACCAGGCCTGCTGTTCATTTGAGGAGAGGATCTGTGGCAAAGTGCAGCTGTTTGAGCTAAAACACTGCAAAATAAACCAGCTAACCAACATCACAAGTTTGCACCCACACATTACCATGTCCATTCAAGGCTTTAATTGCATTATAACAGACGCCAGAAAATATGCAACAGGAGTGCTGGAACAAAGACCAGCTTCTGTCACTAAGGGAAAACAGAGCTCTATGTACTAATTCAATGGGCCAAGAAAATCGTGTGAATTTGGAGAGGATGGGAAGGAGGAAACAGACTGAAAGTAATAATACAGCAACATTAATGACTGAGAGTCTTCTGGAGATTGTTTGAGTCCTAGGAGAAAGAAAAGGAAGACATATTTCTTGTTGTTGAAATGAAAATCTGAGAGGACTGTTTTGATGAGCAGGAAGATTGCTTGGGGTTTTTGGACACATAATGTTCCATTTGACTTCAATTTGAATCTGAAAGAAGAGAAACAGCCTAAATAGGGGAGTCACACTAGTTCCAGATAATGCTATTGAGATGACTCACTAGTTAAAACTTTAAAAGAGCAGAAGAAAGTGTCAAATTTTGTTGATTTTATTGATTTCTTATTCTGCTGCAGAGATCCATTCTGATTCTCTTGTCTGATTGTATGTGAAATGGCCAGCACTGAATGCACCTTTTTCTGAGAGAGTTCACAGGACAGAAGAAAAAAAAAAATCAATTCTTCTCTTAACTCAATGGAGCAAAGAGACATCCTAAAGAAAATAAAGCAATACAAGAACTTCTCACGCACCTATAATTGTAGTTAAATGGGAATCTACATAATTTTACAAAAAAATTACAGATGGAGCATCATTCAAACGAGAGTATAGTCATGTTAGAAGCAAAGCTGTTTCTCTCATGCTATTTTCTTTATCTAGGTTGTGCTATATACCTAGACATGTTAGGTTGAGACCTTGGTTAATCAGCAGAGTACTCCAGGTTCTGCATTATTTAAGAACAGAGATGCTTTCTGTTTCATAACCTGTTGCAGTACAGTAATTGTATTGTAAGCACAAGCCGGATTGTAAAGCTACAGGAGAAGAAAGTTGGTGGTTATACCTAAGCATATCTCTCAACCTTAATAGGAAGAGCTTAACTTGTACCCCTAACTTGTTCTTGCAGTTTTAGCCTTAAAAAACACATTGCAGGAAAGACTAGTTGATTACAACATTACTAAAATCTGAGAAAAAAAAATCTGTTTGCTCCTGGATTTCTCTGGCTTAGCTTTAGTGATTCTTTTCAAGATGGCATTGGCAGTTCAATGTGCACTGTTCCCCCTGCAGCTGCTTTATGAGACAGAAATCAATGAGTGCTTCATTCACCAAGCACCAGTCATTGCAATTTAACTTCAGAGCACATTCTGATTTTCCAGCCTGACCACTGCTCAGGCTGCTCTGAAAAGGTATTTCATGCAAGTCAGCCATGTCCTTTACCATTGGCTCAACGCGAATTTGAACTGCACAGACCACAGGAAGAAAAAAGATGCTTAAAAGTGAATTCTTGTGCTAAAACTTCAGCACTGAGGCAAGGCAGTAAGGCTGGGAATCATCCTCTCAGGATTTTGGTCACATTTGAAAGCTTAAATTAAAATCTGCTTTCTGATTGAGCTTCATATAATGCCCAGACTTATCCTTCTGAGCCACTGCTCTCATGGAAGCCTCTTTTTTTAGACTTAATAATTAACTGATATTACAAGAATCTAACAGATAGAAGAAGCCACTTGTCCTGCTGTCTGTCTCTTGACCCCACTCCCTTTCTTGGTTTGATTACTGTGTTAACCTAGAGCTATAGGGCAGAAGCCCTTCTCCAGATTTTTGCCTCTCTCCTGGAATAGTTGCATTCTGGTGAGCTATATGAAGGTAAGTACATCTCAGTTATCATGATCCCATAACAAAATCATACATGAGAGTTGGGTTTGGCAATCAACCTCTTCCTTTCACATCATTACGGAGAGCCAATAATGCCACAAATGAAAAGGCAAGGCTAAAGGCACATGTTTTGCATAAGTAGCTAATATAATTCCTTGTAAAATGAACTCCTTTTCAAATGCTCAAGGAAATTCAAGTGTGTAAAAAGACTGGCTTTTCTTTTGATAAATCCACATAGAAATACACTGAATATGATGAAGTCAAGGATTTAGTACTTTAGGCCGGATTCCATTCTACACTGCTGCCCGTGTAATGTATAAAGCAGCCTCAGTCTGGCAGGTGTAGGATAATGGTCTTTCTGTGTGCATATATAACAAACGAAGGGGCTCCTAGGCACCTACATCTCCAGCATCTGAGCTCATTGCAGCCAGGTGTACAGGACAGGGGGGCAGTTTTTTACGTTTTTAAAATTCTTCCCCAGTCCAGCACTGGAATAGCTGATGAGAGGCAGATGAATGAAAGGCTGTTTCAGGGTTCCTTGCCCAGAAATATCCCGGCAGTGCAGCAAGGTTGCTGTGCTGCTTGTAGTCTTCTGCAAACGAAGGAAATGGAACAGAAAACACTGATACATTGTGCTTTTGCAGTAGTAAGAGAAACATCTTAGTTCCAATTATATCAAACCAGTCAACCTTCACTGATCAGACTGCCTGTCACTGGGAGTGTTTTGATGGATTAAAAGGAGGAAATAGTGAGCAGGAAGGCTCAGTCTTGAGAACACAGATTAGTGACCAGACAACCAGGGCAGCCCAGCGCCACTTCCGATACAAAACACCGGTGATTCATTTCTTGAATATTCTTGATTTAATCTTGCGTGGTGCAATACAGCCACCTCACTGTGTTTCAGTCAGTTGAATGCTATTTCTGCATTGCTCTGGGTGCAGCACTCAGAAAAATCCGGAATGGTTTTGTTTTGTGGCCCTTACTTTTTGGAGGCTTGGGTACCTGGGAAGGTCACAGGTGGGACGTGTACAGTCACCTAGAAAGCTTGCACCTGTGCAAGGATTTGCTGAGAACAGGAGTACACTGAGGCGTGAAGGGAGGTACCGAAGCATAAATTAGGTGCAGTGCTGCATAACTGGATCAGGAAAAATAAAGGAGCTACTTTTTTAATACCTGTGACACTGCTACAGGTTTTTACCTTAGGAAGAATGGATGCACACAGGTGTTTCTGCTAAAGATGTTAACTTTTTATAAAGTTAAACCTCTGGTGCAAAGTTAAGGAAAGTTAAGCAGGATTTGCAGCAAAATGCAAGCTCTTGGTTCAGCCTGCCTGAAGACCCATAAACCTTCCTGACACTGGGAAAATGTGTCTTCTACATCAGCTAGACATTTTGACGGTGTGGTGTTTGGTAAGTTCTGTTTTAACCACCTGGCAAGCACATTAATTCCTACAAATAAGGCAGAAACTGTGACAAATCCAGGGCTGATTTACTGAACTTGTATTAAGGCTTTACACTCAGGTGCGAGGCCACAGAACGGTGCCTCTAGAGCAGAGTCTGGCAGCAAATTCTACAGCAGCAAAGAATACCAGGCAGAAGCCCTGCAGTTGGGGCTGCTTTTCCTCCTTTATCAAGGGCAGATACCAATGCCTAAGAAGTAAAAATATGAAAAGAAACAACCCCGAGCGTGTTGTCTGCAGAGTGAGACATCAAGTGTCCTAGAAGTGCCAGTGCAGTGTCCCCGTATGTGCCAGTCAAGCTCACTCATCACTGCTGCCACATCATAGCAGGAGCAAGTCGCAGGAAATGGTGTAGAAAAAGTAACAGCATGGAGAGGACACAAAAGATGGTTATAACGTGGATTAGGAGAAACAGGAAAAAAAAAAGTTGGCAGGCTGCATCCAGCAGGATGGAGCATCTGCTTTCAAAAAACAAGCAGGAAAGTGTAAGGGAATTTAACTTCCTTTTTTCCCCTCCCCCCGCCATCAAAAGAAAAGAAAGCTCACAGATTTTATACTCTTAGAGGTCATGGCAGTCATGCACTTCCTTTAAAGATTACTAACCTAAACTTTGCTATTCCTCCAATAGCTGCTGGTAGGTAGGCTTTCCCATTGAGAGCTCTGAAATGTTCACATTGAAATGTTCACATCCTACACAGAGGAATGTATCAGTCAGCATGACTGGCAATGACATAGTCTGAACCTCTTTTCTGGCACCAAATATTTCTGTCTGTCTCCCCTGTTAGCCTCATTTAAGGTTTTGCATGAGGCAAAAGCATCAGTCCTCTGACTATTGCCTTGACCTTGAGAATATTTTCTCATTATTTTCCATTCAAGTAAGACAAGGCTGAAGTCCGGAGTTGTTTATTGGGTCCAACAGGTTCACTTGTAAAGAAAAGCACATCTAAAATCATTTACTGTGATTTGTCACCACTTCCAGTTAAATTATTTTTATTGTTGTTTTTGGCAGTATCCATTTCAATCATTGGAAGTTTCACCAAATCTCTGCATAAGCAGCAAAGTTTTCTGAGGTCTTTCAAGAAGACTAAACTGGTGATATTCAGCTTCCCACATTTGGGAATGGATAGGTACCAGGTAAGTTTTACCGAAAGATCAATTAGCTGACTTCCAGAAAAGATGTTTGGGTCTTTCCCGCTTCCTTTTAGTGCAGTGGACCTGCTTTGAGGCTTAGTGGAGCAGCAAGCCACAGCTCAAGAAATGATAAAACTCCACTAGCGTGTGTCTCAGCCAAGCGACAAATGCTAAGTGTTTGCATGCTAACATACCTGCCCTTAAGTGCAGAACTGAATGGGAAAGCAAGCTGCTAACAGTTATCATTCTGTGCACACGTCTTAACACGTACATTGTTTTTATATAATTAAAATGTAATTATATTGAATTACAATTAAATTTAATACAATTAAATTTATTAAATTAATATTACATTCGTGGTAAATGCTGGGTGAAGAAGGTCTAGTACAACGAGCCCCTAATTCAAACCTCTCTAAACCAAGTGGATAAAAAACTGTAAACCAACTCTAATCTCTCTGAAGTAGAAAAGCTGGACTTCAACAAGCTAGAAGATTCAGAAGAACATGTGATTTTTTGGAAATTCCTGGTGGGATTCAGTTCCAGATGGGATTCTAGTTCTAGTGGGATTCATTTCTAGCGTAGTATGGAAAGTGAATCAGCTCTGCACTCTAAAATATATATCTATTACTTGGTGAGCTGAATGTCTCTTCTTATGCTTTATTGGTGGCATTGACAAAATCTTGATCGACTATAATGGAATTTAAGTCACTAAAGCAACTAGGTATCTAAATGTAGGTCCTAATCTCAGACTGAATGCCACCAACTACTGGATTATTACTCTGTTGTAAGTTCCAGACAAAAGCACTAAGGATCCAGCAGGCATGCAGAAGTCCAGTTAAGCTTGAAAGATTTTCAGAAGTCCAAGCAGGAAGCAAAAATAACTAACACTGCTCTTCATATCTGTTCATCCACAAGATATAATTTTGACTTGACAACTATTGCTTATGTTAGTAAACACTAAAATAAATAATGATAAAAAGATGATGCTCATTCTGGACTTTGGTAAGCACATTTCTTTCTTTGATACCAGCTTTTCTGTAAATCTTGTCTTGATTCCTGGGTCAAGGAACTTCATTGACTCTCTTTTCCTGTCTCCATCTCATTTCCATCTATTGCACAGGCACAAGATCTTTTGGCCCCTTCATGTTGTTCTTCTTACTTAGAGCTTAAAGTTGCTTAAAGCAGCCTAAATTGTTTCCCAAGAGCATATCTACAGCAACAGTTTCCTAGTATTATGGTTCCCCCCACTCTCCCTGTATAGGCATTCACCCATCTCATACTACTTCTGGGACAGGTAGGCAGACATTGTAGACACACTATTCCTCTTCTGTTTACATGTGCAGCTGCATCCTCAGTATGTCCTAAGAAGTCATAATGCTTAATCACTCTCTGCTACTGAGTGATCCATGGGGAATGCAGTTTCTAAGAAGATAGTCCAATTTGTTTGATGTCATCATCCCTCAGGGAATCATGTTTATGACTGATCTGAATGTTAATGCTCCACATTCCATATTCTAAAAATGTCAAAAGGTCTAATGAATAATCTCTGTAGCTATTTCTTTGATGCACCGTCAAGGATAAATATTAATAGGTCTGCTATAAATAAAAGCATTTGTCCTACAAAAAACACTTCAAAGAGCATAAAGTCCATCCTAGCATCTTACATACACCAAATCATGCACAATATAATGACTTCCTGCATAATGATGGGATGAAACAGCAACTCTATGTCAGTGAAAATTCATTTAGTATTTTTTTTTTACTTACAGGCAACAGAGGAAAATGAATTAAGATTGTTTTGATACATGCTACGTCAGAAAAATTTGTCTGCTGATGTTTGAAAATAAGAAAAAAAAAAAGAAAGAATTTATTGATAAGGATTTGACAGGATAAGATTTTAACCATCCATAATCATATACTTATGAAACAACTGTTGCTCACAGATCTAGCCTATAAAAGGCACTACACTGGGTAAAAAAGGATGAAACCTACGGATGAAATCAGTAGTCACAAAGCCATACCAAAACCGATGCTCAACCTTCTGCTCCAGTTCTGACTGAAGTCTTCAACTAGCAGTTTCTGATTTGAGACAAAATAAGATCAGGTCTTTTATTAAGGGGCTAAATAATCTAAAATTCATTTTGCTAGTAATCTTCTGCATTTCCAATACTATGAGAACAACAGTAAGAGAGCTATTTTTAACATGTGGAAAGAACATTTAATTTTATCAGAAGGAAACAATGAAGAATCTAATTTATTCTCCACATGTGTGCAAAACCCCCATTGATGTTAATAAGAGTTAAGCAGCCTATGGAGAGGAAAAGAGGCTCCCAGTTGTGGCAAAATATTTTAAGAAAATTATCTGCAGCTTTCTAATGACCACAGAAATATTTTCTTCTGTACCAGTGGAGAGAGACAAAGGATTTCATACCCAGCCAGTCATGAAAAATCTCTTGCTTTCCCAGGGCTGTATGTATGTAAGCACGATGCATGCACACACACACATAGATACACACGTGGATGCACTCACACGTATTTATGGGTGGTTTCCCACACACACCAACACATCAATCTCAATCATTCCCTCATTCCAGGCTGATCTGGGAAACGGACTAGCTAAAATTCTGCTGCCCTATCTAATTGCTGCTATGTCTGATTAGGGTGGAAAGAAGATAAATTTTGCTTCATTCATGTGTTTTTTCAATCTGACACAATAAAAAAAGGCAGGTGACCAACCTCATTTGTCCTGTGCCACATACTACTTAATTATATTACATTTCATTAGTTTGGAGGGTTAATCTTGGTCAGTCATCAGCAAGTCTCCTCAGCTGCCTAGTAGCGCTTATGCATGGAGAGGTGCTCTGACTTCATCCTTAACATTTGTACCAGACATCTCCTCGTTTTCTGATGAACTTTGGATGGTAAGAAGATGGTCGTTATCAGATTATGCTACCTAATGTTTATTATGCTACCTAATGTTTCATTCTTCTGAGGCATTCCCTCCTGAAGACATACAGATATTTTAAAATACCTGTGGTCACTTACTGAACTTTTTGAGAGGGCAACATTCCTCAGGTCCTTGTGCATGTTCCTCGTGTCCATGTCCGGTGGTAAACAGGACCTCTGAGAATGTCATGTCTTTACTGGTGCTCACACTAAGGCTTTACCTGAACGTTATACAACTTGCTTTGCATTGCAATCTCTGGAGCAGTGCCCACATTTTGAAACACTGCATTATATGTTCATTGTAGCCAAGAACCTGTACTGCTGAACAACACCATCCTAAAAATATTTATAGCCCCATTCTGTCCAACTAAGCCTAAAACGTGTTAAAATTATTTACATACAGATGCTTATTTACAGCTCTTTTATGTACCTTTCACACAATTTTATACTTAATTTAATGTGAAATTCCAGAATCGTATCATTTCAGACACTCACCTCTGAAAAAAAATTGCTAGAATTTGCATTTCACTTAATGCTTTTACATTTTTCAAAATGTCAGCATAATAATGAGAACAAGACTCCTGAGCTTTTGTTTTATTCTTATATCAGTGGAATGAAAGGCAAGTTGGGCCTGGGCACCTTTGTTTACTTTCCTTTTGAGTCACATACAATAGGACTTTCATTTATTGCTGAAAGCTCATTTGTACCCTGAACATTTTCGTGTCCATTTAAGCTAATTTTATACAACATACAAAACAAGTATTCAATATTCAGTCTATTATGCACAAAATGGAGTAAGCTAAATAACTAGCTCAATCAAATCTCTCTTTCCTTATTGAAAAAAAAAAAGGAGGAAAAAAAAAAGAAAAAAAGAAAAAGGCAGATTTATCTTCAGGAAGGCTGAAAGGCATTGTAGGCAGGTTCCTGGCCTGGCCTGGCTTGGCTATCAGGAGACATTTGTTCTCTTCTTGGCATGGTCATTTACCTCTGATGCAGATTTTAAGATGAAGACGTCACTTCTCTGTATACTTTGTCAGTCTTTTCTACTGTTATTCGTAGATAGTTACTTAGCAAACCTCTATTTGTTGTATAGACCATATATACATTTACGGCAAACTCTATGGTATAGGCATGTTCTTTCTTATATGCTTATTAAAATACTTACCTCAGTGGGGCTCACTTTGCAGGTCCATAGACCCTCCTAAATCACAAATAGCAGATTTATGAATACAGATTTCATATAAATATATTGGTAGCTTAATGGAGGAAATTTAGAAGCCAGCAATTTTGATGAAGATTTGGTTTTAACTTAACTGGGATCAAGACCTTGGCCTTGGAACTCAATGAATTCCCTCTTCTGGACAAAAAGCACGTCAAATACTGAAAACTTGCAGCCAGCATACTAGGTAACTGTATCCAGTTCTGAATGTGAGGCAAAGCTTCCTTCTTTTCATAGGAATTTGGAGAGCAGTTGGTTGCAGGATACAGGCAGTTTTATCATCAACTTTATGGTGCAACTCCACTTAGATGATGGTTCTATATTTTGGAGGCTTCAATTACAGCAAAGGATCTCAAGGAGAGATGTTTGGAGAAATTGAACCACATAAGTAAGGGCATCCCTAACACCTTCTCCTTTCTTATGCTTGAATTTCAGAATAAAGTTTAACTTCTTGCAATCTAGAATTCCCCAGAGTCAGGCTTCAGCACCTGAGATATGCAGAACTTCTTTGATACTGGCCTCTTTCTCACAAGCCCATGAGAGCTCAAAATCCCACAAGAAAACATCTTTTTTTTGTGATCGAGAAATGATAGAGTAGATTTGTAGGTAAACATACACTTATCTGACAGCTGCCCTTGGCAAAATGGCACTAAGCAGGTGTAAGGGTTTTTTATTACTCACAAGGATGCATTTTCACTTAAAAATATAGCAAACCAAGTTTTGTGAGAAAGGAAAATTTCATTTATCTTCTTCTCTCACTAGTACATAAAAATATATATTGACTTTGCCTTGTGACATTACAATTTTTACTGTGTCACATTACGGTTTCCAAAGCACATCACTTCTTATGATACCTGGTAGCTTAAAGGAAAAGTCAGTATCCAGCAGGGAATGAAAGGTGAAACACTGGCCTCTTTCAAGTCAGGAAGAAAAACTATTTCTGCCTTTAGCAGAGGCAGAGGTTTCATTACAAGCATTAAGGGACAAATGTGGAGCCATATATTTATTTGATATCTTAGGTAAAACTATAGAGAAGTGAAGTGTTTTCATCTGGAATTTAGGATGCTTAATATCATAGCAGACTTTTAGGGACATGTAGTTTAATGATACACTGTCCCAGTGAATAACCAAAAATCTCTCCATTTGACCTCTGGTTCTATAAACGAAGAAAAGAAAATCCAACAACTGCAAAAACATTATAGTCCACAAGATTTCTATTTACATGCATAATACAGAACATCCATATCTGGACATCCTACTTGAGGACAAAACAGCCAATCTAGTGGCAATCTGAGTTTAAATCAGTAAATTACATAAGTAAGTACACAAAATTATATTTAGACAGAATTTCAATAAAAGGGCAGTAAACATTTGTTCAATCCAAAACACGCTACGATGGGATTTCTTCTCTGGTAGTTGCCCTCTCTATCATTAAAAACATTTGTATCTAATTAAGAGGATTTGGTATCATAGTTAGACACAGAAAATGGTGAGATAAATAATTCATGAACATCTGAAGTAAATAACTTCTAAATAGATATTTTGACTAATTTACTTTTGACAAATGAACGAGCGAAGCTTTGTTTTTTCAATAGTCTGATGAACACAATTTTCAGTTCTGTAGCTGAATAAAATTCATTTTGGACAACTGCCGATTTAGTTTCCGAAGACTCACAACACATGATTTAGTTAACAAATCACAGAGCTTCACCACTTACTCATGAATTTTTAGTATTATAATGCATTTTGCAGGGAACAGTTGTCAAACAAATCCATTAGTCAAAATTCGTCAGTGTGAAGAAATGCAGTAAGGATGTTGGGATAGAAATGGAAATAATTAATTAAATCTTCACAGGTTTGCACACAAATCATATACAGAGAATAATGACAGAAGAGTTAAAGCAGCTCTGCTCTTAGCCCAGCTCTTTCTTGTATTCTAATGAAAGAATAAAGATGAGGCTTTGGTATCACTGCATTGTCATGGTGATTGTGAAGTTACAAATTCAACACGATGACTTTACTGTAGAAGTAAGAAAGAAAAAATGTAAAGCTATGGTGAAAAGTCTTCACCTAAATGTCAGTCTAGATAAAAGACACAAGCTCAACACAAGCTATGCACTGTCCATGCCACAAACAGTCACATTAGCATGATCAACTTGAAACAACTATTTTTTAATTTTATTTATATAACTGAGATATTTCACATTTTTAAACTTCATGAAATATATAAAAGATTAGATACCTGCTTAAGTATGTTCCTGCAGATTCCATCCCTGGAAGAACTTAAACCAAACGCTTTCATGTTCCAAAGAGTTTGATCTTTATGTAAAAGATGCAACTGCAACTAGTTTGTAATTTATAATTCTGTTTTGTAAATTAAAGAACTTGAAAGATGATGCTCATTATTAAGAAAGGGAAAAAAAGACTGAATTGCACTGGAAATTTTACTGTACATATTTTTTTTAGTGATTAGATCTAAGTTTGACTCTAGGAATTTTAAAATCTTTATCACCTTCCAAGCACTGATGAGAGCCCCACTGTACAAATCTTTAAAAGCAATATGGCAAGGAAAATCTCGACCCCAGTGAGCTCTCGATTTGTAATTTCATTAAAATAGGATGTATGACACAGAAGAAAAATGGAAGAACAAACAGGATGGATATGCATAAATTAGTCATAGCAGCAGGTTTGCAGCAAATAATATTCAAGTGATGTCTCCTGCCTTTCACCAATTAAAGGTGCAGAGTTAAATTTGCACCAGGTCTGAGGGGCGTCAAACCCCTCAGACTCTTTGGAGTCTGAGGAAGGACGTGGGGAATCACAAAGAGTCTTGAACTACACCACCACCTGCTGTTGCAACCATTATGGCTCACATAATTTATTCATACCAGAATACAGTGTACATCTGCTATTTACTGATATTTTGCTTTATGTTTCTTACATTTTTCTTATTATGCCTCATGCTCATATCGAGTAAAATTGCCAAGTACTGTAGAGAGTGTATAAATATGGATTATATATTGCTTATAAAGGTCTTCCTCGTTCATAACATCAAAGAATGAATAATGCATTGCCTCCCTTTCCAGCTAAGCAATATAAACATCAAAAGAAGGATTAGCATTTCAGGTCTTGACAATACTAAATCTTCGTGTCAAATGTCTTGCTATCTTGTGCAGAACATGTATATTTTTATTCCTTTTACATAATCAAAGCAGAGGGCAAAGCAGTTTTTGCTTTCCTTTAATTTGCATAATTAATTAAAACCAAACATTTTTGCCAAGCTATTCACGCTCACACTGAAATAATAAATGCTAGGTTTCATCCTGAAATAAATTTGTTAACTAGGTTTCAAACTCCTATCCTCCCTGAAAAGCAAAAGATTTTCCTCACACACACTGAGCCATTGCTGTTTTGTTGGAATAACCCAGTGGTGGATTATACCAGATTCCCTAAGAACAAGATGAGACTCTAAATCTGGAAAGGCCTTAAGAGTTAGATGTTCTAGAGAGGTTTGGCTGCAAAGAGTCAATGCGAAACTTGGCTGTTAGCACTGAATGATGGGGGCTGAGACCCCAAGGGCACTGATTTGTGGTCATATGGCCAACAGGACTCCTATGTAATGGCTCCTGTATAACAGAGAGATGCAAGACAGTGATACAAATTCTGTCTTAGATGTCTCATAATTTCTTTCAGATTCTGTAATTCTGACTGATGCAGACCCACATCTTTACAGGATCTATCTAGTGACCCACCTAATAAATTTTTCCCATCTATACTTGTACCGTGGGTCTCTTTCTGTGGCTATAAAATCAGAAGCATTCTGCCAAGTGGGTAAAACAAAGCAAGTCATTGCCTCCAAAGTGAAAGTGTCTACTTTGTCTCACTTTGAATGAGAGGAAATCAGGATTCAGGATGTTGAATACATGTGAATAATTAGATATGCAACAAGCTATTTGCTCGAAAGGAAAAGTTATCTGGAGCGTTGAAGGAAAGCTGCAGAGTCCTGTGCACTTTATTTGTTTTATCTAGGTTCTCAACCCACTGCTTGGGAGAAAGGTGACTTTCTATTCTCTTCTAGCTTTTGGAAACATAAATAAATAAATAAATACAAGTATTTACCAGCTAGAATTTTTCCTCTGAGACTCATGAAGTTGTTATAACTAGTTAGCTACGATAATGACTCTATTTGGTAGTCAGGGGACCCCTCTGCTCCAGAGGGCCCTTGTTCTGAAAGCAAAGACACCAACCAGTCCGTACTGCTTGTTTGGGGAACCAAGGCCACTCCACGGTATGGAGCACAAGTCAGTATAGACTCAAGCGCTGGTCAGAATGGTTTGCACGGACAGTTCTCCAAAGGTAGGTCTTCAGCTTGCACATGCCCCTAATTTAAAGCCACTCTGGAGTTTATGTGTGGTCTGAGGACAGGTTTGTTAAATCTGTGTTTTCTGGCAAACTCTTTATTCTCTCCATTAAGAAAAACAAAACAAAACAACATATTGAAACTCTGTTAGTAGAAATTGCATTGAACCATTCTAGAAGCCTGGAAATCTTAAAATTTCCCAGCAATGAAAAACAAAAATCCTTTCAGATCTTTCTTGTGCATAGTACAAAGCATATAGACTGGCATTTTCCTTTTGCTTTCTCTTGGTTAATATCAATTACTGTGTCCATACATAGGAAGGTTTCTGAGATCATATATAGAGAAATGTGGTTTCTCTAAGTTATTGAAAACACTGAGAAGCTTGAACTTCTCATAAATGTGCAGGTATCATGAGAAGAGGCAGAATCATTTAGCTCCATCGGGAATATAAACTAAGTTAGAGATTTTTAGCAGACTATATGAAGCACACATAGGTTGAATGTCCGGTCATGAATGATGTTGTCTACATCAAAGGCAGTACCTAGTTTAAAATTTGTAGTTTATTCTGGTTATCTAAGTATATCCGATATTAGTAATGAATAAATCTGGGCTCTGCACAAATCAGACTAGGACAAGCCTGTTCACAGTTTCTCCAAAGTAGGACTGGGATTTAAATTTTGCACAATATAGACATCACTTTGCACTTTTATGCTTGGCAAGGCTACCTTTGTTTCTTTTGAATTTGCCTCCCCTTTGATATAGTAATTTCCCTCTAATTTCTTTGCTTATCTTTTTTTTTTTTTTTTTTTTTTTTTTTTGCTAACCAGAAAGAAGCCTTGAAATGTGAAAGTTTCTTTCAATCTATGGGACATTTCAATCAACTGTATTAATACACCTTTAAATGTTGAGGAAATTGTTATTACATAACCCCACACCTACTGTTATCACAAAGATCAGCGTTTGCCTATCCTTCAAAGGTACACAAATTCATAACCGGGCATGTCAAGACTCACTGCCTTTGGACAGGAAACACTTCATTTGCAATTACTGGAATAGCTGCAGTAGTCATTCCCTAAAGAAACTCCTCTCTTGCTTCATTCAGATGTACGGCTGGAAAGAGAAGTTAAAATTAACAGTGAAAAATATTTTCTGTCTGCAAAATCTTTGCAGAAAGAGGGTTTCTTTTTTTAGATGATTTTCCAAATATTTTTCATCAAACATCAGTATCTGATTAATTTGGGGGATTGAAATCTATTTTATCTTGAGTGAACACACAGGTAAAATGACAGGCTTTAGTTCCCTGCAAGCACAAAGGCATTATTTAGAGTCAGGTCTCTAGTGTAAATGATCACAAACAGGAATATGAATATTCCACTAATATTCTCCATCATCTGCTATTTATTATTGCTATGAATAGTCCACTAAAATTTATCACCAGAATATTCACAGAAAGGAAGCACTTAGGGACTATAAATTCAGATGGTACAAATGGATTAGTGCTTTGAACAAGTACTCAGATTTCTTTTTATAATGCTCACCAATTTCAACAATATTTTTATTGTTTTGAGGTTCTTCATAACCTACTTTACTTAGGGAGCTAGGGAGAACGCGCTCTCTCTTTCTCTCTTTCACGGCAGGCCCTGCCAGGTTTGCTAATGACTCTGTATTTCACCAATCATATGGCACAGGATTTGGAAACGCGGGAGCAAGATTATGGAGGAAAAAGCAAAGACTTGGGGCGTGCTACAAGGAGGCAAATTCTAGAATAAAAAACAGAGCAGTAGAAGCAGGAACAACAAACACAAGACACTAGTGAATATCAGTTTAAAAGTCCATGGGATACACAAAAACCAGGACCTCTATGTGAGTGGGCCATTTACTATTACAATTTTGACACATTACATGACAAACATCTATTTTTCTACATTCTAGGTATTAGCCTGGTTCTGTGACCTAATCCAGAAGACGAAAGAACTATCTGTCTTTGCCATTTTTTTTCTCAGCATTTAATGTTTAAAATGTAGGACATGAAACATTTGGTTAAAGACCAGGAAGCCGTGGCACACCTATATTGTATACACATATATGTCACACGGCAATTTACAGATTAATAAGAGTTAAAGCTTGTTTTAAAGGCTGTTGCCTCTCACACGGAGCAAGCTAGATTACCAAATAAAACCTTGACAAGGA
>NW_010579982.1:49440-151557 GCF_000705375.1 Tinamus guttatus
AGCAATAGATGCTGCGCAAAGCAGACAGGCTCCTTCCACTGCCGGTGCAACTGTATAAAATACAAGAAAAATTAAAAGGCAGTGAGTGACTGTGTTTTCTTTTAAAGATGGTGTATGTGACTTGTGCACCTTGCTGTGTGTGTTGGGGTATCTGCATCTGGAACACTTGCAGCAAGATCCACGGGAAGAACTGGCTGCTGCAAAACAAGTATTTATTGTGAGCCCTTATAATTAAAAAAAAAAAAAAGCAAACCTTAGAAAGTAGCTAAAAGGAGGCACCTGCTCTTCTGCCTTGTGTTCATGCTCAGGATGCAAGAGTGGTTGGACCAAGATGAAAACATGCACAAGTCAACCTGGCTTAGTAGCCTGCTGGATAAGGCACTCATTCAAGCAATGTGGTGTTCATTTTATGGATCACTTATGTTTTTTTTTTTTTTTACATTTTTTACATCAAAGTTACGTGATAAAACCAGAAATAACCCTGGCATCCTGGACAGGATCACGTCTTCCTCTGTGTTCTGTCCAGCTGCGGAAGTGCGTTTGCTGCCTGCTCACTCACCCTGTCCCACAAACCTCAAATTCTTCCTTGAACCTCAGATGCTTCCTTGCATCGTGTTCCAGCTTTCATGGAGGGGTTTTCAGAAGTGCTGCTCAGTGCGTGCTTCTGAATCCCCTTGGGCTATGTTGCATCCTGACTGCAGGATCTGCCTCCCAGGTTGACAGATGGGTTTTGAGCACCCGAACTAAGAGTTAGGGTGGGAGTTCAGAGGCTTCTTTGGTGGAAGCACTTGACACCAGCTCACTCTGATGATTCAGCAACTGAATCTGGCACTTGGCACCTAGCACAGACGCTTCCCATAGTGAGACTTAACATCTAGCATCTGCACCCAGCTCTGGCCTCCACATCCACCTAAGTGTTGTGTTTCACAAGGTAACTGATGGCCCTTCACTCTCTGTCTCTACAACACTTAGTAGAATGTGGTCTAGTTTTGTTACAGTGCAGTCGGCCTGTGGTTTTTCTGCACGCATACTAATCAGAGGCTGAATTTGCTACACCACGATAAAGTTTCCAATATTAGCAGGCGCGCCGTATCTGAGTGTGAGCAGCCATATTTTAGCTGTCTGTGGTTTCAGTTCTCAGAACTCAGCAAGTCTTTGGTGCATAGTTTTTTGCTTAATCTAACCACACAGACTTGCTTTTAAATTGACTTTGGTAGAATTCATATGCATATTCAACTAACCAAGATGAAGACTACCGATGATATACTTATTTCTATTCAGCAGAAAAGGGAATGTTGCAGTATCACAGAACTTTTTACTAATGCAGAAGGAAGCAATGTTGGTGGTTGATACCAAGCTGCAGGACTCAGCTCTACTGCTGACTTGATGCTTTGCCTTGATCAAGTCGTGTCATGCGCTGCTGGATCGTTTGCTCAGCTTTAGAAGTTGTACGTTTGTCTGCCTCATAGGGAACTTCTGGAGTCAAATTAAGGCGTTGTTCACAGGGTGCTTTCAGATCCTGAAATAATTTAGGAGCAATTTCCGGATTCGCAAGTGCATTTTGAGCTTCAGCAAAACACATATTTTAATGATTGTAGCCTTAAAGATAGAGCTGGTGTACCAGCACTGTGAGAAGAAATAGACCCGCTCATTTTAGGAGCATATAAATACGATTTCAAATTTGACCACTGTCAGTGTGGCTTGAGGTAACAAAACGGTTGTTTTGAGGTAACAGCAAAAGGTCTGCCCTGCTCTTGTCCTTAAATGAGTATTTAAGATGTCCAGATATGCGGCCAGGCTTGAGCACAGGGAAACGATACTTTAGCAGTCATGTTTCTTTTAGGAACTTTTGGGGATGATGGCTGCCCTATGTGCACATATGTTGAGGTGTCTTGAGAGCTTGGTTTTGGTCAAGCTGCTTGAAGAGATCCGTCTGCACAGATCCAGAATTTGATTAGCCTTCTGTGTGGAAATGCAAGGGTTAGCTAGGATTGGTCTTACGTGGCATAGGCAAAAGTTTATTTCCTGAGCGATAGTGGTGGAAATCAGTGTTTGAATAGCAGATGGGAATTTCCATTCTTTTTTTTTTTTTTTTTAAGGAGTGATTGCCTGCCTTTCTTAAAATACCATTCTTTCCTTGTCCGGTGTTTCTCACCACTCTCTTCCTTCATAGCAGCACATATTCAAGGCACAGGTGAGCACAGTTCTGTTGCAGGAGCAGAATAGATAGATTAAGCTCTGAGGGGAAAAAAAGTCCATTCATAGTGTTGACTTGCTGAAGCCTAAGAATATGTTACTGCATTTGGCCACTTGTGAGGTAACATTTCTCTTTTTGTGTGCTACTGGTTCTTGTAAATTAGAAGAGATGTAAAATACCAATTCAAATACATTTAATGGGAATGCATGAGCATTTTATGGTGTAAGTATTTTGCCTTCCCCTTATACTTTTTGCAAATGTGCAAGTGGGATTTATGACCTTCACTTGAACTCGTTTCTGTTTAAGAAGAGGATCTGGCTCTGTCCTGGAGCGGTCCTTTCCATGCGGTGCCTGTGTGGTGGCATGGCAAGGGGGTTAGTTAACTGTTTAACAACTGGGAAGCCAACACACATGCAAAGCTACGGCTTCAGCAATAAATTAGCACTAAAACAGGTGTTAGTACGTAGGAATCTGTTGCTGCTTTACCTTTAAGCTAGAGAATCTCTCTCTCCTTCCGAGTTAGCATGCCTTGATACTGGTCCCCACGCCTACTCTCATGCTGCTAATTGTAGGTTCAATAATGTTCGGTGCTTGCCGTGGGCCTGACCTGATAGGAGCTTGTAAAGGGTTGTGTTTTTTTTTTTTTTTTTTTCCTCAGCACTCACTGACAGCAAAACAAATCTTTCTTGCAAGAGAACAGTGGATATTTGCATTGCATTTCTTCATACATAGCTCTGCTATTGGTGACAACTTCAGATGCTCTTTGACTAGTAGTGCTCATGTTTGAGTGTGGCTAGGGGAAAAGGGGATATAGTGTGTGGCGAGGGAAGAAGGTGAGCATGTTCAGCAGTTAAATTAAGGGGTCCTTGGGTCCTTGGGTAAATCTGCACAGAATATGAAGTGCTGAAATTATAATTACTTCCATTGGGAGTTCCACTTTACCATTCCATAATCTCTTCCATAGCAAATGCCCAAGTGATCTATTAGCTTTATTCCTTGCAAGCTCCTAAATTTTGTTCCTCTCTCTAGCTGAAATGCTGATTCAACCACAAGCAGCATCTTCTCTTGGGTGTCCTCCCCTATCCTCTAATGAGGACTGAACATGTTTGTATGATGTTAGTCCCTTACCTTCATGCTTCTTTCTTCTTAAAACAAGCCCTTCTCCTCTCCAACCTATTTTATTATTGACCCTTATTCTTACTCCTTATGATATTCCTTTTTTAAAAAAAAAAAAATTCATCCTTTCCTAGTAAACATTTCACTTCATCACACTCTGCCTCCAGTTTCCTCCACCCAGTAGCCAAATGGTAGTTGTTCATGACTGGCAAACTTAAGGCTTCTGCTTTCTGGAACATAAATTCAATAGTGAGTGAAGCCCCAGTGAGGAGACTTTTCCCTGAGCCTGTGTTCTGAGAATACTAACACTAGAAGAATTTGAATGCCGACCCAAGCCAAATACATAAAAATAAGTGCCAGTATTCTCAATATTTTGTCTTTTCTGTGAATTAAAAAGATAAATTTGCAGATGATAGAGAAGTGAGGACTAAGGAGATGTGCATCTTTTTGTTTTCCCTCTGAACTGCTGCTTCATGTGGTCTGTGCATCCAGAACAGTACCAGCTATTAGACTGAATGATGCCACTGAAACGCTTTCTCTTACAGACCTGAGTAAGGGTTTGTGTGTCTGGATATTTTTATTTTTCATCTGTGCCACCTGCTCTAATGAAAAACCCTGGTTCTCCATACAAACTGCCTACGTGTTTATAGACTTAGAATTCTATATAGAAAAATACTGCTATAAAACCCTCTCTGAAAAAATACCAATTACTGATTTTTTTTTTTAAATAGAAAAATACATTTTTCTGTCCTGAAGCTCAGAGGAAAAAAGACCGCTAAGTACCATTGAACCGGTGATCTTCATTCAATTAATAATGCAGTTTATGATTTGTAAACCAATTCTTGTGATGAACTAAAAGGTGCAAAGCCTGCTTTTTAAAATAAATGATCAGATCAATGTTGTATAAAGACAGCATCATTCTCAACTAGGTGTTTTTGCACATACAGTGTGTTGTGAGAAGGATAAAAAGCGCTTACCAAGGAAAGAAGAGAAATCTTTGATGGTTCCAGTAACTTAACAAGGTCAAAATAAAATATTAAAGGCTCATGACTCTCTGGGAGTCATGAAGGTGCTAAGATGTGAAATAGGCAGCTATACTGTAAAAATGAGAGTCAACATAAGCTGATTTTAATTAAGATGCTAGCAAGTGAGAAGAAATGAAATTACTATTGTACACAGATTCTGAGAGATTCTAATTGGGAAAAAGATTAGTAAATGAACATAGATGTTTATTCTCAATGATTTAATAGAAATAGTGTTGTGAAAGTGGTACATGAAAGTTATATAAATAATGCTGTCATTATGCTGATAAGGTGTTACTTTTGCTTTCACACAGTGCAATATAAATTCTTTTTTTTTTAACTTGTTCCTTATGCCACGCTTCTGCTATCCAAGGTCATTTTGCTCTTAATTAAAAAGCTTAAGTCTTTTGTATTCTGTGATTATAAAGAACATGCCATTCTTATTAAAAATAATAAAAACTCAAAAGGTACAAAAGTAAAAGTGCCCTATTCTGATGTAATGACTAATGCAACAAGATTAATGAGAATAAAATACACTGGAAACTGGTACCTTACCTATGTGCTTCACAATTTAGCTTACGTAGGTGTACTCATTCATAAGAAAGTGGGTTTTGCACCTTTTAGTTTATGGCAAGCATTAGTTTACAAGTCTTATTTTTCCTCTAGGTCTGCTTGTCTCAAAGACATATGTGTAGGATCAGCTTTAAAGGTTTTCATGCTGTCATTATGATGACCTTTTTGGATCCCTGTTCAACTGACTAGTTCCTGCCTTCTGTTTGACTGGTTCTAAGAAGGCTTAGATCTGCCAAACACTAAGGGATTGGCAGGAGGAGTATTTGAGGTGAGCTTTACACACAATGCCCATGTATATCTGTGCCCATAGCATTTTACTGGGCACTCCTCAAATTGCAATAATTCAGTTAGTCTTAAACAGAGTGTTTCAGATGAAGAAATGTTTTTTAAAAGCTGCTTTGTTTACATACAGCAGAAGCTACCTTTGGCTAAAGGGCAAGGATGGCACAGTTTGCTTGCTTGCCTACTTTGCAGAAGCTGTTCCCATGCTGGGGGGCCAGTCTGTTGTTGCTCACTCTTCTCTTCTGCAAAAGGAAGAGCTTAAAGATTTGGAGAACTGTGTACTGAGGAATGGCACATAAATATTGCATGAAAAAAAAGCTTTTGTTGCAGGGGAATGTAGCGGGATTTGTACAAGCAGCTATAAATCTATAATTCTATATATATCACATTCTTTACAGGTGTAGTCACAGGGATTATATACAGTAGCTAGCGTAAATGTATAGTTTTAACTGCTATGAATAATAACCCATTGCTGTCTTTTTCTGACCTTTGATTATGAGAATGAAAATTTGAATTTTACGTTTGGCGCTGGTTATTACAAACCATGAATCATGCACAATTCAGCAATAATAGTTTCACCGCCCTGTTTTACTAAGCAATAATCCAAATCCTGAGGCTGGAAAGGGAGTGTATTCTTTGCAAAAGGAAGTTGGTGTTGCAATAGCAGCGGTTGTAACATTAGGGTGCTTTAAAGTTCGCTGAGAAATAGGTTGAAACTTGACAGCGTGGACTCATGCATTTGGTAAGAAGAGATTAAAAGGTTTTTAAAATTCAGAAGAATGTGCAAGTGTCACTTGCTTTGTTCTGCTATTATTGATCAAGGTCGTCACAAAGGAATTAGTTCAGTAAATAAGACATCTGCTCTGAGGATGACTTTATTAGGCAGTCTGATTCCCCTGAGTCAAGGTGTCTCAGTTGCAGTATTATTACTGACAGCATAGGAAGTACTAGGTGGACCCCCTCTTATCATCAGTAAATCACTCGTCACCTTCTGTGACCTACATGCCAAGGTACATTTCTGAATTTTCTTATAGGCTTGTCATTGTCATGTAGCTGTTCCTCTCCTTTCTTCTCACCTTCTTGTTGCCTGTTTAAACCTTGCTCTTAGCTTTTCAAAATTGCTATGAAGTGCATTGCTGGTGTTATGGTTTTTGCTTCCTCAAAAGGAAAAAATAAAGAATAAAAGAATGATAGAAAAGGTGGAGAATTTAGAAGCCTGCAGAGTGGATGCTTAACTACTAAAAAATTGTCGTGCCTTGGTGGATCAATTGGTTACATGTTTGGCTTTGTTTCATGACAAGGAAAGAAAATGAAAAGCAACATCATATGCTTCTCATGCGCCATGTTGCACCTATGCTATGTTCCACCAAAAAGGTGTCTGACGGCTCTTTAAAGATTACATTTCCCATCAAAAGACATGGTGTCCCTGTTGCAGAATTCAAGCGTTCTTCTAATACCCAATTCTGGGCTGAATCCACCTGAATGCTCCATTAATCCAGCGCAGAAATGCCACAGAGGGAAGAGGAAAGGGCAAAATCTCCGGAGGCCCAAACAAACCCTGGATTTTCATCATTTCCAAGGTAGTTCAGTGGTTGTTAAAGGCACTTGTGTTCTTTTGTGTAGTTCAAGTACTGCCTCCCCCAGGCTGTGGTGTGATCAACCCTACTTGTTTGGGAGGTGACCAAGTGTCTCCATGGTCTTGCTAAAGGCAGTACTCAGTGGGTGTTGAGGAATGCTGAATATCACTTAGGGGAAAAATGGCATAGGCACTTTCTATAGTCTCTCTCTCTCTCTTTTTTTTTTTTTTAATCTACTGGTATTTAAAAGCCTACAGGTACAGCAGAGCCTTTCCATTTGGCATTTACGTAGTGTTGTATTTTCTCATATTCTCTCTCCCATCTCTCTCCCATTTCAGTGAAGCTGCAGATAGCAGCTGCAGTGTTTGCTTGTGTGTGTTACATCATGCCGTGGCCTTGCAGGTGATGCCAGCCTTACATCTTCCAGTTTGAAGCATTTATAATGTGCATGAACATGTTCCCTGTTTAATAGTAAACAATATTCGCTCTCAAGTTAGGAATTAGGGGATGTTAAATGACATTGTCAACAGTAGGCACAAAACAGGGTACTTCCTTGCACAGAGGTGTGTATAACTGGGGAACACAGAATCTTGGGGATGCCAATATCTGAGGACTATAAACATATTTAGGTAATTCCAGGAGAGGAAGATCCATCCAGGGCTGTTAAATGCAGTGATATCACCTCTAAAAAAACCCCTGAGCTATATTTAGGCTGGGAAACTTTACTCAACAAATACATACACTGCCATATGCTTTTGTTTTTCCTAATGTATCCACTGATAGTCACTGTGATAGTCTACTTATCTACTGTTACTTTTCATACATGCATACATAGCTGGTAGAGTTACTGCTGAGGACTTCTAGGTCCTGCTTCCTAGTGTCAAGAAATCCTAAAAGCTGAAAAAATGGGGTAATGAAATATGGGATATTCACATTCTATGTTCCATTAAAAACAGAACAAAACAAAAAAACCCTGAACTCTATGGCCAGTAGGCCTGGTGGGAGAATCTTACTAACAGGGTGCTGCATTGAGCAGTGTATAGAATTATAGAGTGTTGTGATGGTTCTGTCTCAGTAACTCAGAAAGTAGAGAGGGGAAAGTTGCTCAACTTCTTTGTGCTGTTCTTACCATGTCCTTTTACTCAGGGATAAGCCAGGGCAGTCAAAACAATGAGATTTGTCTAAAACCCTCCTTCTTTTAATTGATTTTTCCCTTCTTTTCCTTTCATTTCTGAACATAAAGCTGTAGCTGGATCACCTTTCTTTCTTTTTAACTCAAATAAGCAATTAATTATTTTTTAAGAGCTACAGTGGACCTTTTCATATAATCACACTGTTCCAAGATTTAGGGCTTTACAAAATAATTGAATGTTGCAATCAAATTTCTGTAAAATCCAGAAATCTTTATTCCTTTCGCACACAGAAACATCACGAGCTTAATTAATTGCTTGTAAAAGATTTTGTTTTCTGAATGAAAACCCTTTACAAACACAAGATATTTAAGTCCTGACCCTTCAAGCTGCTGAGTACCTTCTGTTCCTTCTGCATTGAGGCAGTAAATCAGCATCTTGCAGGACTGGGTAGCTGCTTATCTGAGGGTTTTTTTTAAAGCACTTTCCATAAAAGCAGCATCTGCTATTTGGTTGGAGCAAGTTATTATTATAGGCTACCTAGTAAACCTCCCACCCTTTGGATAACAATATGTAACATGCTTAAAATTGAGTGTATTTACATCATGGAAAGAACATGTCGATTCATTGGTTATGAATTTCCAAAGGTGATGTGCGAAGCTTAAATTATAGTTATTTGGATAAATTCCTGTTTCTTGAGAAAGCATGTTCTCTATAACTCCTGATCTCTTGCCAGGCACCAAGATGATTGATAGCTTTTAGCATCCTGCTGCTAGCTCTATATCTGTTTATTTTGGAAACTGAGGTATGCATTTGTTTGGTGTTGATTAATTTTGTTACTGAACGACAATTGAACCCTGTGATGCCTTAACAAAAAGGGAAAGACATTTCAATTCCATGCTTCTTCTGACCATGCTAATTTGAGTCTAATCTATCAGTGTGTGTTGCAAATTTTGCCTAAGTTCGAAGAATAGCAATAAATGGTGACTTAACCTGGAGTGGCCATCATTGATAGAACCTTAAAGCTCATCAGACGAGGAGAAAAATATAGCCATGGAAGTAGCAACAGACAGATGTATTTATTCTCCTCTCCCATTATGACGCTAAAGACAACATTAAAACTGCAAATCATTGAGGAATAAAACTCATTACCTGGAGAAGGAGTTAGATAAGCAGATGTCAGATTGGAGAGAATTTACATAATTATGTAGACAAGAGAAAGACATGTTTACTTAGGTTATATATGGGCAAGAAAAAAGGAAACGAGACAGCCGAGAGTCTTAAGTGTGTGGTCACCCAGTGTTAGATTCGGTCCTTATCAGGTGTTTCTGAGTGAGTGCACGAGTGGAGGAGCTCTAAGGAGTACCTGAAAACATCAGTCATTGTCCTTGACAAATTAGATAATAAACTTCTTCCTCTGATTGAACCAATAGTTGACTGTTGAGGTATAAGAAGCAACCTCTGCTACAATAAGATTTCAGGTACATGCATGATACAGTACAATTTCTAGAATATGAGATTCAAAGTTTGTATGGACAAAGTTGCAGCAAAGCAGTGCCTGGCTGGCATCTGTGGTGGCTTTCCATATTGCAGTTGGAGCAATTTCTCCTGGAATTTGCAAAAGTGTTGAGAATACAAAAGGAAGAGGTGTTGAGAATACAAGGAAGAGATTTTCTGTGCGTGCTGTTGGGATAGCTCCATTGCGTAGTGCTGCTATGCCATTCTGTGCAGTGGTCTTCCTTCCTTCCAGAAGTGCTGAATTACACATTTCAATAAGCTCCAGGGGAGGGTGGAAAAAATAATCTCCCAAATCCATTAAATTATCTTATACCTTTAATTTTAAAAATGAAGCTGGAAAAATAAAGTGCAAAAATAAAGTTTAAGTGCAACTGTGAAGGGTTAAGTCTATAATTATTCATGATTAATATAACAACCTTGAAGACTTAAGAAATCATATACTGGGTTATTTCGGCTATAACTAAAAATAAAATGTATACAGTTTATATCCAGATTTGTTTGTTTAATGACTTTATTTCAGAAAAAAAAAAAGGTCCAAAGAGTTGTGATGAATGTTCAGTGTTCTGACATGGAAACACTCTGGAATAGCTATTCCTGGACATATTATTCAGATATGTCATAGTAATGCAGGTCGTTGACTTCAAACTACCTTTGTGAGAAGTGTACAAATATAACATTGATTATACTCCTTAGTGGAGTAGCGCTACGCTCCCCAAGCTCACACACACACTATCTGTTTCTTTTTTATTTCTGCTACAGATTTAGCTAAAAGGGAGGCACAAACCGTCCTCAAAGTATTGCTATAGAGAGCTTGGACTCCTGAAAGCCTTTTCTTTGGAGCTTGTGTCTCCTATTTATTTCACGTTCTTTGATATCTACAGGTTTCATGAGCGTGTATCATCCCTTGGTATTGCACTTGCTTCCTCTTGCTGAGATATGACAGTAATAAATATATTCACTGAAAAGGGCAATTTAAAATTTGTATTATTTGCAGTTGCAGTAATTGGCAAGTACTGTAGCCTAAGTGGTGAAAATGAGAGGGAGTACAGTTTGATTTCTAAAAATAATTGGTCAGTCTATCAATATATCTAATAAACTTATCAAATCAGGCTTCTCCAAAATTAAGGAAGAAAAAAACTCAATATGAAATGATTATAAGGGTAACTGAGCAGTGTAATTCACTTTCACTTTACAGGAAAAGGCTTTCAGCTCCACCTCTTAAGCAGCTTTAGAAATCTGCTTACTGACTCCTGGCGGTAGTTTATTGATTAGGAGCTTCCAGAGTGTCTAGGAAATATGTGCGCAAAAATTTGTCTGAAAGTGATGTGTTTTGTGGAAGGAAAATCCATTTTTGTCTATGATGTGTAAGAAATACATGAACTTCAAAAGTATCGGGTATACTATTCATATTTAATAATAAAGGACGTAACAGTAGGGATTTTAAAAAAGAACTTTATGCATCATTGTGTAAATACCTACTCAGTCCTCACAACAATTATTTCATAACAGAAGGAAAGAATTGGGCAGAACACTAAAACTACTCGGCTAATATCAGGGACAAAATTAAAGCCATCAGAAGGCAAGAAAATAATATTTTTCAATAAATATTATCAATCCATTGGACTGTACTGCCATCTTCGACCTTCATGGGAGCTTTTGCTCACATAAAAGACATATTGAGAACTAGCGTTTTCTTCATGTAGTTTAACTTTTTTTTTGTTTGGTAATGTGCCACATATTTGTCCCTTATATTTTGTCCCTGTCTCTTCATGTTTTTCTCTCCTTTCTCATATTTGTACTTTCTCTAAAAACATAAAGCTGTGCAACACTCCCTCAGGCCTTAGAATTGAGTAATTCTTAAACTAAGCAATACTAGTACCTTTGATTATGTGAACAGTGTTATCCTGCATTTGTATTCAGTCTTTTGCTGACTTTCCCTATCCTTAATTTATCAGATCCTTCCATAATAAACATTTCAGGTTTATTATTTGATACATACTAAAAGAAGTGGATGTTATTCATTTCTGGGGCTGTTGAGGTCTTTGGGGATGGCAGCTGCTTGAGGTGACACTCTGTAAATGTCCCATGCCACCCTCGAAAGGAGAAATATCTTGGTTGCATAAAACCTTTCCAAAGTATCAATGACATGCAAGTCTGAAGGCATTAGCATGTTTTCTTTAAAAGGTTTTTTTTCTACCATGCATATATTTACCATGCTTGTATATGCTAAATTTGATTGTTATGATGTCAAGCAGAAATGACTTTGCAATGTTTTGCATATCTAATACACCTATAAGCACACGAAAAAGGGCATTCTCTTTCTGATTACCTTGACAGGCTGTAACAAACATTAAAATCTATGCAGTTTACGATAAGGCTCTGTAGTCAGTTCAGTTCACAATGTCCTGCGATTTACTGGAGCCTGCAGTCCACAGAACAGGAGATGCCAGCTCCTGTTTGAGGGAGCTCTAAGTAGGAGTGTGACAGTCACTTTCAGACTTGGACGCACTTTCTGAAATAGGAGTAAGAAGAGTTTTGTTGCGAGGTGATTCCTTTAAACCAATTCAAATTTTAGGCCAGTCGGTATTCAGCTCATTCCCATGCCTCAAAGGGAGACCTGCGTCCTCATTCAACCTGTGGCTAAGAGCAAATGCTGAAAAAGGAGCATAGGAGTAGGGCAGACACACAAGAGCACAGCTCTACAGAAAATTCTCTCAGTATACAGGCTGGCTTGGGAACTTTCTGAGAGGGAGAGGTAGGCTCTTATATTCAATACATTTTTTTTTTCTTTGTCAATTTGAGAATTTGGGCAGTGTACCATGTAAACTCAGAACATATTGGACAAAGAGTCTAGTTTGTGAGTGCGTGCAGATCTCAAAAAAACTTTTTTTTTTTCTTTTTTGCTCTGGCCCTAGGTGCTTTTCTATTACATGATCATGAATTGACCAAAGAGACTGGCGGGCTTTGCATTCCAGATCTGCACATAAAATGCTTTATTGTCAGTTTTTAGGGGGTTTTGTTTAGTTTTTAGGTTTTATTGTTAGTTCTTTTCTTCAAGTCATTGCTCAAGTTCCCTTTCAGCTTGCCTTACTGTAGTTTGAATTTGCTGTTTTGTTTGTTTTTTGTTTTGTTTAACTTGCAGCAGCTCATGAGCCTTTCTACTTCCTTTCCTTCATTTAGACATTATTCCAGCTTTCCAAATGATGTTTTCTTGCTTCTAATAGCCTCCCATCCCCTGCTGTTTAGCTAGACTAGCTTCCTTTTCCACTTTCTCAAATCCTTTTTGCTAGGTGGTGTTTATTTGCTGTGGGCCTCCAATATGGTATCTCTGTCTGCAGACATTTAGCTCTGTTAGCTTCCCCATTTAGCTTCCTTTTAGCAAGATTTAATGTATCCTCCAGGGTGACTTAAACGTCAGATTTCAAAGGTTTTATCAGGCCTGTCAAAATATCCTAATATGTGTATCAACACTACCTACGGTTACAAACCCATTAAAAATGTCCGAGCTATGAAAAGTGTGTGAGAATGGTTAAGTGCTTGTGTCTGCTCATCCCAGATAGGGAGCAGATAATAGTTCTTGACAGGAGGAAGAATTTTAAATATAGAAACTGAGCAGTCAAAGATTTTTGTTTGTTTGTTTTTATCAGATTCTGAAGAAGCAGAAACTGTCCCTTGCGATGCAGAGCTTCCTTTGTTGGTAACCAGGACTGCTTTAGAGACAGAAACCAGGGAAGCTAGGCCTTGGTTTTACTTTGTTCCCCCTTGGAATTCTGGATAGGTTGTTTTTTCTTTTTAAGCATGACAGTCTGCAAATACTGGAAATAGTGTTTGGAGCCAGAGTAGGCAAACTATGTCACTCTAAGAATCAGGGGCATTAAAAACTGACTGCAATGAATTTAGCCCTGGCATTTGTGTGCTTTAATTAGGCCCGTTAATTATTACAGACCTGCATGATCCAAACAAGCTTAGTGAAGTCCTGTAACCTAATTGCTGTTTTATCTTTATTTGTTTGATTAAAAATCTTTTAGAGTGCCAAAAAAAATAAGGATGTTTGGATTCTATGATAAGGCAGCCTGGGCACCCTAGGACTCAAAAGCAAGAAAAAATGGGCAGGATTAACCTTTTTAAAATATTATAGTAGAAGGTAAAAGACTCACAAAAGATGAAATGGAGAGCAGATATTCTCCCTTTAGCTCAGAACGACCTGTGTGTTTAAATTCAAGAGTATATAGTTGATGCATGCAGACGTGTACTCAAAAGCTGCCTCATTACCAGTTTTGATCTGACCTGTTCCAGACAAGAAACATATCCTCTCTGAACTTCAAACACAAGCTTTCTTTTAGGATAATATATTTTCCGGAGTATTCTTCTGAACTTTTATCTATATGTTTGAACTTTATGAGATTGAGCTTTGTCTGCAAGGGAATTTATTTTTAGGCCTTGAAATAGAGCAGTTCAGGTGCATGAGCAAGACTCGGTGCAGGGGAGCATGGAAATAGCCCTTTCCGAGAAGCCCCTCTACTTGCCTGATTGCCTTTGATTTCAGTCTGCCCATGGCGCGAATGCTGGAGGGTGTCCTGAGTGCCCGCCCAAGCCCTCATGTGGGTTTTGAAATTAAAATTTACACATTTGTTTTCAGATTGGTACATCTGTTTTGCCAGTTCCTTAGGATCTGAGGCATTCTTAGATACTTCTTGATAGAGAAAGTCTTTGCATTTTTATTTATTTATTTCTTTTGGCATGTTAGCACAGCTAACCATACTAGGAACTTTCAGAGAGAAAAGGTCAATTTTCCACAGAACAAGAATGTGCTAGTAAGAAACCATTACTAAGCAGTGAAAACTCATAAAATACCGAGTTGAGTGTTCAGGTGCACAGTTGCATGGCCTTCTGTTGACATGAATATTAAAATGTAATTGTGAATCTTATGATCACACAGTATTTTTCAAAAAAATAAACAGAACTTGTAGTTTGTGCTTACACTGTGGGTTCATCTTTGACACATTGTATGTTTTATTAGGTCTGTGAGTAGGAATTTCAGAAAAGTATTTGGATGAGATGTAAACATTAAACAGTGACAGCGTAATATCCCTATAATGGCAAAGGATTAGAACTAACAAGGTGGGTGGGATATGTACATGAATCTTTTACAGTTCTGTTTTGCTGTCTAGATAAAATTCCCTTTTTTTTTTTGGTCATATTTTGCAGTCTTTATTTTTTTTTCCTGTTCCTTTGAAACAGAAGACTGGAGACTGCAATGCTCTGTGACCTATTGTTTTAACTTGGTCTAGTTCCAAGGAAACTTTCCTGCCTGAAGAAATAGTGCCATTTTTTAGGTTCAATATTTCATACTACCTGGGCTAAAAAAATACTGTGAATTTCTGTGAAGCTGGAAGTTTGGATTTCCAATTCAATAAAGCAGTTATTAGCAGCCTGTTAATTATTAATCCTTGATTCAAAGGCTTCTGATTTTTTTTTAACCTAAGCTCTTATCCTGAGTCAATGTGGGTAAATAATACCTAGAAGGAAGTGTATTTTACTATCTGAATTTTTAAATTGCAACTTTCAAATGCTGAAGAATTAATTTAATTCCATAAAAGAAATATTTTACAACTGAGAATAAGATGATTTTAAAAGCAGAGAGATTATCTGTCATGTCATTCGAAGGAACAGATTCCTCTAACTTAAGTACAATTTATGCATGTTTTAAAAAAATCTATCAGTAACATGGTAAGTTTAAATTTTCAGATCTTGAATGACATGATAGGATAAAATGAACATAAAATCTTTATTTGCACAAAACAGTTTTCTCCCATTGAATTTTGGGAAACATCTCATTAAACATCAGTGGTCCCTATGGAACTTCAGGAATGATACAAATGTTAACTTAAGCTTTTTGGAAAGTACAAGATTGTTTGAAAAATATAATTTTGTCAAACCTTTTCAGCAGGTAATAATATTCTCTGTACCTAAATCTCTGCAATCTCTTTGATGGAGCACTAAAAATGCTTTGGAGAGCATTAAAATTGGAATTGGCTCGGAATACTTGATCCCTGCAAATGTTCATTAAGATATAATGAGGATAAGTGAGAAATCCAACTAGGAATGTAAAGAGACGCTTGTTCTTGCAACAAGCTCCATATGGATAGGCATTTCTGCTTTTGGAGAACATCACTTCTATCAGCGGGTCCCCACATATGGATCAATTGTGCAGAGCTGATTGCATCATCAGGACGCAGTGACAGCATGTCTCAACTGGCTGCCTAAATGCTGTGCAACTGCTCATAATGAGGATAAAACCCGTGGTTAGTTTGTTTTCTGGAGCTGTTTCAGTTGGGTATGTCATCCAGCCATTCTTACACTCTTTTTTTTTTTTTTTTTTTCCTCTCTGGGATAATACAGACACAGGTTCTGGCATTTAAACCCCTTATTCCTAATGGCAATGGGGAATTTCTGGTGGTCAACTCGGGGATGAAAACCTAATAAAATATAGCATTCTGTGAACAGACAAGCAACTTAATGTGTGTGTGTGTGTGTTTGTTTTTTTTTCTTTTTTCTCTTCGTCCTGGGTACTCTAAAACCTCAGGTACCATGACTTTGCTTCCCAGTTGTATCCTGCACGAAACCCTACATGTACTGCACTAGGCACTGTCCTTACCTACCTTGAGGCTCACCCAGCACTAATTTTGGTCTTTTTGGATGTTATTTGTTCAGCAAAGCAGCTGATGGTCCAAACCTTTTGATCATGTCTAAGACAGTGCCTGTTGAAGTAAATTTGGGGGTCAAGTCAGATACTACCACAGGGTTTGATTGATGGCACTAACACCTTACCTGACTGGTGCTGTTTCATCCGAGGTGTTTCACGAGTAGCTGTGATTACTGTTAAGGTCTATCATATGGTAGCTACCTTTTAAGATTTGAGAATGCATCAACCTAGAACAGCAGAGGTAGAATTCTCCAAACTGTTCAGTCTGAACATGCTTTCGGTTGCAATGGCCTGAAATCACATAGAGCACAGATTCATAAAAATTGAAATACAACAGATACTGCCTTAATATTTTTAGAGGAAGAGACTGCATAACCATTTCATGATGACTTTGATATGTGAAATCAGATCCTGAGTGACTGATACTAATGCATGAGCCAGTACCTAGCCCATAACATGTGTTTGAAGCTCACAACTACTCATTTTACATTAATTTCTAAACTCCAATACTCTGCAAATATATTCAAAGTATGATGTAATATATTCCAGAGAGGTATTATTTATTCTGAAAAGAATTTGGCAAATATTATTTGGGGTTTTTCCTTCTTTTTTCCCTGATCGTTTCTGTAAAGCACCCTGTGAGTTTTCACTAACAACTTCTGTCTTCTTAGCCAACATATGGAAAAACCACAATGTTGGCATGAAACTATCTCCCAGTAATAGTGCCAGCAGAGTGTTATTTTGCCGTGTTGTTTAATATAGGAAAGTGGTTCACATTTTGTCTGCAATTCCAGCTTTTCTGAATGTTTCTTTTAAGATTCATAATGTCAGTATTGACAGTTTCTTTTGTATTTTGAAATGCCAAATAAAAGGGATAATGATATCATGAAATACTTCTTGGTGAGCTTGTATTTTTTGTGCCTTTTATGCATCTTAGATTACTTTCCTGTGGCAGATAATGAGGAATAGCTATAATAATGAGTAAAAGTTCAGTATAGAAACACCAACTTTCTTATGTGTGAAAGTCTTCAGCATCTATTTGTATTTTGCATGGATAATTCTTCAAGTTTTATATTACTGCTAACATTGAGATCCATCTTAGCTGATTAACAATGAACCTGGTGCTTCTCTGTTAATACAGAAAGCAGAATTGTCAGTTAAATACTAGCCTTTACTAAAAGCAGTGGCAGTCAAGACAGGAAGAATGAAGTGGGATTTCCACATTCCAGTTCGTTTCTTGACTTACTAGCTGAGCAATTTTGCTTTTGTAAGTAACAGAGACTAAATGATATAAAGGCTTCATAATACTTTTAAATAGTAATAGCTAGCATTTTTATAGCTGATTGTAAATAAACTTGTGGCTCTGTTAAAGTCAGTATTAAAAGTGCTTTGACTTCCCTTGAACAAGGATTTTAGACATGATATTTGAAGCTCTGTCAGGACATTGATTGATTCTCCATTGCCCTGTCTCAGGAGGTGGATAGGTACTGATACCTTTGATTTCAAACCGAGGATAACAAGGTGAAATAACTTAGACCTTGCTTCACAGCAAATTAGTTAAAGCACTAGGACAGTAATTTGGGGTTTCATTGATCTCAAGAGCCAACATGTCAGACACCATCCTTTACAGAGCACTTTTGCACATATACCTGAATGTTAATTTGTTATTCCATTCTCTGGCTTTGTTTTTACTTGCCCACTTTTTTGCTAAGCTTTTCATTTATCATGTACTTCTCTAACATTTTTTTTTCCTAGTTAATTTGCAGTGGTTCTATTTCTGACCATCAGATTTCCTCTCGTCCTTTTATGGCCATAACAGAGAGCACTTGTAAATCATTCTTCTCGCTGCATTGGCTGCCTTCTTTCTGCAAAACGTGAGCAACTCTCCCCTGTCACGGTTTTGCAGTAACATTTAGCAGATGTATTTTCATTGTTCCAATATAACCCCTTTCTTAACATTTTAAAATGTTTTTGTTATTGTTAAAGACTTGGCTCCTGAAAATAACTTCGTTAGCCTTCAATCTTACTTCATAAACCTGATGGATGTATTCTAAACTCACTGTGTAAATATTTGTTGAAATATCTTCCTTCTTATGGAAACATCTTTACAAGCTTAATTTTTATATTACTGCCAGTTGCAGACAATTCAGTTGGGTGATGTGAAATTCATTTATCTGTATATTGTGTTCTACGCAAAAGCTTCAATTACTTTTATAACAAAGACATCATCATGGACATGCCTGCTGTACCCAGCATCTTGTGCTGTGCTCCTGGAAACAAATAACACACTATCTTTTAAAAGTTTCTATTCATTTCTCCAGTCTATTACTTGTTGTACTTGTTTTCAGTTTAATGCTGGTTTCTTTGCTCTATCAGATTAGATCTTTTGGAGTACCTTGGCATGGTTTTGTGATTTAATAGTTATTAATTAGTTTTCTCCTCTGACAAAGAAAGGCCAGCACATCCAAAGACGCCGCTCTCTTTTTCTTTTGGATTTTTTTTTCTTCCCCTTGTGCTTATCTTGAGTCTGAAGCTCTGGCTTTTTAACTGCTTGATCTCAGCCATGTTCCCTGTTAGTCAATGTGAGGATTGGTCTCTCAGTGGGAAGGTACTCCTTCTTCCAAGGAATGCATTGACAAGAGACTTCGGATAAGTGATCTGAATCAGAGTTGGAAGACAAATTTTCATATATAAAGTACCGTGGCTGGTATTTCTTAGTGGTTTGTTTTTCACACGTACAACAAAGTCAAGATGAAACCTGCATGTTTAATTCTTCATGGGAAAATGCTAACTGATGTGCCAGCTTGGTACCTGAACTGTCGGTCATGGTTTACTAAGCATCAGGATCGGTTTCTGTGCAAAAATTCCCAAACGCTCTTGCATTTGTAATTGGGACAAATCCAAAATCCAAGTAGCATCTCTCATTTGGTTTCACTTGAGAAGACATCAGACTTTCCCAAGAGCAGTTATTTTTGCAAGCTTTCAATAGAAAAGGTGAAAAATCTTGAAACTAATAATTTTGTGACATCTCCACTAATGTGGTAGCAGCTGTTTTTCAGAGCTATTGTCTTTGCTTGCACTTTGGGACACTCTTATTTCTAGAATAGCTCAATCCCTACCTAAATTCTAGTGTGAAAGTCTCCAAAATCTGTATCCAAACTCTTGCTTCTTCATCTGCTTTTGCCTATGTCTTTGTGATTGACTTAGTAAGTTTCGAAAGAGGAAAAGACAAACCTATGGGACTGGCTGAATTCAGTGCATGTTCTGTAGTGCATCCTGTGACTGCCCTGCAACCTTGTAGGCTCTTTGGTCTAAACATTTGCTGTTCATGCCATACTAATTGGAGGACTGGATCACACTTTTTAAATAGTTGGTAAAAATTGTAGTACTTACTGGAGTGTAGTTTTATCCTGGAGGAATCACATGGACTACTGCTATTTCCTCATCTGTTTGAATAATTTAAATTTTTCATAGAGTACAAAATAGACTACAAAATACTTTTCTAAATTAAATATGAATAGGGGAAGAACAGTTATATATTCCTCCAGAAATTCTGGAAATGCATCTGTATGGGAACAAACCATGAGATTTGGTGATTCTTCAGATCTCTGAAATATTGACTGGTAAGAAAACAGACAATGATACTAGGCTTCATTCAAAATTTTTGAGTATTCATTTAAATCTAAGCCTGCTTCCTTCTGTGAGTAATCACTGAAATCCAAATGTATTTGCTTTTTTTATGGAGGAATTCAGCATTGCTGGCAAACCATTTACATCAGCTCTCACTCTTTCTGCATTGTGTCTGCTTTGTGAACAGGCCAGATGGTGCTTTGCTGCGTATGAGCAAAGCAATAATTGCAGTTCTCAAAGTGAATGACTGCATTTTGCAGCATGACACCAATTTTGTATGAAAATGAGGCCCGGTGTATTGACAGGCACGAGCCTAGCACAGCCATGGCCCACAGAGTGGGAGTGGGCTTATTTCTGCCTTGGCCCTCCTATTATTCCTTAAGTATATTCACAATGTAAATTAGGACTGTTAAAAGACAGCTTTGCTCATGGTGAATGTTCAGAAATAATTCCCCTTCCTCTGCAAGTCTGTGTGCTTCAGGATTCTGACAACTTCCTTACAGTATTATGAAAAGGTATTAGATATAATAGATATTTTTCTGTGTTTTGGAGGACAAGTTTTTGTCGGGGTAACTGGAGACAATACAGCTGTTTGCAGCTGGAGATCATTTGGCTGCTATTTTCCTTTATTATCTATTACAAAACATTTGTTTCTGAACTCTGTTCACAGAGTTTTTCAGTGTCCCAAATAATCTTACCTGCTCTGCTGGTTAAGTTTGTGTTTCTTTCCATATGCTTCTCAACAACCGTTCTGCCCAAATCTCTGCACTGGTCTCCTGACTAGCGTGGCAATAACTAAGCAGCCCCGTTCTCCTCCCTATCCTTGGCTCTTTTCACTGCTCCTTCTCACCAGGATGCCTCTTCTCCCCTGCATACTTATTATTCCCTTCTTACTGAGGAGCCCTGCAACTTCAGTCTCTCTGCAGTTGTCCATGCTCGGCCGTGTGGCCTCCATTTTCCTTTCCTAGATCTGGCATCCTTGAGTTCCAGGGCAGAGTTGGCACTGAGTTTGTGCTTGAACTTTCTGCATCTCTGGAGAGGGAAAGGACAAACAGGTTGCAGCTTCAGCAGGTCTTACAGGAGAGGATGGGGGCTTAGGGAGGGGAAGGAAGGAGGTTGCCAGGGATTAGGTTCCCATCTGCCGCTCGCGCATGTGTCCCTGCGTGGTGCTGGGCTGCCAGCGCCCTCCGTCCCTCCCCACACAGCCCCGCTGCTGAGATATGGAAGCAAGCCGCGGCTTTTGTTTGTTTAAAAGCATGAAAGAAAGAGAATTAAGCCCATTAGTCCTTCCTTATTAGCCACCATTGACTTGTCAGGATTAAGCCTGAGTAAATTAAGGCTAGCGAAACTGCATAAAATCATTAAAAGCAGGAGTTGGGGTAAGTGGAAAGTCCGTATTTTGTTTCTGCAAGTTTTAAAAACATCGAACACTGATGATTTTACGTTGAAGTATAAAATATTAAAATATGCCATTGTACCAGTGGTTGCTCCTTTCCCTCGTACATTCAAAAGAATGTGAATAAATTTTAAATAAAAAATGTGATTTTTACATCTGTTTTGTAATGTGCATTATTGAATCGGGTTGTGTATTGTTGTATGACTTCCAAGAGGAATTTCATTAGTTTATCCGTGTTCTGATGTAACTGAAATATATATGAATACATATATCTGAAATACATGAACCTTCAGAAATGACTATTTCTGTTTATTAGGATGTTGTTTTATTTGGGCCTCAAGTTCTGTCTTCCTACTCCCTGAGCACTGGTGGTTTTATCTTCGATGAATGCTGTGCTACAAAATAGTCCTAATTCTGTTTTATTTGCTGCGATAAAAAATAGTTTATAGGTTTTAACCTTCAAGGCAGTATTTCTGTTGATGAGTTACAGGCTTGAGCATACTTAGAAATACACTGGGTGCTGCAGGTGCTTAGGTTTTTTTTTAAAAAAAAAATAAATTTTATGATACAAAGTGTCTAAATGCAGAACATAAGTCATTTGTTGTGACATTTCAGATAGTACTAAGTAGATGGCATTTGATAGTGAAATAGAACAAGTTTTCAGATAAATGCAGAAGATGGGTACGAGTAGCCCAAAAATTCACAGGCAAAACTAGCGCTGGCTGTTACAGCTGCACAGTGTAGCGTGAGTGCTGCCAAACACACAGGGGGGAAAAAAGGCAAATATGCAAATACACAAAATTTCTCCTAATCTTTGAGCGCAGCAGCCTGTGAACCGTCTCCTCTGCCCCCTCACTGCCCCAGGATCACAGGTCCTGGTGTGTGTGGCCAAGGCCAAGAGCGCCCTGAGGGATTGACATGTGTCTTCCTGAACAGTTCTCCTGCCGTTTGCTGTCCTGTTAGGTCAGAAAAGCTCTGCCAGGCATCATGATGCGTGTGAGAGCTGGTCCAGCACCATGGCCAGTCCAACGCTGCTGTTCTCTGCCTCAGAGGTTGGCATTTGCAGTCAAGTGCATCTCTGCTGCATCAAAACTTCTGCTAAGGGAGAGTGGTGGCTGGTGTGAAGGTGTTGGCCCTCTTGCACGTGGGATTTGTGGAACATAAAAAGGGGCACTAGATTTGTTCCCTGGGACAGCACCCTTCTTCCATCATGAAAGCAATGAGTTTTAAATGAGTTATTGCAAGTGAGGTAATTGCTCCTGCCCTTCTTTGAAGTTCAGGACATGAGCATGTCCCTCTACATAAGCTGTACTGTGTTTTTATACCATTTGCCTGCTCTTGAAGAAACCAGTTTCAGTGAAGATATTTTAAGAGAAGTCTTTGTGACAGATAAGGGAAAACAGGCAATTGTTCGCAGTGCTCCTAACAACACCTTTGCTGATGTGTCTCATTTTTGAAGTTCCTTTTATCTACGTTTCTAAAATTAAATTAGGTCTCCATTACTAAAATTAGGCAGAAGAGTCATTGGATTAGACGTGCTTTCTTTCTGATCCTTAAATGAATGAAAGAAGCTTCTTTTGATAAATCTATAATAGAATTAAATGCACTGCATCTCCATCTCCTAAACCTTATGGATGGAATATTAACTTTGTTATATCACCAGACTAAAAACACCTCAAAAAGTGGGGCAGAATTTTCTGAACAGGGAAAGAAGCTTTATAGGAATAAGGAAGATTAGTCTTTCAGGCATAGTTTTGCCCTGACATACTGGATTTTGTTTTGGAGACAGCTTTTCCTCTTTTTCTTACACAGAGGTCCTGTTGTATTCAGCAGAAATTTTGCTTGTTTGAGGCAACATGTAGGCCCGATCAGTACATTATGTCCATACTTAATACTAAGCTTGTGCATTAAGTCCTTTGCTAATTGGGCATTTGGCATCAATCTGAAGGGCTTTGGGAATAATTAAGGTTTTTGCCACTGCTAGGCTGCTTGTGAATTTTGTGTGATAGTGTATTTGCATGATACTAAAATGATTTCTCTTTCACTCCAGAAATCATCCATAGCTGAGCCCCAGCCATTTTTTTCTGTTTAGGTATTTGCTCAGACACAGGGACGCAGTTCTCAGTAGAAATTGTATAGGAGGAAGAGCAATAATCCCCAAAGCATCCGTGCCTTTAAGAGTGCTGGCCTTGAGTGCTGAATTCAGACATCCAAGAACAGCACTGAAACTTTGTGTTTTACCATTAGATATATCCAGTAGTAAGACCAAACACATTCAGAGAGTTTTAGCAAAAAGCTAAAGTTAAGTGTACCATGTAGTTGTACCTGGCTGGTTTTCCATATACCTCCACAACCACTTTGTAAAAATAAAGAGAATATCCAGGTCATTGTGCTGCCACCATTTTAACGATCAGTTTTGCCTGGGAAGGGCAATTTATACCTCTCTTCAGAGTCAGCTGTAAATGCCTGGTTTGTGAATTTATCTTTGATCTGTACAGATATAAGCAACAATTGCTGTGCTTCTCAAAAACCAAGTGCCATAGAAGTAAAGCTGGAGTTTAAAGTTCTATAACAAGAAACTCACTAACTGCATTCAGGCTATTTTAGATGGATGCAACATGTTCTGCAACATGAACAAGTCTGCTCCATGGCTTTTGTGTCATTTTTAGGAACAGAGCCAGAGCCAAAGAGCTTTGAAAAATGCTATGATGGTATTTGCAGTTTTCGTGACTTGATTAGTGCCTGATGCTCGCCCTTTAGGTTGAGAGAGGCTCGAAATGGTGAAGGATAGTAAGCTCAGGGAGGGACAGGATGTGGCCAGATACATTTCCTCGTGCTCAGTGAGGCACAGATCTGAAGAGGAAGTGTCTGAAGGGTGGATAAATGCCCCTGCGTATATTTAGCCCAGAGGGACATGGAACCGTCGCTTCCTAGAGAGCAGGCGCGCAGCCCCGGAGGAGCCAGTTCCCTAGACAGGGCAGAGCTGGCCATCTGCCGAGGTGAGTGCCCACCAGTGAGCTCGCCCTCAAAAACTGTGTCTGTCTTCTCACTTCAACACTAGTGCAAATTGTCACCTCGTGCAGTAGTAATTTGCAGGTTTATTTCGGTGAAGGCTATCAAAGCATTTTGCAGGCGCAGCATTTTAAGTCAGGTGTGTAACCTGGGAGGTCCAAATCCCTGTGCCCATTTTGCAGAAGAAGTTTTTGAAGTGTATGGGTAAACATTGTAATCACTATCCCAGAGAAATCAGTGGTGGAATGAAAAATCCAAAGACAGTTTTGTTGACTCTTCTCAGGAGAAAGTTATTGTACCTTGCAAATTAAAACATCTCTTTACAAATACTGTTTTTGTTTATTACATATGAAATACAAGAAAAATACTTTCTGACTTGTGGATTGTGTATTTAAGAAGAGGCTAAATTTGACTTTGGGGAAGTACTTTGCAGTTCTCTTGCCTTACATTGCTTTTAGTAGCAAACCAAGTAGCTGCAGAGAGAAATAGTTTATTCTTAGGCCCCAAATGCAGCTTTATGTGCTCTCACTGCTCCACCAGCTTGAACTTTGTATAATCTCTTGAAAAGTGCTGTGCAGAAAGATCCAAAGCAGCGGAAAAGACTACTGCAAATAGGTCATTTGGCTTTTGAAAAAAAAATGCTTTTTATTCTCTGATTCTTAGGAGAAATGATGAAATAGTACCTGCGCTGCTTTAGATGATAACTGAATTATCATCACTTCTATGGTTGGTGGTAGGATACTGCAGTATGAAGTTATTATTCTTTCATGAATAGCATACTATTCACTAGTTATTTTGTTAAAAAAATACAGTGGACATTTCTGTATGATTTAGGGTTATTTTCTTAGTAATGAAATATGTATTTATGCCTGACACTGCAAGATTTTCTCTTTCCTGCTCCTGGAAAGCTCATGCTTTGGATAATTAGTCCTCCCCTGTAATTTTGTAATTGTTAGAATTATAGTGGTACACTTGCTGTTGCAACCATTACTGCTTCTACTAGCTCTTGTATTTGGGTCTTCAGTCATTTGCTGTTGTTCAAGTAACATTTTTGCTGGTTATATGTAGAGTGTTTCACCAACAGAGCATCAAGAATGCACATAGACTTAAGGCAATACTTGACATATAAAAATTAATGTAGGGAAGAAAAGGAAAAACCTAGTGAATGAAACCAGAGCTCAGAAATGTTAAGGGATGATAAAATGTTCTGTTTCACTTCCAAAACAAAAACAGGATTTAAAAAATATATTTAACAAGCAGCACATGCCAAACAAGGCTTTCTTTTTTTCTGTTAAAACCTGTAGTAGGATTAGCAGAAGAGGTAATGGTATTCGAGCAGTGTATATGCTAATTTCTAAATGCTTGAAGTTTATTCCTTTTTCCTCCTTGCTAAATCTTCTCAGCTGATTAGTAATAAATCACTTTTAAGCCGGGGCACAGGGGAGTGTGGTACAGAAGAAACGGCAAGGATGACAGGCTCATTTACTGGCTTAGCACACCAACATATTGGGCATATTGCCATTAGTCATCTTGAGTTTGGAGTACAGTTCAAAGAGATGCTTGTCAGTGAATTTCCAGAAGGATATGTTATTAATTTCCATAACGATGGTGGTGGTGGCTGCACACCCAATAGAAGTTACGAAGAAACTGTAATTCCCTTTCTGCTCTTGCCTTGACAAGGGAAATACAGTTTATATGAGGTAGGTACCATGCAGATAAATAATACAAGTAATCACGTTGCTGTCTGGCTAGAAGAAGATTGGAAGCACACTTTTAAATGCACCTAGCTTTGCCCAGACCATGGCAGGTACACCTCTCCGTTGTATGCTCTTCATGACCTGATTCACTGGACGCATCAAGCTCATCTGAAGGGACTTTCTGGGACTAAAGCAAGACCAGCTAAACTGGGGTCCCAGGGATGCTGCTCGGGAATTGTGGATCCTGGGACAGACCCTGTGCTTTTGCAGGGCACCCACATCTGTACGCCCTCCTTAGTCCTCTCCTTTCAAAAGACACTGCCAATTAATTGTCATTTAGTAATGGCTCTTAATAAGCCTTGACTGGATGACAGGTCTAACTGGCTGTCTGGATTTAAATGTCTCTTATTGCCCTGGTATTTTAATGGAAATGATGTCCACTTCCCAAGTATTTTAGATCATTAACAACAGCAATAGCAAAACAAGTGGTATCTAAACCTTAGTAGTAGCCAGGAGGAGGAATATCTTAAATTTACACAGGGGACCATATTGGCGTGCAGATAACTGGCTGCAGTTTGTCTGCAGAAGAAGAGCCATGCAGAGGCTTTCTGCGCAGGAAATGAGCTTTTCACACAATTTATAAAGCAGTTAGGTTAATGGCCATTCCTGTTTCTTGCAGGAGTAAGGCCGGATACTCCACATCTCACAGTCCAGGGCTTCCTTTTTTGGCTTGAAATGTCATTGTCATGAAAGGTCATGGCTGCAGAGGGGCAAAGGCCATCACAGCACCTTTGTAGCTTCCCTGGCAAAATTAGTTTCTGTTTCTATTAGTAGAAACTTTTTTCACTAGCACATACTTTAAAAAAAATGATTATACCAAACAGACTAGTAATTTCTATTAGAGCAAGAAACAGAAGAATTCCTAATGAAGAGAATGGAAATCCACTGTGGCTACATCAATTTAAAAAAGCTTTTAAATATGTTGACCACACTTGTAGAGTCGGCGCTTGGTTCAGTGAAGGGAAGTGGAGAAAGATTCCTTAAATAGATGTATCTACATTTCAAGACAAAACAAAACAAAACAAAAAAACCCACAAATTTAATCCTGTCACCAAGGAGAAAAATAGGGAAAAAAGGAAATATAGGAAATAGGAAAAAATAAGAATAGAAATAGCAAAACAAAACATTTCCTATTTACTTTTCTAACTTTCCTTGCCAACATGAGGCGTTCTGATCATCCTGCAAGAAAGTGACACATCTCCCTTTTAAAGAATTGGAATGCTCACAGAAGTGGTCATGTCCTTAGAAAACCTTTAGAAAATCTTTACTTTTTCAGAAAAGTGGCAAATTTTACTTTTCAAAAGAAGCATTCCTTGCCTAGGGAACGGAAGGAGTAGTTACAGACTGAATAGATGCTGCAGAAAAATACTGATAAACTCATTGCTATGTTTTGTCAAAGGACATATTAATAGGTCTGATTCTGCACCTATGTCTTTTTTGACTATAATATTCTCCCGAAATTTGGCCTTGGTACCCCAAGTATTGCCACCTGTTAGAACTCAGCAAGCCTGCATATGACCTTGGTAGCACAGGTTCTCCTGGAACAGTTGTATTATACTTGCAAAAATTCTTTCTAATGAAGTAAAACTTCTAACATTTTTTCAGGTGTGTCAGTAAAATTAACTATGTCAAAACTGAACTCTTTCTTTGTAGATAAAATAACCACCTCTGTGAAGTTCTTTTTTTCCCCAAGTAATTGAAAATAATCAGGGCAAACACTGTCTTCTCTTTTAACTTTGCATTTAACACTATGTTTCTCAGTTGATCTGTTTTGACATCCACTCTTATTTGAACTACAACTGAACCCACAAACATCTGTAAGTTCCCTAACAAAATTAGCTTCTACTTCTATTTAGGTAAAACATTTTCTCTGTAAAATCATATACTCTAAAATTGACTATATGAAATTGAATTTACCAAACTGAAAAATTTCCGTGGCAGCTAGAATCTGAAGAATTCCCAATACAGTGAACAGAAATCAAGTGCAGCTAGATCAATGTGAGTCTTGTTCTTTAGTTATTTATACAATGGGAACTAGGCCATGCTAGTACGTAAGTCAGCCTTTGAAGTGCAAAACATATGCAAATGTGAGAGCCAAAATTTGGAGTTTGGAATGTAATTACATGAGCAGAAAAAATACTAATGATGCAGAAAAGTTACTTGACTCTTTATGGCCCACTTTCTAAGGTGACTTTGCTATATTTTTATGAAGTCTGTCTTCTTGTCCAAGATAATTTTCCTGCTTCTGTTCAAACAGTTTCAGTTCTCGAAGCAGTGTTGTACGTTTTTTCAGCCCATGGATAGATGCTGTGCATGTTAGTCTTCCTATATAGCAATCATCCTTCCTGCTGCTTTATGTAAATAAGGGACTTCTGCATGTCGCTTCACAGTATTTGCATCTTAACAAGCCCAGCAGTTCTCAGAGTGCTTGAACCTCTAGAATTTTGCTCCTCAGTTTCTCCTTTTTCTCTTCTGATGTAGCTTTTTTCCAGCAGCAGCAATATATGCACCAGCCTTAAGGGAAAGTTGAGGGAAGAAGCTGATAAAAAACCAGGGGTGTGGAAAAGTAATGGATGAACATAGAGAATTAGAAGATCAGGAAAATGAAAAAAAGTATTCATGAATGATTATAACTGCTAGTAGAAGAAAAATTCAATTGAGAGACTATAAAGAGGTAAAAAACACAGCAAAGAAGGAAGAAAAGTTTGGAACATTTCACTAGCAGGGAAGAGGAGTAACTGATAGATTAAAATGAATTTTCAAACCATCCCAATCCCATGCCAGCTTTTTGTTTGTTTGATTGATTTTTTTTTTTACCCTGCATTTTATCTTTTCTCTAAAATCTCTAAGTATTTTAACTGATGTTTTGGGGGAATACTCTACAAGAGGTACTCACAAAATAACCATGCACTCATAAGTCATGAAAGTTAATGGATAAAGGTGAGTACTGTGTAATTTGGAATAAAGCTTGTAGACCATTATCTGGAATTCCATTAAGAGGAATAGGAATTGATGTTTGTAGTATGCAGTCTCACTAATAGGACTGTAGGTGTTACAACATTAGATTGAATATATAGAAAATGTACAAAAACCTGAAGTCACTTTAGGCAGGTTAATCACATACGTATCAGGATTGTGTCTGAAGTAGTAATATAACCAGCTGCATGTCAGAATATGTGCTTAGATGCTGACCTACCACTGCAGTTTCCTTTGATAGGCTGACCCACACAAGCAGTGGTATAATTCAGTGACAATTTTTGAAGGTAACACTAGCCTGAAGTGAAAAAAATGGTGAGGATATCAGAGTTATTTGGTGCATTAGTCATCTTTGTTTTGCAAGACTATTGATGACAAAATGGAGGTGTTTTGGTTAATGACTGTAAAGTTTCTTATAACACAGATGAAACTGCCAGAAAAAAGGAAGAAAATAACACATACGTTCATCCTCTTAGACTGGAAACTTAGTTTGCATCCTGTCTTATTGAAAAGGTAATGATAATTTCTTGGAAAAGCAGAGCTTTAAAGGTACAGTATCTTAGCTTGGCTTAAAAACATATTAACGTGCACTTCTATTTCCTGGCCTGGCAAATATTTTGACTTAGTCATGTCTTTTATTGTCATTTCTCATTTTTATTGCCATATTGCCCATAATGTTCAAGCTGAGATTGGGAACCTCATAAGTGCTGCACAAACAGGCACTTACCACTTCAGAAAGCCTTACTCATAGTTGGCCTATGTCCTGTGTAATACAGAGTACTTTATTGGCAGAAACGAACGTCAGACTCATGATCATTAAAAGACCATGTTAGTTTAAGAGATTTCTTTCTCCTTTTGCTCTCTGCTCAGCAAAATCACCTGGGTGTGCACTGTACCATACGGCTTCAGGTACACGTAATCCTTTTGCTGAGGAAGGAGATAACTTAAGAAGAAAGGCAGATTTTTCAAGAATAAAACTGAAACTAAAGAATGCATTGTGGGCCAAACCCCATGGCTGAAAACAATTTTTTTGCGTGTTACAATGCTCTTAAGAAATGGCCCTGCATCCTGTGTATTCCATGAGATGTTATGGGTTGTAGATGGCATTTTGGAAAGGTGGAGAATGCACATCAGAACCTTTCTGCACAGATCTTATTGCAAATAAAACATGTAAAGGGTTGAACAGGATCTTCATTGATAGAAAATGCTAAGGCAATGGAAAGCTGCAGTCCTCACTGATGTGCTCAGGTTTAGAATGAGCTTGGAGAAGATCTCCTGGTGCAGGCAAGCTGTCTACTCTGTGTGATTTGTGTTTGAGATTTTGGCTTTATCGTTATTTCTCAAAGATTTAGTTGCAGAAAAACATTTATTGGCTAGATGTTTTTTGGATATCTTGTTGTATATCAAAAATACAGTGATTCCAGGGAGTATTTCCTTTTTGCAGCATCCAAATCAATTTGTAAATGTCTTTAGAGGATGAAATGCCAACATAAGTTATTGTAATAGCCTGGCCAGATGTTGTTAGAGCATTGGAAAATCCTAGGACATGCCAAAACATTTATTTCATGCAAGCAATACCATACATGGTCTAGGAAAAGTTGTGTGTTTGTTGAGCAGATCCATAACAGAGGTGGGAGCCGATGGGATATGAACAACAGTTTGTATCTCGTCTTGAAAATAAGATAATCCTGTAGAAGTTACAAAAAAGGAAAAAAAAAAGTAGCAGAGTATAAACACTGCATGGATGGGGGAAAAGGAAAAAATAGAAATTGCCTTTAGCTTTCTGAATTTAAGTAGTAGAAAGCTGGTGATGGGGTTAAACTGGCAAAAGGCTGAAGGCAGAGAGCATAGAGAGTTTAAGAGACAAGGAGTTTTACATTTTAAAATGGAAAGATCCTTTCTGAAGATTAGCTGTATTTCAGGACCTGTTAGATGTGGTTGTATTAAAGACTCTTTAAAGACTTTTTTTTTAATGAACCTGAATGTTTTATATAGTAGTATAAATTTGCATGTTCTGGAAAGGTTTTTTTTTTTTTTTTTTTTTTTTTTAGTATTACATATTTTTTTCCATAAATCCAGACAGATGCCTTGAGGAATGAGACTGGTATAATCAACTTCAATATTAAAAAAAAAATCAGTAGGGAGGTGCTGCTAAGACAGACTAAAACTAGCAGTCCAGAATTCTTTTTAATAAGAGTTCAGAATTTCTTTTATATATCATACCTATTTTCTTCTGCACATATTGCTAGAAAGATACTTCAGTGTATAGTGCTGCATTTTAAAATTGGATGGTAAGAAGTTAGTAGTTATCTACCTTAGGGCAAATGCCTCAACACCACTTCCAGTTTGAGCATTCCAGATTCAATAACCTAACCCCAAAACAACTGGGTCCAACCTCTTCCCATGTTCAGGGATGATTGACTGATGGTCTTCCTTACTGTTCTGGGACATGTGAAGCTGTAACAGATATAACAAGACATAACAGTTTAACTATCAGGTGTCTCTTGCACAGAGTGCCAAGATCATGATAAATTTCCATTTGCTATTAAGTACTTTCTTCACTTGACATTAGCAGAGGAAATGAATGTCTCATTTAAAATTTAAAATCCAGGTAATCTATATTATAATAACTTAGCAAATCTGAGTCATGCAAATTCTGATCTACCTCCACAGATGGTGTTACTGCAGTAACAGCAATGAAGTTTTTATTTTCAGTCCTACTTTTTATGCAGTGAGGGAGAACACTTTTATAACTGATCATTGACTTTTAGTTCCATGTTCCTGTACAACCATCATTTACATTTAATCTATAATTTATTCTCCAATGTCTATTACAAGGAAACAAGGCATGATTATATGACTGTGAGAGATCGGAAGTGTAAAGTATTGTGAAATAACCAACCCAGCACTACTAGTTGCATTTCTTTATGTAGTGCTTCTCATGTTTTTGCTTTATGGTACACATGAGGATTTTCTAGTAGGAAGCTTGATTCTGAATACAGTGAAGCATATCAAGAATAAAATCATTGTTCTAAGAGGCACTGTAAAGGCTGATAGTCCCAAATTTTACCTACACAGATTTTGTTTACTTTATGGGCTTGATGCTAGTCTAGACCTGTCTGTAATGTTACTAGCTTCAAAGCTTCTGAGGTCTAAGAGGAGCCTCCCTCTGCATTTTTTCCTCCGGCAATGTGGTTGTTTGAAGTTGCTCTTTGTTTTCAGGCTGTAACATCATAATGTTAGTCTGTATATAACACAGCCATTCAAGTTCTTTTAACTGTATGTGGTAATCACATTTATGAGAATGTTGTTAGGGTTGTAGGCAAAATGTTCATTGATGGTGTAAGAGAATGTTATTACCTTATCTGTAGCTTTCAACTCTCTTCTAGAGACTTGAATGGTGGAGAGTGTCTTCACTAATTCAAAGCAACTAAAATCTAAAACTGAGAAAGAATCAAAGATAAATACACTTTGAAGAGTCTAATTGACTGTAATCTTACAGTGTGGAGCATCCAAGATGAGACTTTTAGTGAGTCTGCAGGGATTCCTTTGCATGTGCTTTCGGAATAACTAAACGATTGAAGTTTTAGAGACATTAAAGCTCAGTGCAAAGAATTAGATGTAAGTGAAGATTTTCAGTCAACAAAATGTATAAGAAAATTTGAGCAGTGACTTCAATAACAACTTAAATACCCAATTTTGGATGGGCAGCTTGAGAAAAAGATTGATAGAATAGCTCGATGTTCTGAGGGCAGCTGGTGGGAGGTGTCTAAAATGGAAAAAAATAGTACTCAGAATCTACTCTTTCAAAAACATGACCGAAATGCTACCTGACCTTGGGTTAGTAATGCCAAGTCATCAGTATTTCAGAAGTGTGGAGAGTTATCATTGCACTGATGCTGATAGAAAGGCAGAACTTGGAGGAAAAAAATGCCTCATTTTTTAATACTGAATATTTGAACAGAAGTATTTACATATGTTTTATAAAGTAAACATTCTTTAGAACACAACATTTTTGTTTAAATATTTGCATGATATTTTTCTTTTTGTATGGTTCCAAGTTTTAGTTAGTTCCTGCATGTCACTGTATCTGATTTAGATATACTGCTCTGTTGACTTAGCATCTGAGAGTGATAAGAGACACTCGCTCCTCATAGTCAGCAGCATGCCAGAGAATATATAGAATGTCATTTGAATTTACAGGTATTTGCCATATCTTCATTGCTCAAGCCTAAATAAAAAAATAATGAACCTGGCAATTTCTAACAATGAGTAACGTGGTTGGCAGGTTAACTGCAGGCTTAGGCATGAGTATGCAAATCGGAGATGATTCACATTTGCAAGAATAAAAGGACAATGAATGAAGACCTTGGCTAGATGCACAGTTATGCCAAGAAGGCCTGGCTGCAGAGAGAGGGATATAGTACTTCCTTGACCGGGCAATCGCCATGATCAAGAACAAGTTGTTCCATGAGCAGAGCTGAAGTGAAACCTTGTTTCCGATGGATTTGTAGGATACATCCCACACAGCATGACTTCACCTCCTTACCACATGCTTCATTAAAATAACTGCAGTTGCTGCTCCCATGTTCGTGTCAGAGAGTCTCCCATGCTCTCACCCCATTACACTTGCACCCACCTCTCATGGTCCCTCCACTGCCAGTTAGGCAGGAGGCTGCATGCTTTGCTGCAAAATTTAACAAACCACACTGTTAAAACCCTACTTGAGGCCTTTCCCTCTTCAACTTTAAACATGTCCTGAGTTTTAACCTTTGTTCTTGAGAATATAGCTGATTAAAAAATAAAGATAACCTTGAGACACCATTTAATAGGCAGTAATACTGCAATGGTGAAAGGCAGGTGAAAATTCTGCAGTTTGAAAAATAAAAATTTATATGTATTAAATTATAGGAATGCAGTGGCTGTTTGAAACTCTAAGCCTGTAATATGAAGAGAGACCTTTGAATAACTTTCAGCTAACTCTAACTTTAAAAGGATCTAACAAACCGTCCATTCTGTCATTTATATTATTTGTAGCCAGACATTTAAGTTCTATCACTTCTTTTTGTAACTTTTTTTTTCTGCTCAAAGAATGAGAAAGTTATTTTAGTGTGTTCATGTTAATAATGGAAATGTTGCTGGTTGTGATTTTGTGACCGTAAGAATTTGCAAAATACGAATTTGCAAGGTGACCCAGAGTACTACGATAAAACTGGATCATCTTCCAGCACAGCATGGTTTTAGCCACAGTATTGTTTCACGATAAATATATAATGAAAGGGATGGCCAAAAATTAGTTGGAGCTTTTGTTGTCATTTTGGTGCGCTTCTGTCACGTTCTGCTTCTCCCTGCTTTTGCTTTCTGCTTCATAGTGGCTGAGTCATTTGGAGACTGAGAGAATTGATTAGCTCTGCCTTTTTTGTTGCTTTTCAAATAGCTAAAGCAATGAAATGAACTGTATTAAATGGAATATCAGCTCTATTTTTGCCTCTTTACTGATTTTGGATTCTGTACATTTTTTTTTTCACTGTGACTTCAGTATATCACAGATTATAAAGTGATTATCTTATTAAGTTTGAAAAGTAGCATGACGTTTGCCACAAAGTACTTATTTTTAAGGAACTGAGATTTAGCTGGGGTTATTGCTCTTGGGGCTGTACTACAGTGACGCTTTGATCAATAATCTTGAAGTACAACATTGCTGCTGACGTCTTTAGTGGATGTAAATAATGGGGAAGACACAATCTTGTGGAACAATATATTTGTGTAAAATGGCTTGATTCAAAAAAATAAAGTAGTTTCTTCTTTAAAGGTGTTTGTCTGCTTGTATCAGAATGGGGTACAACATCTCAGAATGCAGTGGTTGATGTCTTTTGAAGGGTTAAAGTAGAAAAAGCAGCTTGGGGAAGGCTTTCAAAAAATGAGCTTATAAAATCTGCAATATTAGAAACAGGACAGTAATGATCAAGAGCAGACTGATAATTTTATAATATGTGTGTCATTGGTGAAACTGATACCGGAGTGCCTTTCCTTTGAAAAGGAAGTTGTAAAATGTAACAGCAAACAGAACACACCGTAGTGATAAGATACCTGAATAGTATGTTTTCTATATTAAGCACTCATTTTACTTATTTTGAGTTATTTTTAAGTAAGAAGAGTTGGCCATTAGAATGAATTAGCAATGGAACTGGTACAGTCTCTGTGCCTTGATTTCTTCCAATCAAGACAATGCTTCCCAGAACAGTAAAATTTAGTTGTGATTAAAAAAAGTTGTGATTCGTAGAACATCAGCCTTTACCATCAGTCTCTGACCTTTTGTCTTGTGACATTCATAATAGAGTGCTCAGTTCACTTTGGTTGGAGACACTAATATAACCGCTATTAGACTATTGAGGCCTTTACGTACCTTTAAAATGCCAATTTTACATGCTTAAGTATTTCAGTTCTTGAATACCTAAGTACTTAAGCTCCTGGTAAGAATTGGTCGCCATCTCATTTCAATGTAACAGTAATTCATGTTGGTCCTTTAAACCTCATCCCAGAACACTTTTGTTTGTAGAACAAGGATATTTATTAGTATACACATGGTATTGAAATCACCAATAGGCAAATGGTACTGAGGAGCCAAGTGAGGATGGGTAAAATAGGGGTGGGACAAAACTACAGCAATTACTAGCTTATGTGAGTGATTGGCATAATTCAGTGCTAAGCCCCTTTTGGATACAGAGCCAAGCATTTTTTTCTGGAAGTTTATAGCTTTGAAAGCACCTCAGAATTTAAGAAGGAGAGACAGGAGGGAGTTGAGATTTTCAAAAGCATTAGACTAAACATTTCAAAAGCTTTTTAGAATTAGGCAGTGGTAGTATTTATCACTAATAACTGTTAGGACACTTTTGAAAGTGTCACTATTTCTTTTGAGTTTACTTTCTTCCAAAGGGAGTTTTCAGCCAAGATGATAGGATTTTGGGGTGTAAATTGATAAAAGTTCGTGTGCTATTTTTAGGAATGAGGTAGCTTCTTTGGTGTGGAAGTCAGAGCCATTTTTTGAAAGAGAGCTTAAATTTTTGTTGGTGGTAACTTCTCCTTGCTTAGTTACATGGCCTTTTCTTTCCTTTAAAAGGAGCTGCTGGGAAAGGTCAATTGAGGCAGTAGAGCTGGTGCTTGTTGGGAGGAAGAAATCACTTGGCATGCAGAGTACCTTGTGATTAGGATCCCCCTCAGAAAGATCTGAGTGCTGTAATTAAAAGCAGTTTTTAATTTTGTATGCAGCTTCAGTTCTGGGAAGTACAAAATACCCTCAATTTTAACTGTGCTCAGATCTGAAAATGACCTGTTTCAGGAAGAATTCATGATTTTATGTGTTCTGGACCCTATACCATGACAATCTATTCACATCTATTCATCTGTAATGAAATATATTCTGCATCTTGACCTCTCCCTCTTGCACATTAATCTGTACAAAGAAAACTAAAGGACTCTCCCTATTTAATATAAAAGATATAGCTAGAAACACTAGAGGAGTCTGAAGCCAAAAAAGTAACCGTAACAGATGGGATTTGATTCAAAATCAGGTGCAATGCTCTGCTATATGATTTTCTCAATTTATTTTTACTTCAGATATCATACTCTGTTAAGTGCCAAGTGAAGCAGCAAATGTCATTGTTTTATATTTGCCATCCTACCTTTAAAACTAAGTTTGGATCAGTTATGAGAATAATCTTCTGTTTCCTTTCCTGGCCTGTCATTAGTGGGTCTTTTCATACTGAACAGATTTTAAAGGGAGTTATGCATTTCCTTCTGGTTTAGTACCTGGTGTAGTGGAATCACCTTCAGCCTGGTAATATTATTTCTGTGAAGACATCCACTTGGAAAATAAAAGGAAAGCTGTGCTACAAATCCCGTCCCAGTATCCAGTCTGGTGACTGTGTTTGCTAATGCTGTTATGGCATATGATGGGCAGCCTCTATTTTTAGAGCCATTTTTGTGAGGCAGCTGAGATTTTGAAGAGCATGGACAAAAAATTTTCTTCAGTAGGAAGATAAAATAAAATATTAGTATTGTCAATATTCAGCTCATTAGAGGAAAAACGTGTTCTAATATAAAGAACATTCATTGCTAGTGGTAGTTCAGTGTCATCTTTCTTGACTTTCCCTGTCCAAGCTTGTGTCACAAAAGATTCTGGATCTTCATTCTTCTTAGGAAAATGCTAGATTTTGTATGTGTGTGTATAGAAGGACCTGAGATGGAAATTCAGGTGGGAAATACTCATAAGAGAGGAATCCTTCATACAAGTCCTGAGAAAGTTAGCTAAGACAAAAGTTAGATGAGACAAAATTTGCCCTGAGAGCCTCAGTGTCTTCCATGAACTGATGCCTTCCGTGAACTGATTGATGCCTTCCCTGTTTTTCTCTGTGTTTCTGTTCTCTTGCTCATGATTGCAATAATACAAAACCAGAAGGTAAGTGGTAGATCCTGCTGATTGAGTCATTAATGAGGATTAATAAGTCAAATCAAAGACATGCTGTGTTTTTTTTTTCCTTTATTTCCTCCGAAGTTGAATGTGATTCCATCTTCCTTCCTTCACAGAAGTTATTAGGAAGGATTAGAAGTCTTTTATGGAGCACAGAAAAACTTAGCAAGCCATGACATAGCAAGTGTGTGCTCTGGAATCTAAATGTTTGTTTTCAGTGCTGAGCTTCGTGTGGTGCCATCTCTTATAATTAATTTCAGCTGATCAGGTCTTCCCTAAAAGACCTACAGCAGGAAAACAAAATCCTTATTCTTCAGAGAAGGCATTAAAAGAGGAGTGAAGATTACAAGCTATTTAATGTGATTTATGAAATTTAGGATTATCTGGAACATACAGTGAATGTTAGCAGCTCTAACTTTTGCATGGTTTAATAACTGGCTAGCTGCTTAAACTCTCTGCATATAATACATTTGGTGAAAGAGTCAGCTAAACTGTTTTGTACATGGCTGAAGTTGATGCTTTGCAGAGAGGCTCCAGGTTGGAAGACACTGAATATTGAAGTGATATTAATGTGGTTCAGATAGGTGTCCCTGAGCATGTAGAAGATGACACTGTATGGTAGCACAGGCAAGTTTGTATCTTTTGATGGAGAGGTCTACCTGAATTTTTGGAAAGTTTCACTCAGAAGATCTATGTGGAATAGGTGGAAAACAAATAAACTACAACAAGACTTGAAAGTTTAGACTGCAGCTTCCCAGACATGCTATGCAGTCCATAGATTTAAGGAAGAGTATATTTTTAGTGTTTGCCTGAGTTAATCGTGTAAGGCTGGAATTTGAATGTTGATTTGCTGGGTTTTGTAGTTAAGTAGGTCTTCAGTTTTCACTGAACATTTGTGTAATATACTCAGATGCCTTTGAATGAGCTGGGTCACTGTCTCTCCACTCTTCCTCATGAGGGAAATGTATTAAACTCAGGATTTAGAATCTAAAACAGTCATTTCCTGTCTCTGTGTCAAAAGAAATCATTTTCATTATTTACAATTCTGTTGCCATTTCCTACCTTTGTTTCAAAAATGTTTGAGCGTATTTTCAGCTGAAATCAGTTCAGTTCTAAAGATACTCTGTGAGCAGAGCTACACAACAGCCAGCTTCCAATTTATAGAAGACAGAGAGTTGTGGAGACGTGTTTGGAGTTTTCTTTACGTATGATGCTTAATAAAAGTATAGTGATCTAGTAGTATTTTTGTTTGCTATTTCTCTTGTATCTTCTCTTCCGGCGCGTGGCCACGTAGCAGATTCGGTGCTGTAGAGGTAGAGATTCCTCTCTGCCCTAGTAAGGACCACTTTTCATGTTGTTCTGAAATGGCTTCTTCCCTACTGTGGGAGTGAAGAGATACAGGTGCGCTAATAGGAGAGGAAGGGAGTAGAGGAGGAAATTATTCCATCCACCTAAAACAGGAATTGAATACCTCTGCAAGTGTTTCTCTAGACAAACTATAGAACATGGCCTAAATGACTGGCTGAGCCTAGATGCACAACTTTTAGATGACTAATAAGATGAATCCCTAGAAACATTTTGTTATTTTCCTTGTGTCCAGGCTTTGTTTTTGGACAATCCCAATCCTGCCAAAGAGAATAAATCAATTTGTCTCAAGTGGCTTTCCTGTAAGAAGTGTTCCAGATGTTCCAAAACACAAGCATGTCTCAAGTGTCATAGAGATTGTTTAAGATTAATGTAACCTGTCCTAAATAAATACAAATTACATACCAGCCTATCCTACCATTTCTCTGGCAGATTCAGACAGGATCAGAAGATGTCATTGATTTTATCTTCTTTACAAAGAAGATAGAGTACTAGAAATACTAGGTACAGGTATCCATGATTTATTCTTTGTGGCTTTTTGTCACTGGAACATCTGTCAGGAGGGCTGGGTGAGAAAGCCAGACAATAATCTTTCCATGGGAATGTTGGTCGGAAGGGATTGTTATTAGATTGCCTCTTGGCTGCCTCCTCTTTGCTAAACTAACCAAGCCCAGTGACCTTAACCTCTCATTATAGTTATTTCCTTCATACTCAATTTAGAGTCCACCATGATCCTGCAGTCCTTACTCAGTGCGTAGAGGATTATTTTATCCTAGGTGCAGAATTTTGTGCTGAACTTGATTAGGCTTCTGTTGGCTTAATCCTTAAGATTACCAAGACCCTTCTGAACTCAATCTCCAGGAGAGATTGATGCTGAAAGGTCATTTAGAATTGTCCATGGATTTGCTGAGGGGTCTCTTGTATGACTCAGGCAGTTGCTGAAGATATTGAACAGTATCAGCCTGCTATTGATGTTGGGCTATCCTGGTCAGTTGTTGAGCCATTGGTTATTTTCCTTTAGGACTGGCGGACCAGCCAGTTTTCAACCTACTTGCTTTTCTAGCCCATACTTCAGCCTTCAAGTGAGCATGTAGTGGAACACAGCCTCAAAATTGTTAATCAGTCAAGGTAGTATTGTATCCATCTCTCATCAACATGGTGGATCCATACAGCTGTCTCTGTCAGCATCCGTGGATGTATCCCATCCAACCCTAAGTCTTTGAATATGTGTATTCAGCTTTTCTGACAAATCATAGAAGCATAGAATGCTTAAGGTTGGAAGAGACCTTTAGAGGTCATGTAGTCCAACCCCCCTGCACACACAGGGTCACCTGGAGCACGTGGCACAGGACTGCATCCAAGTGGGTTTTGAAGATCTCCAGAGAAGGAGACTCCACAACCTCTCTGGGCAGCCTGTTCCAGTGCTCTGTCACCCTCACTGTTAAGAAATTTTTCCTTAAGTTCCTATGGAATTTTTGATGTTTCAGTTTCCGGCCATTTCCTCTAGTCCTATCAGTGCCCACCACTGAAAAGAGACCATCCCCGTCCTCCTCACTCCCTCCCTTGAGGTATTTATAGACACTGATTAGATCCCCTCTCAGCCTTCTCTTCTCCAGCTGAACAGGCCCAGCTCCCTCAGCCTCTCCTCATAGGGCAGATGTTCCAGGCCCCTGAGCATCCTGGTAGCCCTGCGCTGGACTCTCTCCAGCAGCTCCACAGCCCTCTTGTGCTGTGGGGCCCAGAACTGGACACAATACTCCAGATGCGGCCTCACCAGGGCTGAGTAGAGGGGCAGGATCACCTCCCTCGACCTGCTCCATGAATAACTACTTTAAAAATCAGACCTGGACTGAAACACTAGCAATATCACACTGTGAGAAAGAGGAGAAGAAAAAAAAAAAAAGGCACTGAGGGGAGGTATTGTACTTATTTTGTCTTATTTCATTATGTTCTTTAGAAAAGGCCATTTTTCCTAATTGTGCAGTTCCAGCAGTATCAAGAACGTTTCAGGTAAAACAGAATTGAACACATTCCTCCTGCATTCTGTCCGTACCTCAGCTCTTTGCCATCTGTCTCTCCCACCTGCTCCCAGCTCACGCTTTCCGCTGCAGACAGATGGTGCCACGAGTCCCTTCAGCCTCTTCTTGATGGGCAGGACAAGGGGGTGACACTCCAACCCCCTTGTAACAAGGGGACGTGCTCAGCGGAGCCTCTTGCATTTTTCCCCTACTCTGTATTGTTGCTTTGGTAGCGCTTTCGCATGCGCAGTGCAGTGGAAATCTGCTCTGTCCTCCGCACGTTGCTCCCCAACACGGGTTTCAGCGGCTCCGGCTGTCCCCTCGCCGTAGCGGTTCTCCGTGACGCGTTCTGCCAAGCGAGACCGGGGGCCGTAACAAGCTGCCAAACACCGTGCCACCGCCTGTCACGGGCTGTGCCTGAGGAACGGCAGTGAGTGTATTTCCAGAACATTGCACTAGTAACTCAGAGTTGTCAATAGAATCAATAAGTATAAATGAGAACTTTCCCAATCAAACTTTTGACACATCTCTTAGTTTTATAATACATTAGTGATAGCACAAATATCTACTATTTCAATAACTGCATTTCTTAATCAAGCTGCTATGACTTATTCCTGGATTAGTTTCCACTACCAGAATATAACGAAAGAACAGTTGACCTTGACCTTAATTGAGTTTACCCAGTGAGACATCAGTGTATAAGGTCTGCTGCACAATTTTATTTCACAATTATGCCTCTTTTAAGAAAACATCCCAAAGGTCACAAGAGACATTTCCAAAAGATTTTCAATAACAGGTTGTTTGCAGGATAAAATACTAAATCTCTGAATGAATAATGAATGGAGCTAGAATTGGATGTATAGCAATAATTTTTTCTTAAAAGGGATAAGGTGGGAATGGCCTTTTCCATCCTGAAAAAAAGCAAAACAAACAAAAAAAGAAACAAACAAAAAAAGAAATGCAAAGAAAACCTCCACAGAATTACTTAAAACTGAAGTGCTACCTGAACTGTGCAGCAGGTTGAGATTTGGTTTCATACTTTTTTTTTTCTTAAATTGTTTTGTCTGTTCCTTCACGCTTGAATTTTTTTGTTGGCAGGGAACTTTCATCTCAGTACTCTGGTTACTTCCTATACTTATCTGTTCTTTCATGAATTTAGGGAGTACTCAGTTATTTATGAGGAGCTAAATCAATCATCAGTTACTCATGTCATCTTGCATTGCATAAACTTCCTTTGTCAGGTGAAATAGATGGGTGTAGCACTGTATGGAGCCTTGCTGGCTAGATTTCAGGTGGATGTTTCTCAATAGCATTTTAAACATTTAAACACTTAAATTACTTTTTTTCCATGCCGGTAAGAGGCTTTGGAGTTTAAGCATTGTTGAGGTAAACAAACATTTTTACAGCAGTGATGTTGTACCGTTATCGCTACAGACATAAGTGTATAGATTTGCGTTTTTCAGAGAAGCTGGATTAGAAGCAAAAGCAGGAGGTGGGTTGTAGAGATATTACCAAGGGCGTATTTTTTCCTGCTAGCATTCTGTAATTGGTAATGATTAGAAGAAATAAAAGAACTTGGGATTTTTGTTTATAGCATTTTCAATTAATCTCTTTAACAGGGGGGGGAAGCAAATTTGTTATGAAGGTGGAGAGCAACCAGACAGGAAAAAAGTTTAATTTTCAGTCTACAATTACATTCAGATTTAAGTAAAAGTAAAATCCTGTTGAAAGAGAATACTGAGACTTTCTCCAGTGTAATGCTGTATTTTCTGTACCACTCTGATTTAGTTCCCTGATGGCATAAGACTCTGCTACCTAAGTTAATACATTAATATTCATTGACTAGATCAGTATTGCACTGTTGGAGCCAATAAATCTTGGTTTAGTTTGAAATCAGAGATGATATTTTATACATTATGTTAGCATACAATTTTTATTAGCATATCAGGCTTTGAAAGAGTGATGCATTGCAGTAAAAAGCCAAGTATTTCAAGTTAATTGCTATTCCATTAAGTAGAAGTGGTGGTTTTGACTTAAAGGAGTGTGGAGATATGTTTGGCTAATGAAAAGAGTGCTTGGAGTGATAATAACTGTTTGATGTAGTAAAGATGCTGGCTAAAAATATTCACCTCAGTGGTCAGAATGGAAGGCTCTCAAAAACAGGTGGTAAGAAGGGAATAATCCAGCCTACAGGAACACTTACAGCAGGAGTTCAAATGCCACTGTGCCCACTGAGGCCCAGTCACAGCATTAATATAAATAAATAAATAAACAAACAGCAGCCAGAGTAAACATGGAGGAGCAGCTTTGTCTAACCTGACTCGCTCTTTTTGTCCGGAACAAGTGGTGCGACCACATTGAAGTCTGGACTACGGGGTACCTGATTGGCATGGATGTGATCTCACAAATTCTGGTATATAGCCCTGCACGATAGCTGTGCTTCCAGCTCACGTGGAGGAGGGCACCTCTGAGAGGGACCTCAGCTAGGGCAGGGAGTCAAGGTGGGCTGTTTTCTCTCCTGCTACCTCTTCCTTTGGTGTTTTGAGCTATGAGTATCACTTTTTGGATATGCATCCAGGTTCACGCATGACCACCTGAGTTCTTCCTCCTGCGTCCATGCCCCTACAACTTCTTCCCTGCACTGCAGTGAAGCTAAGGTCATTGGTCCCACTGCAAGGCTCCTAGTGCCCCTGCTCACTGCAGAGCTCTCCAGCTGAAGATGTGGTAGGAGAGCCCCCAAGATACTGTTCAGCACATTACACAGTAGTAGTTGCCTTCCCCCTACCACTCTTGAAGGATGCTCTCAAGAACTAAACTGATTTCTATGTCTCAGCACGACAACCCGACAGTGTTACTTTTGTCAGATGAGAAATACTTACTCCACTGAACCCTGCACGGGACCTTGGACTTGTTTACTTCTGTCTCTCTTTCTACTCTACCCCTGCTTTGCTCCAGCGTGTGAAGTGGCTGGTTTTTGAAGTGTCCTCGTTACTCATAGTAGCTGTAGTATTTATAGTTTGTTTTGCCATATTGTCTAAAGGCCAGTTCCAACGCCAGGATTCTGTCACTGCATGGGCTCGGTACAAGGTGGCTCAAATCCGGGAAAGCTTTCTGCCTCTTGAGAGGCTGCGAGAAAGGCCACGTTGTTTTTCTGTCTGTTACAGAGATGAAGAGTTAGATAGAAAAGATAAGAAAGCTTGTGTTTCTGCCTCCAGGTAACACAGGGAGCATGTGGAAGAGTTAGAAATTAAACACAGCGTCTGATGTCTCGGTATTATCCTTTAATTGCACAGCCATACTTAGCCACTCCTAAATATAAAGGTGTGTTTTCCTGATAGGTTTCTGGATTGTGTCATTGCTGTTCTGTTGTCTGACTGGACATGTGAAACTATTAATGAAAAGTTGATAAAAACATGGAATTTATTTTGAAAGTCAGGAAGGAAAAAAAGGTATTGATCATTCTCTATATGCTTTTGACAAAAATCCACTAAAAGATCAAATGATCAAAGGAGTAGTGATGAGTGTGTGAGATGGCTTGGACAGGCCATACTTTCAAAAATGAAGATTGCATTTTAGTGGATGTATGTAAGGTAGATAGGGATATCTATGTGTGCAGGTAAATGCGTATGAGCATGTTGAGAATGATCCTGATGAACCTGTAAAGCTTAAATGTATCTACTGATCCATTTAAAAATCTGATTCTGTAACAGTGGCCTTGGTCAGGGCTGCTGTGTTTTCTTGTGTTTTTATAACTTTGTAGAGGTTTCAGTTCTGAGAGGAGATTGTCTTCACAGTATTTAGTGAAGACAGAATTGGTCTTAAGCAGAATTTAGATTTAAAAGTGCTTAATACTGCTTCTAGCCTGAGATTTTGGTAGTTTTTGAGCTTGACATTTTTAAGAGATTGAATAAGTTTGCATTTCCTGCCGATCTACATATTTCAGTGATCAGCAGAATCTACACTGATCCAACGGATGGTTTGAGATCTCAGGAATATAGTGCTGTAGTTCTGTAGGTCATTTTAATCTTTACCACTTCAGTGGTTCATGCAAATTCCGACATAGGTGAATACTTCTACAGATCTGGGCACGGATACAAAAATCAAATGCCTTTTGGAAATCAAGAGTTCTGGACCATCAGCGAGTGGTAGGCTCTGGTTGCTATTATGAATAATATGAATAATTTTATTAAATTTTTTAACTGTATTTTAACTTGTTTCTTCAGTGTGAAAGTACATTCCAATTATTGATATCAAGATTACTGAGAGGAATGTGAGAACGATCTGCTGTATTAACACCACAACCATTGACTGTGTGCTCTTGAGCTCAGAACGCTTATATATAATTCTGGATAGCTCTTTGACTGTGATAAATCATGCCTACCCAGCTAAAATCAATGGAGAAATGGTAGTTTTATCAGCCAAAGCTTGGTACTTCAGTACTGAAATATTTACCGAGTTCTAATATTGGGATCTTACTTGGCTGTAGGTTGCATTTATTTTCTACCTCCGAGATGTTCCTTTAGGACTGTTCATGCTGTTATACTCCTCCTTGCGTTTATTTTCAGATAAACACAAAACTGATACGTGTTTTGCAGCATCTTTTAAATAAAGCATGTGAGGGTTTGTAAGCTTGGGCAGAAGACAATAAAGACAGTGATTGAGATGCAGAACTAGTGGTGAAGGGATGGAGTGCACTGATCGAGGATATGTTAAAAGCAGTATGTCTGCAAGGCTGATACATCCGCACAGCTTTGAAATCACGGTCAAAACTGGTGCAAAAGGACACCTGTGTTTTGAAGGGCTGCCACTTGAAGTTGAGCCTGTTTATTTTAAGAGAAATGATAAACGCTGCAAAGGCTTTCTCCCAAGGTGGCATCCAGCAAACCACTTTGGCACTTAATCAGTCATCTTCTTTTCCATTGTTGTGAAAGCACTGGAGCATTTTCAAGTGAGTGTTTTGAGACTTACATTCCTATAAATCTTTCTTACCCTATGATACGTTTCTCGAGGTGGTGTGATTTGCAGCTAATGATCATGAAGCACCACCTCTCTTTGCTTTTTCATCAGTGCCTTTGCAGATGACCATGGTGGTGTCATTAGATGGAAGCTCACATTTCAAATCCCCTTTTAGCCAACTGTTATGTCACCATAAATTGTCTGTGACAAACTCAGCCTTCTCCTGAATTTTACTGGCTGATGGCACCACTAGTGCCATGCGCTGCCTCATCAGATATACATGACTACCTTCAAATTTGGCCTGTTCACCCCAGTGGGGACTGATTTTTGGACCTAAATGAGCAAGAAACTGGGAGGAAATGTAGTTTTACTAAGCAATAGATTATTTTACAGCATGCATAAAAGAAAGAAGCATTTCTCTATTGAAAATGTTTACCAGTTGGGGACCCTGAACTAGATTTTGCACAGCAGCAGTGTAAGTAAATTGACTGGCATCAGATGAAACGATGTACTGAAATCAGGCTGTTAAGCAGTAGGGTATAGGCATGCCTTTGACAATACAGCAAAGTCTTATGCACATTAAGCAGAGAAGGATATTCTCCACGTGAGCTGCAATTTCCTTTTGAATAATTTACTGCTCAGTAGAAATAAGTTATTAAAAAAACCTTGATCCAGGATATTTTGTTACTTATGTGGTATGTCACTTCAATAAAAATATATCATAAATGTACTGACGTTATTTTTGCTTGTGCTCTCAGGAGGAACTAAATCTCCAACATTTTTCTTAACATTTATAAATGATGCTTCCTAATAAGATAATAAATCAGGCAAAGTTGTCCTCAGTGTGCTTCATGGTTCTCAAATTTTGTGTTTTTTTTTCTATGCTTAATTCAGATGAAGCTAGGCTGGGGAGGAGGCACTGCAACTGATATTTACTAATCTGACATGGATAACCCTCCTGTTACCCTTTTGCTGTCCTGTCCCTTTTGTTTTTATCTGTCGGATGCTTGCTGTACACCGTAATCACAAACACTTCTAGGTTAGTGACTGCTGTGTTATATTTTTAAACCATACACGTTAGCAGTTGGGTACAACACCAAACTTGATTTGGGGTTCCAAATGCTACCACAATGGGAATATTTAATGATAATGAAATACTTTGCTACTGTTGCATTTAGAGTTTCACCTAATCTGAATAAGCTATCAGCACTTACTGGGCCAATCTAAATTAAATATTATTACTCTATAAAAGCATTTAAATTTGAATAGCTTTTGATTTGAGACGGATAAGCATTTTCAAGCACTCAGTCTGTTGCTCAAATTAAATGCTATAAAAGAAGCATTTACAGCTAACTTGTAAAAATGAACTGTAATATTGGTAAGTTAGTTGGAAGCTGGTAGATATCGTGTACAGATAATGCAGCAAGATAAGCAGTAGAGCTGAGCCACAGTTGCTCTGAAGGTCTTGCTAAATAGCTCTCAGTTTTGTGCTCTGCCAACACAAAAATGGTCATTCCTAGGAGGTGCGAGTCTCCTGGGATAATTATTTTTCTGATGTTGAGATTTTACCCAGTTTGCCTGTCTGTCCCCTGAGATGGGAGTAGAGGTGCAGAATGGTGGTTACAACCAAGACTTGCAGTTCTCGCTTAGCCCAAACTATCTCCTTTAGTTTGAAAAATGCATCATATTCCTTTGGAGATCTACTGGTTATTTCTGGAGGATTGATTTGAGTTTGCTTCATTTTCTCTTCTCCATGCTCCAAAATAACATTACTCTAAATGTGCTGGCAACTTTTGAGTCTTTGAGCATGAATATGCATGTTCTTTCTTTGTAAATAAAAAAGAAAAATTGACTAGAAAGCATATTTTGTTAGATGAAAGCTAGTGTTTCATCAGAGGAGCAAAGCTCTTCTTCGTTGTGTTACCAGGAAACAACTGATGTCTTTTTTATGTCCATAGCTGTTCATCTGTCCACAGTTTGATATTTTTGTACATGCTCTAGGAATGCAGAAATGTGGACAAAATGGCTTTGAAGGTTCTGCAGTGCATTCAGTTTTTTTTTTTTTTTCTTAAAGCTGTGATTATGTCACAGCTAGGATCATGTCCATTTAAAGCAATTTTGACTCATTTGCTATTCAAAGAAGAGTCCCTGCTTGCTCACACAAATCAGCTACAGATGTTGGCCAACACAGAAAGCAAGCAAGGAGGGTATTTCACTTCTAAGCTTTATCATTCTGAAGAAACAGGTCACAGTAGCAAGTGTACTTGATTATTGATATTGCATTGAGTATTGGTTGGCTATTGCTTAACTACTCTTCACCTGTAGCAAACATAATTGCTAATCTTTTTTTCCTGTACTCCCACCATGAAATATGTTAAATACTACTATGCCAAAGCCATAGCCTTATTCATAATGAACTGAATTTAAACGAAGTGTTTTTGTGGGATGAGTCAGAGGGTTTGTTCAAGATTGCAGCACCTGTGCATATCTTTAAAAATAACTCAGAGGGAGAGGATTTTCTTTCGTACTGTGATCTAAACTAATTTTATGATCAAAGATCTGCTAGATTAGCTTTTAAGTACTGTCTTGACAGTTTTGTGAGTGTATCTGCAAGATATGTGGGGAATAATCTTTTAAGAAACAAATTTTCCTTGTGACTTCTACAAAGATGAAAAACAATTCCAAAGAAGTTATTGAGAAATACTGTGGGTTTTACTTCCTTTGTTTTGCTTTTTAAAAAAGGCAGCTGATCTCTGATTATGCATTAAAAAATTCATTTTTACCCTAGGAATGATTTTGTTTCCACCTCATTTAGTTACCACATATAAAGAAGCTTCGTGTATCCTGAAATACACAAATGCAGAATTCATGTGTGCTAAATGCATTTTTAAAAATTGCAAATCATAGAGTCAGAAAATTAATGAGACTGCGGTTGCATTTTCCCCTGCACTGCAAGAGTGGCTAAATTCTGTGCTCCTGCTCAATGCCACTGGAGGCACTAGCACGTGTGAGGCTACCAGTTTGTCCTCTGAGTGCTGTTTCGGATGTATTTTGATTTGATGGTCACAATGTAACAAAAACATGGGGTTTGCCTCATATGGCATCCCTTTTACTGTGATATTTCTACAGAATAAGTAGTCAAAGAAGCCCAGCTGTCACCCGTGCGCAGCTATTAGGATATTTTGCACAGCTGTACTGGTTAGTCTGATAAGACTTAATAAGAGTTTTTGGTATTTTGCAACAATATGATACTGAAAGAACAGTATCAAGGGTCAAAGTGCCAAGCAGTAGTAAAAAGCACCTGGAAGAATTACAGACCTCTACAGGGCAATGAGAATTCCTCCCAAGTGAGGAAACAAAACATAAAATATTTTCTTTGGAGATGAAATGGTCTGCGATAGTATTCTAACAATTTTAAAGTTTTATTCACTGTGACTGCTTTGTTGGTAAGGTTGCAGGAAGGAAAGAAGGCTTAGACAGGCCTTTTATGCCGCAAGACTATTATCAATATTGAAATATTATGGAACTAAAATTTAAGAAGAAAATAAGCATTTTATTATTTAGATCAACATACATAAGTGCAAGATTAGCAGTCGAAAGGAAGCAGTTAAATGTGTCGGTACAACATAATAGAGAAAAAATGCAAAATTTATCTTAATTTATCCTTATCTTGAGAGCTGTGATTTTTTGTCAAGAAGTGGTGGGAATGTTTTGCAAAGTTTGCAGGTGGCAGTTGTTTTTCCTGGTTTACATGCCAGAATACATAGAAGCAAATATTGCAGCAACTACTACAGACCCTGTAAAGGAAGCCAGAGCTCTGTTTTTTTTGCCAGCCTTTTACTTTTCTTAAAGTCATTAAGCATGCTCTGCATGGCACAGTGGTTTCCATTTCTGATGTCCAAGGCTTGAAACTGTGCTTAGGCTGCACAGGGCTCCTAATATATGAGTAGCCCCAGGTCTAAGCACAGTGTATTCTCCAGTCTTTTTGAATTCCATCTTAAATTCTCTAAGTCACATGGCTATACTGGGAATTTACTGGGAATAGAAATTACTATGATTCTCAATCTGCAGTGCTGACCTTTATAAAACTTAAATTTCTGTGTCTGTAAGGAAGGTGAATACGAGGCTATGAGATGAGCCAAAAAAACTGTTTTGGAAGCTTCTGTAGTCAGCTAGGGGAATTGGGCCCCTTTCTATATTCTTCAAGAGTTGAAAGGAGGCATTGGTGTCCTTGGTTAGAGAGAAAGGATAAAATGACACACATTGAAAATAATGGGGTTACCAAAAAGCCATAATTTGTGTTTCGCTAAAGGTTAATACATTTTGAGGAAATGCACTGACTCTTTTGACAAGCTGGGTAAACGGGAATCGTGTCGATTTACGGGAGCAGGGAATGTGCTGACTCTGCTTTAGCAGGAATGCTCTAATTGAAACACTTCACCGTGATTACGGTGACCCTTTTAATAGCATTTTGGGGCATTTTTGCAATTATTTTAGTCACGTGCCTTTTCATGTAGTGCTTGGATTGTCTGTAGAGTCCAGGCCTCACTGGATGGAGAGTTAACTTTTTGCTGTGTTTTTTTTTTTTTTTTTTAATTGCCTTAAGTAACTGGCTGGGAAAACGTTGCCACATTCTGCATAGTGATAAAATTGCTTCAGTGGAGCTGCTTGCCTGGATGCCAGCTGATTATCTGGTCTTGAGTTTTAGCCAGGAACTAACTGGTCATTAGCTAGAAGCAAAAGGATATCTGCAGAAGATATGAGGTCTTCTAATGGAATGCGGTTTAACTTAGGTCGTGTTTATTCCTACTAATGAAATATCAACCTCTGTCATGCAGAGCCCTAACTGTGCCATTTTAATTTCTTGGTGCCTCTGGTTTCCAGATTAAAATTTATGAAAATGTGAAAATAAATATGTTACATTTTAATTATACTTTACTTTTAAAACAGATAATGCTAGCAAGCTTTGAGATTTAATTTTTGGTGACCGGATTAGATTTAGTGGCAACCATCAACAAAGATGGCAACAAAGTCTTGCTGTGAAAATATTCAGAAGCCCATGAATCAGACAGACTCTTAAATGTCATCACAAGTCAAATAATTTCAAAGGGATTCAGTGTTAGAAAGAACATATCTGCCTGAAGTTAGGTAGAGTGAATACCACTATGGACTCTAAAACGATATAAATTTCCCTGAAAATATTCAAATAATTCCAAAAATTCACATCAGCTAAAATTAGATCTCTTTGGGGTGCTATGATTTGCTCTTTCGAGAAATCTATTTACAAGGACCCTACATATTGGCCGTAAGAAGGATGAAAACTAAGCTTGTACAAATACCCTTCCCTTTTACATTTTTTGTATGGATATTGAAAGCGTTGTTTGTTGCTTCCCTCCATTTCAAAAATTGATGAAGGTGGGATTTTGTCACTCGAGTTATAATTGCGATTTAATTTTTTTCAGAATGGAAGGCATATTTTTTAATTAACCATAATATTACGATGATTAGGTAGTCATAGCTGTCTGAAGAGCACTCACCAATTGCAGAACATGGCACTTTTTCATCTTTTGGTCTACAAATTTCGCTATGGTTTGAAATAATTAAAATCTCTTGTGATCTTTGGAGAGCAATTCGCCTAGTGATTCATATTTGGTCAGTTAATACTTGATAACTTTTCTAATTATTAGAGTTACATATTTACATAATCTTTCATCTGCATCAAACAAAATTACTAGTGGAACCGTCTACCTTTATATTAGTGAGAAATTAATGCTTTGAAAATGAAGCAAGAGCAAGAGTGAGCAAAATCTAGAAGGATTCTGGTTGGCAGAAGGGACAAAAAAAGCTAAATTTACAGAAGTAGTTTATAATCATAAGTTTGTTGTAGGCGAATGCAAAAGATACAAAATAGCTGTTTTTTTATATTGTACATATTAAAGGCTTGTAGTATCAGCCTAATTACTATGCAAGATCATGTTCCACCCTTTTATGAGCATTTTTTCAGGTTTTAAATTACAGATCATCACTGATTTTTTAAGAGTACACTGCAGAAAGCACCCAAAATCTGAATTAATTTATTAATTAAAAACTATGCTGCAAATAATCAATTCAATAATTTCTATTTCTATGCCTTGTACTGAAAGTTGAAGTGTCTCATTAAAATAAAAATTGAAGTATGTTTCCATATTTGAGTTGCCTGTGTACTATTAGTAAAGAGAAATTTCAGCAGTAAAACTGTCATATGCTGCCTTCTGTATAGGCAATATACATTTCTGAATGAAACATTAAACAGAGTTTATGACACACTGAGCTATTTCAACAGCTACATCACTAATTATTAACTGTGTAGAGAATTAATTTTGCTGTTCAAAGGCACGCTGGATTTTTAGGAGTCACAGGTTCTCATTTGACAGTATAATTATTTACAAGGTAAATAACAAAGAAGAATGCTCTATCTCAAAGTATTTAATTAAAAATTCTCTTTCTCATGCTTGTGGGGACAGTTACTGTTTTTAATATGAGCAAGTAAAACACCTAAATGAATATGCCAAATGAAAAGCAAACATAGAAGAAAGTTGACTTGTACAGAATTACTGAAATGTGTGATAGTTGTGTATACATGTATATTAATTGGTGATAAAGAGAGGGTAAAAAAAATGAAAGTAGCCATTCGCCATCTTCCATTTGAGCCGTTAGCGGTACAGATAAGATGGGAAAAAACGAAGTTCAGTAATTGGTGAGTGTTAAGCACACAGTGAAAATTAAATAATGCTGTAATGATTTATGTGTTGAAAAAGAGCTGGCCCTTTCAAAGAAGTTCCTTTATTATTCTTTTGCTTTCACCTCCATCCCCGTTCTAGTCTTCTGTATCATATTATACTGTTTATTAGAGGAATAATAAAAGAAAAAAGTGCATGTCCCTAAAGAGTAAAAATACCGTTGATATCAAAGCCTTTTATTCAAAAGTTATATCTCATCCATATACACATAATTATTTATATAAAAATAAGAAAAATGTATCTAATATTGTACAATAATGTTTTGAAAACAAAGACATAAAACCACAAGTGCTGTACATAGTAGAACTGCATAATCTTTTTTATTATTTTAATACCTTTTGTATATTTTCCTTAACAACTATTGGACCTGAAAATAACAATAGAAAATGAAAAAAACCTCAGTCATTAGAGTTGTTCATCTGGTGAATCATTTATCTGCGCACTGCTAATAAGCTGGTGGTTTGCTGGTCGGTTCTTCCTCATCATGGATTTAAAATTAGTCATTACTGGAAGGGAAGTCTGTAGTTCAAACAATGATGGCAGAAAGTCCAGGCTGAGACAGCGCTTCCAGGGCGAAGTGCAGTTTGTTTTTATAATGCTATACTGAGGCCAAAGGCAAAAAAAAACATTTTCCTCCTCTTTTCTACTGCCTATGAGGAACCCAGCAGCAAGTTTCATTGAGCAAGCTGTCTTGCTACTGTGCAGCTTAAATATTTACTACTCTAGGAATCATTAATGCTTTTTACAATATCTATTACTGGCCATGGCATATAGCTGCAGTGCAGAAGTATGTTGCTGCTCCTCTTAGAATTAGAAATGCCCCTTGCAAATCAGAAATACTTAATGGTACAGGCTGGGGACTGACCTTCTGGAGAGCAGCTCTATGGAGAAAGACCTGGGTGTCATGGTGGATGATAAGTTGACCATGAGGCAGCAGTGTGCCCTCGTGGCCAAGAAGGCCAATGGGGTCCTGGAGTGCATTAAGAAGAGTGTCTCCAGCAGGTCGAGGGAGGTGATCCTGCCCCTCTACTCAGCCCTGGTGAGGCCGCATCTGGAGTATTGTGTCCAGTTCTGGGCTCCACAGTACAAGAGGGATGTGGAGCTGCTGGAGAGAGTCCAGTGCAGGGCTACGAGGATGATCAGGGGCCTGGAACATCTGCCCTATGAGGAGAGGCTGAGGGAGCTGGGCCTGTTCAGCCTGGAGAAGAGATCTAATCAGTGTCTATAAGTACCTCAAGGGAGGCAGTGAGATGGGGCTGGCCTCTTTTCACTGGTGACCACTGACAGAACTAGAGGTAATGGCCACAAACTGAAGAACCAAAAGTTCCACAGGAGCTTAAGGAAAAATTTCTTGACAGTGAGGGTGACAGAGCCCTGGAACAGGCTGCCCAGAGAGGTTGTGGAGTCTCCTTCTCTGGAGATCTTCAAAACCCGCTTGGATGCAGTCCTGTGCCACGTGCTCTAGGTGTCCCTGCGTATGCAGGGGGGTTGGACTAGATGATCTCTAGAGGTCCCTTCCAACCCTAAGCATTCTATGATTCTATGATTCTATGAATGGTGTGACATAATTTCCGATTTTCCTTGTAAAAGAGAGTTTTATGCTTGCCAGTGCATTATCAGTCCAAATAGGCAAAGGTTTAGCCTGATGGTTATTATATTAAATCTGCCTTAGCTTGGCCAGTCCTGGTGCTAGTAATACCAAGACTCAAATGTTGACATTAAATCATCATCTTCATAAAGTACAAGGAAGTAGTAAAAAGGCGGTTCGTCCTAAGTACTGTGCACCATTGCAATGTCTTTTCCAACAACATCCAAAAAGATGGTCTGTGGTTTATTTTGATATAGAGCCAGGCAGGCTGAAAAATGAAGCCTGAAGTCCATCAATAAGTTTACTTCCTGCATCATTAATATAAGCCTCTTCTTTTTTTTCAGAAATTGTTTAAAAATAATTCTATTAACCATTTGCCAGGCATCACGTGTTGAAACAGTCCTTTATCTTAGATTTCTTTGCATAAATTTACTTTTAATCTTATTGCTTAAAGTTTTGCCAACTTTTCAGTAGTCATTTTATAGTTGTCGTTCTGCTTTTATTCAGCTCCTATATTACTGCAGCAATCTTGTGAAAAAAAGTCATTCTTCGGATGCTTTTCATCCTCTTTCTACTCTGTGAAGAGTAAAGCAAATCAAGTGAAGAGCCGATCAGCTTTTCCTTATTGCGACTTTCCAATTCTCTAGGATCACATTTTCTACAGTATCTTTGTCCATCCATTATGACTATATTAGTGTGCAGTGAGAAACAGCTGTGCAGCTGAAATATTCCCCAAGAGTCAGCATTCAGCATTCATTTTGTCTTTCTGCTTAACATTTGACCAACTTCTAGTCATATTCTTAGCTCTGACAAGTATTCATCTTCTAAATAGTTGTATTTCAGACTTTTGATAGATAATATGGTCCCTAATATTCTTCATGCCAGTCCCTTATTTTTTTTCCAGCGCCACTCTTTCCAGTTTGGGAGTGGAATGAGCATTTGTTAGGTTTTCTGGTTTTGCTAGTCTCTTCTGATAAAGTACAGGTAAGACTTGAAGCAACCCAACCAGGCATGACCTCCTGGACGTGATGTAATTCTTTCACAGGGAGGCTCTCTGACCTCAGACAGGTGGGTTGTAGCTGGCCCTGTAACATTTTGTGGTACTGATACTCATTCGTTTTCCCTATTTCTTTCGTAGGACTGCTTTCAATCTTATCTTTACTGGTTCATTTCTTGGGTTTAGACAAGATATCGCTGTTGAAAGTATGAACCCTTCGAGCAGTTGGAGAGATCCTGTTTTATCACCTAAGAATATGCCAGTGAGAGTTTTCTTCACATGCTGCCTATCACAGTTGTGATAAACATTATAAGCAAAGTTCATGTTAAGATAATTTAGTGGGAGATCAACATGGGGCACTTCTCACTGGTTCCAAGTTGAATTTATTTATTTATCCAGTGATTGATTTTTGTCAAACAGCCAGCTAAGTCACACAAGAGGTTTTGGTCCTTACTGAGATCCCTACTGTGAACAGAAGAGAAGAGAGAAGTTGTGACAGGGTTGAGCCGACCACCCAAACTACTATTGGCAACTTCTGTACCCTAGTGATCCCGCTGTACTAAGCTTGGTGACAGAGTGTGATAGACAACTTTAATAGTTTACCGACCTTACAGTAGAAGAGGAATAATATATATATGTATACATAAAAGAAGTAGAATAAAGAATACAACAAGAGGCAAATAGTAGTAATCCCGTGCACTTGGATAGTATTCATCTCATTTAATCCCTGTCTTGTGAACAGCTGAAATTTAGTATAAACTAGTCATCGCGGATGAGAGTCCAAAGTCCTGTTTGCAGACAAGGAGAAAAGCTGGTGTATTTTTGTGGTTATTGAGTCACAGTAGTTGCTACCCTGTGGCTAGTTTCCACGCTGGTAGCCACATAGAACGGCACCCTTATTCTTACCTGGGCTCTGTCTGTGAGGGAGCCACTGCCTGTCTTCTGCAACAGGGGCATGAAGTCCATGTCTCAACTCCATTAGATGTTTCTTTGATCCATAAGTATCACCTCTGTCTCTGGATTGAATTTAAAGGAATTACTCTTTGTTTCCCAACAAATGTATGTCAGCAGATGTCATTCACAGTAGCTTGATGATAACCAACAGTAATAATAAAACCTGTGGATAGTTTTTTCCGTGACTTAAGAACACAGTATCAACTGAAAGGATCACACAGCATATTGCTGTACCTTGTAAGAGAAAAGATGGAACTGGTGACCCTTGTTTTTCTACTGATTGTGCTGCTCATAAGAATTATTTAATGTATTGAGTCTTTCCGGGGTTGACAGATTAACCATGACAAATCTAACATAATCATCAAGAGTTTTTGTTTTATGACTATCTCCAAGATGATTGCTCTGTACCTAGACTGTTTCCGTACCATCAGTCCATCTAAAGCTAATGAAGCAGTTTATGGCCCCGTACAGATGAACTTTCATTGTTCGATTTACTTTGCTTTTCTAATTAATTTGGATGACTATTACAACAGTGTAAACTCAAGTTTTTCCTTGTTTTTTTTCTGTTATTAGCCTTTTCTGGAGTCAGAAGTATAGATAAATTTATTTGTGTTATCTCAATGTTTATCTTACTGGAAAAATATATTTAATTTAACAAGCGAATCAGAAATTCTGTTGCAGTATTACAGAAGTATCACAAAATAATTTAATACATCATGTTACTGTGCTATGATGAACTATATGGAAAGCAACAGATGTATAGAAGAAACCGAGTAATATATTATCATTATAATGAGAGAGGGAAAAAAAATTAGCTTGCTCCTGCATGAATAAATTTCACTGGTCTCATGAATAGCTTCAGATAATTTAAAATAATCCTTTTGCATAATGAACTTGCAAGCTAATTACTCCTGGATTGCCACAGTATGGTGTAACTCTGTTAGTCTGAGAGCACTTTAAAATTTTGGCAAAATTGTGAAGTGGATTTAGATGAAACTGCAGTTGAATGGGTTTCCCAATCAATATATTTGCAAAATGTTACAGAATATTATTACAGGCAGCAACTGTGATAATTGCTAGGTTTTATCCTTCTTTAAAACAATGTAGTTAAAAGTGGCAGATGGTAGCTAATGATTAACATTCTTAGTAAACAAAATTTTGCATGGATATATTTAAAGTGGTTGCATGTATATAAATAGACAGTGAGCATGAGCTATGCAACTATAATTGAATTTTATTAGCATAACTTAAGTAGAAGTTTAGTAAACACCAAACACCTTAATTAACTTGAACAGTATTAGGAGGTTAATGATACACCCACTATAAGTGACTCTTCCAAGTGTTTGGCAACAAGGTAGTCTAGAGCCAAACTAAGACATGATTCCCCACCCTTTCCAGCAGTATGGCAGCTGGTTTGTAGCTCTGCATTTCACTCCTAAAGATCAAGCTTGACCTTTGCTGGGATTTCTGGATTCTGGTTGAAGCAACAGCTTTTCCTGCAGCAGGAAATCGATCTTGAGGCTTGCAGGCTCAGGTACTCGATAAGGCAAGAGGTGCTTGCCTGCCTTCCAGAGAGCTTTTATGCTCATGGCTCTTAATATACCGTGGGTTTTTGGTTTGGTTTGGTTTGTTATGTTATTCTCCAGCTCAGGCCATACAAATTTACACCTTTCAAGCTCAGAAGCTTGAGTCTCTTTGCCAGCAGTTTACCAGAAGTAACTGCATAACTCTTGTGCTATGAAAATATATCAACTCCTTTTGTGCTCCTTCACTTGACACATACAACAGTTGTCATCTGTTTCCAATTGCAGTTTTTCCAGTCTTTCCTTTCTCTAACCTTTTGTTATTATTTTTGCTGATGCAGTTTCTGTGAAATATGCAAATTGCAAATTATTGTCAGTTCAAGACATGTAACTGAATGTTGTTGTGGGAACTGTCAGATCTGTATATCAGAGCCCAGTCTGAGCTGTGCATCTTTTTAGCTAAGGCATATATTATTCATTAATGCTTTTGAAATCATAATGGAGGGGTTAGAAGCCTGATTGCAAATCAGTTGTGATTTGTCTGTTTATCCTGCAAATAAAATAAATAATTCTGTCTGTGTTTATTCTAGTTAATTACTGTAAGAATTCTGGTGAGGTAAGAAACTTTATGCAAATTGGTAAGAAATGAATTCCTGTTGTATTTGATTAATTTGGAAAAAACACTTTGGCTCCACAAGTGGTGAAATTTATATGCTTGTCTTCCATAGAAGACTGTTTTGTAAATGAACTAGCATTTCTCTTGGGAAAGAAATGTACATTTTGCTGACAAGCTGCGGTCTCTCAACAGAATATGCATGCTCCCAGTTTGACTTGGTGACCAAGTGACTGATTTCTTTCCCCCTTTTCCTTTCTATTTTAGATGCTGAAGAATACCAGCCTCCAATATGGAAATCATACTGTGAGTATGCCTGACACTCAAATAATTTTATGACCTTACCAGGGTTTCCTTTTTTGGCCTTTTCCTTTTCTTTATTAAAAAAAAAAAAGAAAAGAAAAGAAAAAAAAAGACATAAATATACAAGGTATTTGTAGAAACTGCTGTATGGGCCAACAGCAAAAACTGATGTTTTCTGGTTCTGTGAAGAGCAAGCACATGGGACAGACTCTCTGGGTCCCTTTGGTAATGGACAGATCCTGGGTTTCATATTTTTGATCCTTAGCACTATAAGCTGATTTTGAAGTGGTAGTTTACAAGTTTGAGACATCATTATCAGCTCTTTGAACACTCCTGTCTGCCCTTAGAAAAATGATTTACATAGACTGTAGTGCAGAAATGCATATTTGATGCTTTTTTTGCTTTGTTCCAAACACGTTTTCTAATAAAATAGCCCTGATCTAAGAAAAAACTTTGGCTTTTAAAACCCTTATTAAAAGTTGCCTGTGCATTTTATCTTTTTATATTAAACCTTTACTGAAACTCTAATGAAATTGTAGCTTTGTTTCCCTTTTTTTTTCAGATACAGAATTATCCTAAGCAAAAGTTATCCCTTTTATAATGGCAACTTTAAATTATGTACAGAACTACCAAGACAGGGATCACAGTAGTTACATGCATGTACATGTACCATATTAAAGACCTGAGTAAACTTGTTGATTTCACTTATATGCACATAAAACTACCCTTGCAGGCTTTAAAAGCACTGTCTATATGCTATATGCCAAAATTAAAGCACACTATTGAATTGCAAAATTTGTTTCTCAGAAGAGAGGCTTATGTTTTTTTTCGCTGCAATATTTTGTATATGTAAGAGAAACCTCCTTAAAAATCAGAAGGATTATAATGATTTTAATTGGACCATTGCAGTGTACATTGCTGATACAAGAAGTAGATACATTAAGAGGTTTTTTTTTAGAAGAGAAATATGGCCTTTTCAAAATCAATGGAATACTCCCATTGAGTCTGATGGGACAAGAGTTTCAAATGACATGATACCTCTTTTTGCAATAAGGAAATTTTTATTTAAAAATTCAAAGAATAAATGCCCATCTTTGCTTACCTTCTAGTCCACACACTGGTGCAACAGTTACATGCAGTGGAAAAAGTTTGATTCTGTTTGCCTGATTGCTTACTTATACTCCAGGAAAACATTAAAAAATAAGAAAGGAGAATGATCTAATAGAATATGAATACATAATTTCCCATTCAGATGAATGTAGGATGCCAGTTTTGTGGCAATGGCAAAGTCATGGCCTGAGCATCTGAACTCCATGCATGAGTGACCTTGGAAAAAATTGCGCAGTTCCAAAATGCAGATAGTAGTTTAAGATTACAGAGATTTACTGCTGAGACTGCTTAGCCATAGACATATGTTTTTCATTGCAATATTGGGTAAAAACTGCTTCTTTCGCCTGTCACAAAAATCCCACTCTGGAAAAATAATTATGGAAATTATTTCCAGTGTTGTATTAGTCCATCATGCAAACTAATGCTGTTTCTTATCACAGTTTTAATTTAGTGTTTTTATTTTATTTTATTTTATTTTATTTTATTTTATTTTACTATGATTTGTGCATTTTAGCTAATTTGCATTTTCTTATGCTAATAAAATACTTTGCATGCAGTTTTCATTTCTTTTTTAAGTCTCATATAAATTTATGTGCACTACAGTGTCTTTTATTGGCACAGTAACTAAGAGCTTCAATCCTCTAGCTTCTCCACAAAGGCAGATTTTCCTGTTTATGCAGGCAAAGTATTCAAATACACACTGCTCTGCATATCCATGGGCAAAGCTGAACAAAGTGGAGCAGCTTCCTTGCTCTTTGGCATAATTTCTAAGCTTGTTTTAGATGTATTTCAAATCACAGTTATGTTGAACTTCTCCAGAAAAGATCAATAGTTCTGTTTAGGAAGAGTTGTTAGAAGGCACATATTTTTCAGAGATTACCAGGATTTTCAGACATTTTTGTCAGTCCTGGGAGACGGAGGGAAACAGAAACAGCAAGAATAATTTAATATTGCCAGCAAAGGACCTGGAAGAAAAGTTGGAAAGCAACTAGGAACCAGCAGTCCCTTAGTAATGGATTTGACTATATTCCTATCTATCTCAGTTACAGATACATAAATAAATATCCAACAACAGGTTTCCTTTTTGTAATCTGTTGCATGTCAGAAATATTGTATGAAATAATAATATTTTGCCTTTTTACCATCACTGAAATGGAAACAAAGGAAGGTAAGTCTCACAGAAATGTTGTTTGCAGGGACCTCTGGGGTTATCTAGTCCAACATTCCGTGTGCAGTCTGACTGTTCTCAGCTATCACTGGCTTTATCAGCTCTATCATCTTCCTGGATCTTGGACACCTCCAGGAATCCTGCCACCACTCTGGAAAAGCTGCCCCAGCATGGTCCTGCCCTCTTAGTGGGGAGACAGGAATCTCATCTACTTCTTGATGCGTGTAGACAAGTTGTTGGGCTGCTGAAATATGTCTGGCTTCCAACTGCAGAGCACACGTGTGTGTGAGTTTTGAGGAGATGTGAAGTCCTTATTTATCGCTTCTTAGCATGAGGAAGATTGACCCGAGTATGTTAAATGTCAGGGCTGTTTTAATGGGTGTTTTTCATTATTTGAGATCAGTGTGATGGTGTGAAGGACAGCAAAGTGGCAGGGCGCAAAATACTGGTTAATGCCATGGTCCAGCTCTATACAAAGTATCCTGCCTTCTGCAGCAAAAAATCAGCACAAAGTATGAGTCTCGTATCTATCATAAATTAAGGTTTTCTTTCTTCCATGTGCTTGGGCTAAGCATATGAGTAATCTCATGGCAGGGTGGGAGAGCGCGGATCATTCAAGTTAGGTATATGCAAAAATTATTGACTGAGTTGAGACCAAAGAGCTAAAACTAAGGCACTCCGGTGAAGCATTTGCTGACAGAAGGCAGTGTGTCTTTTTGCTGCCTTGTAAAAGCAATGATAGGAATTTTTCCTCTCCACTGGAGCATAACTGAACAGAAATCATAGATGAGTTAAAATAGGAACTTGGAGTTGCCAGCACATTGCAGAATGAAAGAAGTATGAAGAAATGGGTGATAGTCCTTCTTCCCTGGGAGAAGAGGAGGAAGTGAAGGCTTTCGCATGTCACTGCTTTGTTACTCACATAGAACAGTTTTCATAATTAGATAGTTCTTTCTAAAATGTATTGTAGAATTTTCCCTTATTCATTCCACCAGACAAGTCTCACTCTCTTGCTGGAACAAAAGACGAGATACATATTCTAGCTAGTTACTTTACATCTCAAAGAAGCATTTCTCTAGAAATTAGGTAATCATGTAAAGTTTTGTTAGCTTTAGTAAGCTCTCAAATTGCTTATGCTGCTATGAATGCTGGCAGCCTGTTTGGTTTATGAAACTTTCAAAGATAGTCAAAGAGGTAACTAAAAGGTGTTGAGGTGTTGGGTTTTCCTAGTGCACTGTTGCATTTTAGTCAGATATTAAGTCTGTGTTACTACTGTGTGTTGCAGCTCCATTTGGACCAAACTGCCAGTATAATGCAGTTCTCAAAGCAGTAATAGTACATCTCCTTTTCTTATGCAGTTGACGCAAAATAATAATGCACCATTTTGTTCAAAGTCTCATATTTTTTATGATCAAAGCGAGTTTGTCTCTGAACTGTCCAAAAGTCCTCAAAGTTGAGTCAGACTGGGTCAGATGTCACTGCTTACAACTGTATTAAATAAGCCATTTTTTTCTATTATTTCAGTCAACTCTATCCCTATAAATAGGATTCAGTATTAAAGTATTCAAAAAGGAGGGGGAGGAAGGAAATGGGGCAGAAAGGTGCAGTTTGTTTGTCACCATTTGAGCACGTAAGGAAGGGATGTGTTTTCTGTCGCTGCCGGGGTCTCGGCCAGGGCGGTGAGCACTGGCACTCCTTAAGAAGTATGTAATGAAATCAGGCAGAGCTGCGGGACGTTCAGCACTTCTCAAAATGAGGTCACTTAATGAGGTGCCTGGGCTCATGGGAACTTAGCTTTAGGGCACACTTATTCTCAAGTCACCTTAGCTGTTAATATTCACTTGTATTCTTACCTCGTCTGCTGGCTTTTGTGTACCAGTCATTTGAAACAGAAACAGGGTAGAGCTTTCTTAGAAAATAACATCTTTTGTGTCTTTTCCTAATTTTTTTCTTATTTGGCCTTTCACTGTTTTTTATCTACTCTGCTCTTGCCGCCTGTCTTTCCTGAGTATTCCTGGCAGGTGGGTGCCTGCCTGTCCCTTCTTTGCTGTTTCTTTCTCACTGGATTGCTGGGCTTCCCTTACTCTCATGCTGGTGATGGTTCTCAACCCTTTTTATCTGCTCCTCATCTGCCTCTCCCTCAGTCGAACTGTTTGGCATCTCTCTCCAGTATTTCCACTGGGTTGTCGTTCTGTCAATTTAAACTTAATATGGTATAATCTGAATTCTTTATCTTTCCCATGAAACCATTTCCCATTCATGTTTTCTGTGATTAACACCATTCACAAGCTCAGTCATGCTTGTTACTTGGGGCCATTTTCTCATCCTGCACATTTAAAGCAGCATGTAAATCGTTGCTATTATTTATTTTTATAGTAATAATCTTATTACATTCTGCTCTGATGTATTTCTAAATGATATCTCTTTCTCTATGCAGATTATCGTGCAGATTAATTACCCATGCCTCTCTGAAAATGACAGCAACCTTTTCCAGTCTGTTCAAAACATGATTGTTAAGATGATTTGTCTTTCTTGTCATTCTTTGTGAATCCCTTCACTGATTCATCCTATCAACATCCAGCCTTTTGTGCGGGCTTTCAAGTCTTTCATATATCTGCCCTTTCCTATTAGTCATTCCCTCCTTTGTTTTGTGACATGCTGATTTCTTTCCCCACCCTTGCTTCTCCAGTGATATCAGCCTCAGTCATCCTTTTGGCTTTTTCCAGGAGTTCTTTACTTTCCTCATTTCTTACATGTTTCAAGGTTACAAGATAGGTTTCATCTATGTTCTTCACACAACTTATTTTACACCACAGCCAATAGGTTTACCTTACAAACAGCTTTATTGACTTAATTTTGCTCAGTCAGTTAATAACAGTTTTGATAATTGAATATAGGATTTTCATCAATAATTATTCTTTCTTAATTATTTAACTGAATGTTTAGGGAAAATAGAACTTTCATTTTACATGATGAGAAAGCAGTCATATTTTTGCAATATATTGCTTCCTTAGCGATCCTTTTCCCTAGTGGACAGGTATGAGGGGGAGAAAAAAGTTGCTCTTTTCCTCTTGAATAAGTTTAATATTAAGTATGAACTACTTCCTAAATCAGCAGTCATACTATTTCGAATAGTCAAATATGGGCAGCTTAAAAGCATGATGTTTGGCTCCAGAATAATCATTTTTTTCAAACATGGTCTCTGATTTCTGAACTGGAGTTTTCGTGCATGACTAGGTGCAGCAGCTAGTCCTGGACACTGTTTTCAGATGTGTGAAGGAAAAGAAGATGGTTGAGAAGGGGAAATTGTGTTTAACTAACCTGACAGTCTTCTGTGAAGAGATGACTGGCTTGGTAGATAAGAGGAGAGTAGTGGATGCTATTACCTTGACTTTAGTAAGGCTTTTGACGCTGTCTCTCATAAAAGCCTCATAGATGAGCTGATGGAGTGTAGACTAAATAGGCGGTCAATGAGGTGAATTGAAAACTAGTTGAATTGCCACACTCAGAGAGTCATGATCAGTAGCATGAAGTCCAACTGGAGAGCAGTCACTAGTGGTGTCCCCAAGGACCAATACTGGGTTCAATATTGTCTAACAACTTCATTAATGACCTGGATGATGAGACAGAATGCACCTTCAGCAAGATGATACAGAGCTGGGAGGAATGACCGACACCCCAGATGGCTATGCTACTATTCAGAGGAAGCTTGAGAGCAAGCTGGAGGAGGAGCCTCATAAAGTGCCAAGACCTGCCCTTGGGCAGAAATAACCCCTTGCACAAGTACAGACTGGGAGATAACTAGCTGGAGAGCAGCTTTGCAGAGAAGGCCATAGTGGTCTTGGTGGACAACAAGTTGGACATAGACCAGCAGTGCACCCTCATGACAAAGAAGGCCAACAACCCTCTTTAGGAAGAAGCAGTGCGTTAGGAAGACTGTTGCCAGCACGTTGAAGGAAGTGATCCTTCCACTCTACTCAGTATGGGTGGAGCCACATCTGGAGTGCTGGGTCCAGGTCTGGGCTCCCCTGGATAAAAACCTACAGGAAAACTGTTAGGGATACTCAAGACATTTAATCAGAAAAGTCAAAGTGAAACTTTTGAGTCTTACTCTGTTAAACTATGCAAAAGGGTAAGAAATACTACTGGTTATCTTGTGTAAAAGTGGTGGGAGGTCTGGCACTGCTGGATGAGTTAGATTATCTTAGTAAATATTCAGAGCTGGATCACATTTTTTTGTGCATTAAAGCTAATATGGAATATAGGAAATCATGAACTGTCTTGCTGTGTCCCTTTTATGGACTGGGGATGGAGATGGGGTTGGTATAAGGAGAGGATATGGTTTTATTCACTTCGAGATTAGCAGAGAACATGGCCCTCCAAAACTTTTCATATTCCTTGAGTAACGAACTTATAGGTGAGCCCAGGACTTCCATGCTCTTCAAGGTCATTGCAGCTGCCATTGATCCCATTTAAAGCGAACGTGAGCAAGGTAACAGAAGGTGCCGAAGGGTCATCCCTGCCATTTCTGTTCCTTTTCTGCAGCAGGAACTCTGGGATTTATCAAACCTGCAGACCTTTATTTCTCCTCCTTCTTTTCCCCGCATAATCTACCACCATTCAGGGCTTCGCAAACATTGTCAAGAGCTCTGTCCTGGAAACTTGGGCTTTTAGAAAAAAGCATAGGACACAACAGTCTTTTCAAATTCAAGAAGATCAGCATGCAGAGGGCCTTTCTCTAGGGAAACAATCCAAACCTTCGGGATTTTTCCTGGAGTTAAGGAGAGACAGTCTGTCTGCATTGGAATTGATTACTGTCATTGTCTGTCAACTTCCTCTCCTGACTTTTGAGTGGAAAGGAAGGAAAGGATCTCATTAAATACATGAAGGGAAGAGGCTAGGGGCCAGAGTTCAGCAACTGCATCTAGCCTCAGATTTCTCTTCTGGAGCCCTAGGAAGATATGCAAAATTGATCCCAGGCTATTTGAATATGGTATAATTACTCTAAAAGCAATGATTGCTTGCTCATAAATAATTACCAGCACAACTTAAAAAAATAAAAGATTCTAGTGAACTCTTTCAGATTTAATAAGCTTTTTCTTAGCCTATCAAAAAAGCATGAGTGCTATATTCAAAAATCCTGCTTGAGTTTTAATGTCATAGTGTATACAGAAGCAAGATTGTACACTGAGATAGGAAGTTCATAGGAAGTTCTTCTGTGTGCTTTTCCCCAGTATAGAAACATAGCAAGTACTAAAGAGTTAAAGCCATCTAAATTAAATATATAAGAATTCTAAGAGTTAAAACAATCGATTTGGTTAGTTTACAGGTTTTACTGGTTTTCATATAAGTGACTTATGTACATGGCTAAATTCCTCTGCTTGTCATCCTTTTCTTTGCATTTGAACTTTTCTCTGCACACCCCAGCTAAAATAAGCATCTGAAAGAAACTTCGTGTATGTTGCAATCCTCTAATTATCTTTATGTTTTTATATTTGACAGTGTATCAGTTACAACAAGAGGCACCACGTCCCAAGAGAATCATTTGTCCTCGGGAGGTCAGTTCTTCTTTTACTGTACCTTGTTAAATCTGATGAATTGTCAGCAGCCTATTATTCCAGAATATCTTTTGTACCGTCCGAGGGTAGTATGCTCTTTAATTTTCCTACTCCATCATTTTCTATAATCATTTTTCCTGGGGTTGATTAATTAAAACAGATTAATATTTGCTAATTAGGCTCAGAGGCTGAAATATGCAAAATATTGCCATTAGAAGTCCCTTCATTAGACAAATACTCATTAATCATTGCTTACTATGCTCTTCTGTGTGTTACCTAACTGTTTGTGTTTCATTATGAAAATGGAGCATTATAAAGTGTCTTCCCTTCCTATATGTGCATGTTAGAGTATGTGAGATAAGTTTTGGCATGACTCATGCAGTTCCAATTGGTAGAAAGTATTTTGCCAAAAATTTTGTTCAAGTTAAAATCCTGATTTGGTGGCAGTAGAGCTTAGTTCTGTCTTGGAAACTTTAAAGATTGGAGAATATTAAGGGATATGTAAGACTGAGCATTTTGCAGAGTCATCTTGTCACCCTGTTTTCTTTCTTTTTCTGTGCTCTTCCATCCATAGGTAAATAAGTTAGTTCCATAAGCTGCCTTGTATCATTGCAGTTAGAAAAATATGTCGGCTTCTCTACCCAATCAATAAAATCATGATAGTTTTACAATAGTTTTATCCTCACTGGTGTCAGGAACAAATTCTTTGCAAAGCCACATGTTTATATAGCAATAGAAATACTGAATACAGGAAGTGGTTACCCAGGGTACTAAAGGATTCCGTATATAAAAATGGACATAAATATCAATATGATGTATAGCTCTGTTCTCAACTGTAATCCTGAGCTTTAAGTATCCATTTAAATAGAGTCCTAATACCGCATCTATCAAATATTAACAGATATCATTGCGGAACACTTCTATATGGGGCAGGTAGTGGTGTAGCAGGGCAATGAGGATCTGAAGGATCTTACACATGAGAAAAGCTGGAAATTAAGTCCAGATTTCTTCAAGTCCACCTCATGCCATATCTAAAGGACTGTTGCTTTTTTTTTTAACTACTCAAATGCTACTGGGCAGGTGTTTCAGAGCCAAGGAGCAGCATCTGGGCCTCAGACTGGATGTCTTGCATGGGTAAATTGCTGAAAAATTTTAGCAGGACTTTCTTCTTTGTGACCATAGTATTTTCAAAAGGAGGGAGCATTACGATTTTTACTGAATTGGTGTCATATAATAGGTGTTACACTATTAGTGGTATAGCTGATAGTAATTATGGCAGGCAATTTATCCTCTTGCATTGTGATCTTATAAGAAATTCCCATTTTCAGACTTGAAACATTGAAAAGTGAGTTTATTACTTGTTTTATATTTTTATGCTTTGAACTGCTCTAAGGAAAAACTTATCTTCAGAAAGTATGGTTAATCTGCATTGTATACTTGAGATACCTCACCAATCATTTAGATGCATTTGAATTTCATCACAGGGACCAACATGATTGGGCCCAAATAGTGATAAGGCTACCTCAGATTAAAGCTTGCCTACATGAGAGCAAATTTGGATCAAGGCAAAATGTAATTTTAAAGCAGAATAACAGTTTGTATTCTTGTGCTAGAAAGAAGAGCATCTATATAAATGAATGGAGTAAATGAGCAATTGTGAACTGTTTATCAGAGTACTATATTGAACTTGTTTCCTTTGATACTGCATGTTATATACAACTAAAGTTACCCTTTCTTTCCTTTTCCTTATGTTAAAAGACCATAGATATTTAGTTCCTATTCAGTTCACTTCTAAAGATGCACAGGAAGAAGCTAAGGCCAACCTATATTAACCAAATGAATGATTAATTGAAAAACCAGTGCATAACAAAATAAGCAAAAAATACCTGATTCATATTTGCTTTTGATTCTGACTAATGAGCCATTTTTGGTGACTCACTTTTTGGACTAGAGAACGTCCTGTTTTTATTTGGTTTGATTTATTTATTTATTTATTTATTTAGTAAAACATTTGAAAATAAAGAGACTTTATTCAGGGACTTTATAAACCAGTGTGAATCCTTGAAAATGTGGTCTTTGAATTACTACTTGGATTGTGAGCCTTTGTGTAAATCAGCTGTGTCCATAACCAGGTTTCCAAAAACAAATTATCTGACTGTGGAAGCAAAAGATCTTTCTTCAACACTGACGATGTATCTAATCTTCATGTGTTTATTTTCACATGTAATGTTTTGGGGATTTTTTCCTGATATCTAGATTGCTCACTAGGTTCACAGTGTTGCTTTTATGTAAAGTAGAACTTTATAATGGTTTTAAAGACCATCACAGATTATTTAAAAGAGAAATTCAGCAGTTTGTTCCTGTGGCACCTATTAGCAGTTCCTTAAATCACAAATGTTATGGGTTTTTTGATTTGTTTACTTTTTAGTTCAACTTTATTCTCTTCAGATGATCATGTAAGCTTTCCTCCTCAAGAAGTGGCATCCTAATCGTCTTAGATTTTGTCAGTTTCATTGAAAAATCTCAATCCTTTTTTTTTTTTTTATGATCAGTGTGGAAACAATAATCAGCAATATGACAGCTATTTAGCATGCAACATAACATTCATCCAACATCTGGGGAGCAGGTGTCAGGAAGATATGAGTGACACTGGAAAAATTTATCACTCCAGATGATTATCATAAGAACTGGACTTAGTCGAGGGTGTTCTCTTGTGTGATTTAGGATTCAAAGGACTTCTGGCAGATGTGATGAAAAATTAGAAATAATTTTAAATCCTTCATGTTTATGGGAAGATGTTTTTCATTTGTAAGAGCTGAAATCTGCCCTGTTTAGTATGAAATCTAGGTGTCTGCTGAAAAACAAAACCTATAACACTAATACAGTGTGAAGTGTTGTATTCTCCTTTCACTAGTTGACATTTTTATCATCCAACTTCTCCACTGCTTTCTTCAGCGTTCTCTGCATGCATTTGCTCCTCTGTACTTGATTGTCACAAAGGTTTTAGCCTCAGATCTCAGCAGTTCTACCATCTGATTTGTGTGGATTTCTTTATTAGCTGTACTGTGAAGAGAGAAATCATGTGTCCTGATACACAGACAACCAGTCTAGGAGTGGGACTGCGACTGTAAATAAAACATGAACGTTCAGAGCTTTGTGCATCTTCAAGCTCTGCTATCATGGTTTTCTTTTTCCCTCCTGCCTGCATAAATATCTTGTCTGGAAAAGCAGGTCGCTCCTTCAATGGGAATCATATTGAATGAACTGTTGGGGCTTCAGGTATCTAACGACCTTTAATTAATCACTACTGGCAGCATGAGTAGCGTGAATCTCCTACCTTCCCAATAACTTTGGATTTCTGCCAGTACCCTAATTTGTAACTGTATTCCTTCCAGCAATGTTTTAATGGCTTATTTTTTACATAAAAAAGTTTAATTTAAAAGTACCATTCAGGTGTAGGAATAACTTCTGGATAGCATGCTTGTAGATGCAAGTGTAACGGTATGCAGCGAGAATTCAGATGCATTTTGTGAGGAAGTCACATTATAAAGCATATTTTAGAATTTATTCTACAGAAATTATGATCAAAAATAACATATTCACAAAAAAAATCAAGCAAAATATTCAACTCAAATTTTATCCTAAATTAACATATTAAGTTATTTTCATGTTAAAATATATTTCAATAGGCTCTTCTAAGTTAAAATGGCTTTTTAAAAAGTTGAGGTTTTGACAAAGTAATAGATTTAAGAAGGGAATGGTGACACTTTTGGGGAACGTTTTCAGAAACTACTGGTAAACAACAGACTTGTTATAGATTTCCTTCAAAGAGTGAGTCTTACCCGTGACTCTGATGTTCCTTGTCTGAAGTTGTTCAGGTATTCATACCTGTGAATGTTACTCCTGTTCCTTTCCATGAAAGTCTAATAGCTGACAGCAATTTTTGTGGCTGCTGAGTTTGTCTGCGTTAGACCTTTCATATTCCTAACAGTGCTTCGGCCAAGCCAGTGTCAGCAACAGTGAGAAACTTGTCTAAATTTCCCTAGTATAGACAAAGCCTTGAAGTTTTACTTATATTATTATGTAGAAAAAAAATGTCAGTTAATTGGCTGCTTCATTTTTCTGAATACCAAATAGGTTGTGTCAAAAGCTGTAGAAAGATTCTCTCTGCCCTCAAAGCAGCAAAATAGTGGTTCCTTGATTAAAAGCAAATGTGATTACAATAGGGAGATTTTGTTCTCCCCAGATCAGTTTTTTTTTTGGTTAAGTGATACTAGGAGACTAAAATAAAGACACCTTCAGACTATCTATCTGAATCTGAAACACTACAAATAATTGTTCTTTACTCAGTTATCCTCAAATAATCTTTTGAAATATGAGGTCCAAGCTAGCAACAACAGAGCATAGGACAATATTGAAAAGTGCTTTAAAAAACCCAGATTACATTTGTCAGTCCTGCTTTCAAATACATCAGTATTTTGTCTTTGTAGCCGAGAAAAATCTTTTGGTAGGGTAGTTCCAGAATTAGATAAGCTTGAGCAAGGTTGCTAAAATGAAGCCTTAGTAAGATGTTTGTAGACTATATCACAGTAGATGATAAGTGTTTAATCATTGCAGGAAGTGTTCCATGAATTCTCTTAATTCTGCTCACTTAATGACGTTTATAAGCTGAATACATTTTCTTTCCATCTGCCCTCACCTGCCTGTGAACAGTGTGTATACTGTGGCAGAGTACTGGAGAGATGGAATAGGCACTGAAATTGGCCGTAAAATTGGTGGTAAATAATGAGAGTAAATGGGAATTTTCACAGCACTTGTTCAAATCACTAAACTGCAAAAACCCAAATACTACCATGAATAGATGTCTCTTACTGTCAGTCCTGGGAGCTTATCAAAGATTATTCAGAATATGACATTATCTTTTCCCTGCAAAGAAACCCCAGAATACACACAGTGACACACCAAGAGACCACATTAGACAGCAATTAATGAAAATGAGCAAAATTGTCCTGAAACCTCTTTTCATTAATGAAAGTGTTTGTACACATAAGATTTAATGGAGCCTACATCTTAAAATTGTTACAATATTAACGCTGATTTAATTGTGTTTTTATAATCCCGTGTTTATGGTAGTAACAAAAATAAACATGGAGAATGCAGCAGTCATCTGTGGGTTGCAAGTGGGACTGGAGAACAATTATGAATAGGCAGTGACAAAAGGAGGAAAGTTCTTCACCTGAAATCTATGCTGAAAATAGTAAAATAGGTGAGGGTCAAGAAGGGTCTATGTTTATATTGAAGTAGATCCAAAGACTGCTAAAATATGTTATGACCATCTTTTACTAAAATGACAAAATTTAGATTTTAATTTTAGGTTTAAAATGTAGGTTTAGACCCAGTGTAATTCTTCTGTATCTTCATAGTGAACTTCATTCCTCAGAATGCCAGTGAATGAAAAAAGCAGGTCTATAAAATTGACAGTCTAAATTTTGGGTGTATTTATCACATCAGAAAAAGTTTTCATTTCTTAATCTTTAAAAGCACTTCAAGAACTCATAGGAAATCTCTCCTAAAGTGCATGAAGGCCCACGCTGAAAAAAAGAACAGGGTACCAGAGCACCCAGATATACACATCATCCCCATTTTAATGATGTGTGGAGCACTGAATAGGGCAGAGAGTTTTCTAAGTGTTCTGCATACATGAGAAATAAGGAAATAGTTACAGTTAAACAAGAGTAAGTTTGTCTGTTCTCCTTGAATTTCATTAGGTTCAATTTACTAATGTTTTATGTTCCAATTTACAAATTAGATTGGTGTTCCCTTCGCAGTCAAATACCGTATGAACAAGTTGATCTGCTTATTGATTGCTGTTGAATGAAACAGTTAAAGCTGCTTTTCAGAAGACAAGAAGGCAAATTCGACTAATGAACAATAATTATATCTAGCTTACTTTGCAGACTGATAATCTTGTTAATTATCCCTCTGGTTTTGGTTGAAAGCTTCCTTGGGAAGCTTCATCCTCTTCTCCAGTTTTCTTTTAAAGTGCATGTTGTATATATGTGATTTTGCTTTTCTCCTGACTTTTAGCTTCCTTTTATGATTTTCATATTAAATGTCAGTCTTTTGGTCTAGTTCTTTTTATTTTCATGTCAAATTTAAGTAGTTTTCATACCAGAATACATGGAAGCTGTTTTGCACCTTATTTTAGATAATCAGTAAGCCTACATGCAGGTGAAAATTCCAGGTGTTTTTTATATTTATACATCTGTTCTAACTTAGATCAGTATTTTTTGTGGATAGTCAAAGTAATTTATCAATGAACTCTCGCTATATTTGCTTACTGACTGATATATCATGAAGTGTTTGATGTCTCTTGTTAGGACTCAGAATGAGAACACAATATGGGGAGTGGTTGATTCTTCTTAATATGAATAACCATAGAAATGTGTATGCACATTTGTCTGTATGTATCTATGTATCTTCCTATCTTTCTATTATGCTATATGTATACACCTAGATTTTGTTCACATGGTTAAATCAGCCATTATACGCTTCTTTTTGGCACACAAAAGAGAAGTGAACATGAACACAGTGAAATTTGTGTTGTTTTCACACAAGAAATCCTGAATTTCCAGGGTTCAAGATGAAATTCCGGAAGTTTTGCAAAGTGAATTTCTGTTTATCCTTTTTATTTCCAAAAAAAAAATGAAAGAATGCATAGCTCTTTGGAAAAGCATCATAACAAGCCAGTATGCACTGACTCAGTTCAATCATCCTATACGGATAAGGAAGCATTGGTCATCATTTAGGGAACATTCTGCTACATAGTGTTTTGCAGAACCCCTGATAGGATCTCCACCTGTGAGTCCAGAAAAGTAGCACTAAGCTCCTATATTCCCCTTATTCAGACTTTGCAGATAGTCTCACTTCACAGAACTCCCACTTGCAGAGAAGAAGTATTCACACAATTGGTGAGAGGAAATTAAGCAAATGAATCTTGTTCTTCCTCCTCGGATTTTTGTTTTCATCCTCCTCCTGTCCCCATGGACAGATGTTCTCCTAATATCCTGGCAGCATGCGCACCCAATCTGTGGTGCATGTTGGATGTGTCTTGTCTAGGGCTTGTCTAAGGCCCCTCTTCTCCAAATACTCTGTGTACCTCTGTTCACTCCCAGTTTGGATCTTCCGTCTCCTGATTTTTCTTCCACAAACAAACCTAAGATCCTGTCCACATCTCCTGCACATACTCAGGAGTCTGGTTGGGCTCCAGCAGAATGATTCTAAATGTGCATATTCAAACATATTGTGCAGGCACCTTGCTGAAGGGCTGTATTTTTAAATCGCATAGTAACACTGGCCTGGTTAGGAAGTATAGCTTTTGCTGTTGCTTTGGTGTAGATGGTCTAGCACCAACACAACTGTGCAAATGTACTGTCTTCTGTTGTGGTATGTGTTGTGTGAAGGTTATAATGCGCCTTACTGATTGCAAAATTGCAAGCAGTGCAATTGGTGCAAGCAACTGCACTTGGTGCAGTTGTCTGTTGCTGTTGGGGACCTTTTTCCTCCCATTTAAATGACTCAGCACATCATTCTTGGAAAAAAAGAGCACAGTTTAGATAGTATATTTGAATTTTTCATACTATGTTCAAGGTAACATTGATCTGTCTTTTTACATTTAATGATGTCCTTACTGCGTGAATGGAAACTGCGGAGCAAAATAGATGACTCCCGCTTCTGCTGTTGAAGCCGTCTGAGCCTGGCCCTGTCTCCCTGACTACTTAGCAGCAGCCTCCTTGGTTAAGCTTCATCTCAATTTATTTTACTTCATGTTCAGGAACACAGTATTGTCTTTATTAGGTTACAAAATCCTTCCCTTTCCCCTTCCCCTTCCCTTCCCTTTGCCTTCCCTTCCCTTTCCTTTGCCTTCCCTTCCCTTCCCTTTGCCTTTCCTTCCCCTTCCCCTTTCCCTTTCCCTTTCCCCTTCCCTTCCCTTTCTCATTCTTGTTTTTCCCTGTTAGAGATGAATGTACATAGAAATGTATTCTGATTTAATAGCAATAGCAGATGTCACTGTCTGAGAAGATTTTTATTACCTTCTGGAGTTCAGAATATTTTATCCAGTATGTTGATTATTGTATGCTGGACAGAGGGAATTTGCTCAAGGTCATGGATCGGTAACAAGTCCATGTTAAAAATACTCCCATCAAGGATGCCTTAGAGCAGCTCTTTTGCAAATTTGATACAAACAAACAAACAAACAAACCCTATACTTGTTAAAGTCTTTGTCCTTAAAAGTGATAGAAATGACCTTGATAGAATGGAAATCACCCTGCAGTAAAAGCCATAGAAACAATCCGGGCTGCTGGGCTTTCCTGGGTTTCTTTAAAATGTATTATTCTTCTGAGAAAGGATCTTTAGGCATCATATATTTTACAGAGATGAAGCAAGCCGCCAGGATGGAGGAGCTGTGCAGCTTTGAACACTAGCTAATAAAAACATTCCCTTGCATTCTTCAGTTTTGTCTTTCCTGTTATAGTCTCCCTAGCAGTAGAGAACTCCAGTGCTACGTTCTCCTCCTCAGCACTGTAAATTTTATAGCAAAATATTTGCTTGAGGACATCAAACGCAGTTTGGCACTTTGCTGTGGTGGTAGATGCATACTGCTTTATTTTATTAAGCACTGACAAGTTTATCACCCGAAGGTCTGGGCTTCTCCACTAGAGCAGCTCAGTCAGCTGTAGCTCCCTGCTGCCTCCTGTGCACAGAGCTTCACACGGGTGGGCATCACCCTGATGCACGTTTTATATGTGATATATACTGCCTGTGCAGACAGTGTATATCCTGCTGGTCTCTATCTCTTGAGAGCACCCCAGGCAGACATAGGCTTGGATACAGTGTCCGAGGGCTGCAAGAGACTTCAAGATATCATCAAGAAGGGATATTTATATATACTTTTCTTAAAGGCTTTGAAAGCTGAAGATTTCATGACCCCCCGTGCTTATATATTTAATTTTAACTGCTGTAGCTTAAGATACATCTTCTGTTCTGCAGTTTAAATCTATTACTTTTTGTCTTGTCTATTAAGCACACAGTGATTCCAGTTCAGTTGATGACCCTTAATAATCCTGGATCCTTTCCTAGGAAACCTGTATAGTCATACTCCTTCCATTTTATTGGATGATTTTGACATTTCCCTCCCAGATACTCTTTTGCATTGGAGGCACCATGGCCCCTCACCACCAAGTGACTGAAAACATGTCCATAAGGTGACAAACCCCCATGGGTTTGTCACTGCCAACACTATTCACGGGATTGTCATGGGATGCATGTACATACTGGCTCTGTAGAACTGGCCTGTCCTTGGCTGGGGAGTATAGATATTACATCGCTGCTACTCCTGCTAACAGCCTTTACCATGTCATCCCTTTGGCAAAAGCAAGAGTTGTTTCTCTTTGAAAATTTTGGTGCCAGAGTAGCTGATAAAGTAGTAGTAGAAAGATTTGGTAAATATTTTTCTGCAAAAAGGGTAATTGCAGAATTTTCTTGCAAATTTGTCATTGATGTAAAATAATTTGTTGTATTTAGAGGGCTAGTTGGACTTGCTGATTGATCTAAGTAACTCTTACTTTGAGAAAAATGTGGAGATGAAAATTTTGTTATGGAAATTGTGAAATACAGTATAGTGGTTCTTCAGGAATGGATTTTTTTCTTTTGATGAGGACTTACAGTCTTCCTTAATACTTCTCTTTTGTTAATTCTGAGGCAAAAGTTTACAGTTGTCTCACAATAATTCTGTCAAAAGCTGAAATGTTCTGAAGACAAATTCTTCCCTTTCCTGCACAGTCTTTTATAACTGGGCTTCTCTTGTAGCTCTTCTAGCTCTTCCATTTTTCGTCATGAGAAATATGTAAACTGAGCTGGGAAGTGTATTTAGGGATAGTCAACTAGGATTTCTGAAAAATAATCAGGATTGCTCCAAATGGAAAACGTATCAGATAAGCTTCCTTCGGGAGAACACCTCATTGCCTGCACTAAGTGAGCACTCTGGCTCTATTAACTCCTGCGTCTTGTTTCTCTGCTCTCCCCGTGGATAGCAGAGAAGAACAGAGAGAGGCCGCAGCAGGTTCCCACCCTCCTCCTTCCCTTCCCTTTTATATTCTCTGTATGGCCAGATTAAACAGTGATTGAAACACATAGCTGTGTGGTGTTAATGTCTTGCTGCTTCTTTTGAAACATGGGCAGATTGCTGTCCCAGAGGGATTTCTAAATTTTCATTCCAGTGTTTCTGACTTTCAGCTTTGACCACTGGCTAAGTAAATATGCAATTAAGTTAAAGAGATTTTTTTTTAATGAAGATTCTCTTATTTCTGTGCAGAAAAAATTAGGCAGAAAGAATTCTTTAGGGCATCTTCATATCTTCAGTGTGGTGTGGCTTGGATGTTGATGCCTGCAATGAAAATCTATCACATTAGGGCATACTCACTGCCTGCCTGCATGATTCCCAGTAGTTTTGTGACGAGCTATCTTTCAGAGTGATGTAGGATTTTAATACAATAATCTGTACATTAGCAGGAGTGTGTCATTCCGGGGCTAAGCCATGCTGGTCAGAAGATAAACCACAAATCTCAGGGCATTAAAATTCAGTACACCTCAAAATTTGTGTAAATAGTGTATTGAATTATCTCAGATAGCTAGTGTACTTTTATGAAGAGGGTTTATTTCCTTCTCAGCATTGAGTTTAAACCAGGTGTAATTGACTGACACCTTGAAGAATATGCAGTGACACTGTAAAAAACTTAGGAAATGAAACTAAATGCCCTGCTGAGTGTTTTGTGGGGGCTGCGGAGAGGCCGTGTTGTTCAAGTTGGGGGTCAAGGATGGAATACCTATATTCTCTTAAGCACAGACTTCCAAAGGGATTTGGAGGAGGACAATATAGGTATAGAGCTAGGTTTCATTTGTATTGGAATGTTCTTCAAGATTTGATATATTAGAATGTTGATGACTTTATTGAGTGCTGGATGAGTAGTGCTTCAGGCTGTTTCACCATGGTTCTTGTTTCCTGATGACGTAGACTTAAGCCTTAAGGAATTTTGGCATTCACCAATAGCTCGTGATTCACACAACTGTGCACTTCAGCAGTGACTTTCTTCTGACTGGCTTCTGGCACAATGGCCAGAAATTCCTGCTCTGCAACAACAATTTTGGTTTGAGATTGACGATAATTCTGGCTTCTTTTAAGCCAGAAAGTTACCATCTTGCATTTTATGTTGAAAGCTTAGAGCAGAGAAGGGAAGGCATTTATTGGTTCTCTATGCTGGAGCAGTGTCAGCAGGATGCAAAGGTGTTTAAGACAAATTATGTTTTCACTTAAGGCAAAATGCATCTTCAGTAGTGAAGACCTTTTATTTGCTTCATGTAATCTGCTTCATCGTTGTATTTTTTCTATTAGCATGAGAGTATTAAATGCTTCAATCCCTCTGATCTCTGCTCTGGCTGAACATCTATCCAGGAATAATGTGCAGGTGGGAAAAAAGAGCTGATCACCTGGGAAATATGATCCTTTTTTTTTAGTGAGGAAATTGTGATGGCTATATGGAAAGTGATAAAAGTATTCTTTTTAGCCCATTCTGTATGAAAGTCAAGTAAGTGTATGTGTCCTCAGAATGTGTCCTCAGAATAAGGCAGCTATTCTGGGCTCCCACCCCATGGAAAACTGTCACTTTTCTCCTTGAATTTTGTCTATTCTTTTGTGATTGAGAATTCCCTGAATAAGCCCGGTGAGACTTTGTGTGTGTGCATGTGAGTGTATTCATAGCAGGAGAGGAGAAAGCTGATCCCAACTGAATTTCAGTCACCTTTGCCTTCTGGGACGTATAGTACTTCCCTTGAAGTTTGTATGGAGTCTTCAGTCAGTGCAAAATAGAACTACTGGCCTCTTTGATAGTTTTGAGCTTCTGCTCCTCCAATTGTGCAGACTTTTGGGTTATTTCCAAGTTCAGTTCAAACATCCTGGTTTTGATCTAGAGACCCTGGTGTTATTTTGATCTTTCAGCGTGCTATAACTTTGTTTCCTTGTGTTCTTAGCAATGAAGTCAGTTGGGAGCTTAACGGTTATTTCAGATTAACGGTTGCAGTAAGTAGAGCAGCAACTTTTTAGAGGTTAGCATATCAGAGCTTGCAATTTTATTGTTTTGTTTTGTTTTGTTTATTTTTCCTGGGTGGTCTTGCAAATCTGGAGATTTACTTCAGGAAATGCTACAGTATCTTTCCAGCTTAAAACGAAGTGCTCTCCTTATGTCCATTTAGGCGCATGGGTGCTAAAAGATGTTGGCACGCAGATTTCTGTTTTATGGAGGAGGAAGAAGATAGGATTTGATGAGCTTTGTGTGGCCTCTCAGAAGAGCAAATCTTTTAACCCGCAAACAGCAGGAAGCATGCAAATCACAGCATTCAGGGCATTGCAGTCAGTTCCTATTTAATGACAAGAAATCTACAGACAAATTCAGATTTTTGCATAAAAGATGTTGTGAGAGCGACTATAAACAGACTTCTGTTTGCTCCAGGAGGTGTATCAAGATTAATGGTATCCTTTTTATTTTCTTTTTTTTACCCTTTTTTTTTTTTGCTATATTTGTACGGGAGCTTGTCTAAGAGACCATTGAGGAGGTGCATGCTAGTAGTGTTAACTCAGACCCATATTTTTCTAAAGTAAATTGAAAATGCTGGTGTTTATTCTGTTTGTGTAATCAGAACAAATCTGTTTGTTGTTGTTCTTGTTGTTGTTGTTTTTTTTAAAGAAGCCATCACTGGCTCCTAGATGGAAGTCATGTTTCACCTCTGGTGGTGTAAAGGCTTTGTTTCTCTCTCTATGGGAAAAGAAGTTTTCCTTTTTGTTCCCTATTACCAATTTCAATGTATGGAGTGGCCATCATTTCCAAAAAGGTTATGTTTGGTGGTCTTATATACACCGATCTCAGATACCTGTTTTTTAAATTAGTTCCCAGCTAAGAGGTATAATACAGTTGTGAAATAATAAAGTAATGTAATACTGGTAAAGATGAACAATATGAACAACATCCTTTCTGAGATTCCATTAATCAAAGAGCTCTCTAAAATCTTTCCTAATTTCTTGTACGAGTTTGATTATTTTCATATGAATCCTTAGTACCCCTTTTAACACTTAAATTCACATCAGATGAACAGGTAGCTATGGGAGTTAAAAATAAAAATTGAATTCATACTTCTTTCCTTTCTGAGTTGCAGTAAATGCACATAGGAACACAGCACCTGCACTTGGCAATTGCTCTGATTTTGCTCTCTTCATTTCTGCATTTGCTTTTTTCTTTAATCCCTTGTCCCTTTGAGCTCCAAAATGCTTGCATCAATCTCATGCCTAGGCAGGAGTTTCAGGCGGATGATGCTACTAGTGCTGTGCTAGAAGTGCAGTAAGGATGTGCTTGAACTCCCATAGGACTTCCACTGAAGATTCTCATTATCTTACACAGACTTCAGTTCATTTTGTACTATATTTTAGCCCTAGTGACTGCCACGTACAGAGGCAGTTGCTTCAGTTTAGTGCATGCTGAATCAAAAAACAGTGGTATTTTGGTATTTGCTTTTCAGAAGTAAATAAATAAATAGTCATTGTATAGTTTTTATACATGAAATAGCAAGATTTAAGCAGAACAAGAATCAGGGTTCTTATTCCAAGTCAAGTGAGATGGTGAAAATTCTGTGGTTTTATCCTGAAGTATCAAACAGTCTTGAAATCACAGTTTCTCTATGTGTGTGTCCCTATGTATTAAGCAGTAATTCCATTTTCATGGGCAACTTCGCTCAGACATGCTCACAGATTTTTTTTTTTCATCAACTAAGCAATTTGTATATATGTTATATTAAATTCTCTCTTGGCTGGCTCAAGATGCAATTTTAAGGCCCATGAAGAGGACACTAGTACATTTTCTTTATAAAAGCCATAGCCAAACAGAGACCACAGGGAGAGATATCTCTTTATAAAGACACTTAAATGAGTGCGTATATATGGATATGTCATAAAATCTGAAAATTAATATCTAGTAGTCAAATACATTTCTGGGAATGGTAAAGTTGTAGTAACCAAATCCCCTCATGAAATCTTGTAACGAAGTGCCCCCTGCCGGCTTCCTGTTTCTTTAGCTGCCAAGAGCTGCGTGGGAGCAATCTGGATAAGATGAAGGCAAAGACTTTGCATGAAATAAAGGGCTGTGAGGATGATGAGTTTGTTTTTGGAGAATTGACCAAAGCCTGAGAAATGAACCAAAGTGTCAGACTGCCCCAAGTTTATGCATAAGAACATCATGTTCCTAAAACTTGTTTCGGAGCTCTTTAAAATAATTGGGAGTTTTTCCAGCAGTGTCAGTGTCCTTTGGATCAGGCCCACAAATTCTTGAGACTTCTATGAAGTTAAGTCTAGGTTTAAATCCAGAAATCTTATTTCTCTTAAATCACCCAAGAATATTTAATTTTATATCTTAAATTATATGCCATATATAGGCAGAAAATGCTTTAAGAAGCTAAAGGGCGAATGACAGAAATAGTCTTACTTTATACTATAAATGTTAGATTAGCAAAAAATGCAATGAACTATTCTTTATATATTTGATCATATTTTATAAGATGAATTCTAGTTCTGCTTTTTTTTGACCATTGGTAAGTATTGTACTTCTGGGAGGACCATCAATAAACCTACCAGTTCCATTTTCATTTTTCTTTTCTTCTGTCTAGTCATGTTCCAGTCCCACTTTTGAATCTGCAGAATTTGGTAACAAAGATGGGTGCAGCCATTCTCATTCATAGTCCAGCTTATTTGTGTGTTGCTTGTTTTAAATAGAGTATGTTTCTAATATTTTTTTCCTTTCTTTCAAAATGCAGGTGGAGAACAGACCAAAGTATTATGGAAGAGAGTACGTATTTTTCTCTTTTAAATATTTGTTACTTGACTCTGAAAAATGCTGTGGTAGATTTTTTTGAAAAAAAGTCACAGTGGAGTTCTGACAAAATGCTTGATTCACATTGCACCTCCCTCACCAGGGAGCTAGATAACAGTGAATGACTAATATGTGAGCTGTTACGATCATTATTGCTGCTTACATTCCACACACTGTACCACCATATTTATGCTGTTTCTCTTAGGTCAATTCAGAGCAAAATTGCTGTCTTTAGTATTTCTTGCTTTTGTTTTGGTTATCATTTTAACCTGCCTATGAGGCTACAGTGGGTTAGGGAAGAGAGAAAAGACCTCCTTTGTCGCTGCCTTTTTGTTATGTGTTCTTATATTGTCTCTACCATGATGCTGGATGCCCATTACCACGTGGCTTGGTGCTTTACACCCTGGTGAGGTTGCAGGGTCTGAAACACCCAGAGGACTGATACCTTTTTTGTTGCAAGGAAACTAACAGGCCGCTAGAGCACAATTCCTAGGAATGTTTTCCTGTCTCTAGCTGGGCTCTTCATTTCCATGGTAGGGCCAGATACATCAGCAATGTTTAATGATCCTTTTCTACTATCAAAAACCTCAAGAGCTTCCATAGCTTGCCCCTAATTACTGTAGTTTCATTTTTAAATATTATCTTTGCCAATGGGGAATTCAGATCTAGTCAGGAGGATACAGCAGAACTGAGGACAGTAGCAAGATAACTAACCCAACATGATTTATAGGACAGGACTTGGAAAACCATCACCCCAGTTCTTTTTGCGGTAACCTGGCTGGTTACTGATGTCAAGTAGGGAAGCAGAATTTCAGGGACCATAGGAGGTCACCTAGATGAACCCATCAAGGTAAGATTACATTAGCTATTACCATTCAGAAAGCAGATTTTAGATCTACTGGGGACAGTCCTTTAAAAGCAGTTGGCTCAGTAGTGCTGGGAAAGAAAATGAGGAGCGAAAATGAAGTGGCACAAAGAAACACTGATTTTTTCCTGCACTGTTTTGGTAAAGCTTTTTCATCCGCTGCTGTCAAGGTCAGGATTCGGAGTTCAGGAGATCTGAGCCTCATCATGGACAAATGTTTCTCTGATCTTAGGTAAATGTACCTAGAACATCCATGAGAAGGCTTTTCTTGCCCAATAGTGATCTTCCCGCAGTGACTTTATTCAAAGTGACGAAAATTGGTTTGTACTTTCTCCTTGCATTGGTGGGATGCAGTCATTTTCTGACGCATCCAAATTAAAAACAACATCTCATAGATTACATAACTTAAGCATGTCTTTACCAGTAGATTCATGGCAATTCATAAGTCTAGTTAAAAATAATAAGCATCAGCTATTATTTGCACTGGAAGCTCATTGTAAAATAAGGCAAACTTTAGATAAGATGTTAGAAAACAAACTTTCACGGTGATCCCAACTGGGATTATACTGATCCCGGTGATCAGTAAAATGAACCACTGGGACAGGATACTCAGGACATCAGTGAAACTTCTTTAAGCAGGTGTTAAATTGTGGGAAGATTGCCTAAAACCCATATTTCTAACATGTATTAGTTGTGGAAAGACAGGAGAACTGAACAATTGCATTTATATCCAATATCCAACATGTTTTCCTTCTTTGTCACAACCAAGCCAGAGGCAGTGTTAGCAATGTGCCACTTCCTATGTATTGTCAGAAATTAGAAAATGCTTACACCCAGTAGGTTTTAGTGCCTTTTTCTTTCAGACAGCAGCAAAAATAGAAACTTTCAAAACCTCTGAGGAGACCCTTGGAGGCTTATCAACCAGCAGTCTGTGTGGGAGTTAAGATATCAAATGCTATGAAGACTACATTTGTACTTACAGAAACCTCACATATCGATTATTGTAAAGGTAATAGTGTATCCCAGAGCCTCTTTCTTTCTTAAAATAACAATGGCAAAAGAAGCACAGAAAATACTGGGTTTTTTTTCAGCAGTGAAAGAGCAACTTGACTCAACTAAAGAAAACTCTATTGTTCTCAAGGCTATTATGTAGCTTCTTCAACTTTTGTATATATAGAATACAACTTCGATTTTTTCCTTTGTACTTTTGTGTCAGTTTCTGCTACAAATTTATAGAAGCAATGTTAATACAGAAAATTTCAGCCCCTGTCTGGTATGGTTCACCATAGAGCCCCGTAGGTACTTGTTTGCACACACACGTGGACAGAGAAGGGCAATGGTTGTTCATGGGGGCAGATGCAGTGAGAATTCCTCTTTAGCAGCTGGGCCAGCTTACACTGACTGAAGCAGTATATGAGACTGCCATGTAATTTTTCTCCTATACCTCTATGCTGGACTTGCCCAGACTAGAAGATCGTTCTGCCACTTCTACATGCTTGGAAGTTGTTGACAGCTCCCTGATGGTTCAGATCACGGTCATGTTCAGTGGTTACTGTAGGACATTGGCACAGTAGCCTCCAGGCTGCAGGGGATTATTCTCTGCTCTTTCCTTTTCTCTTTCCTTGTCCCCACATTGGGATCTGAAGTGGTTTGCAAATATCACCTGGGTGCAGCATTTGGTGCTGTATCCTGCTGTATTTGTGCCTAACCTGCAGTCTTATATCGGAAGTTTTCAAATAGTTTCTGCAGCAGAGAGGGAGGTGTTTCTGGTTGCCTTATTGTGTAAATCATTGAAATATCTTCCCTTAGGTTTCATGGGATCATTTCTCGGGAGCAAGCAGATGAAATACTTGCCGGCGTGGAAGGCGCATACATTCTTCGAGAAAGCCAGCGGCAACCTGGCTGCTACACTCTTGCTCTCAGGTAAATGCTGTTTTACTAGATGCTTGCAGTTCAAATACAAGTGTGTTTAGTGGAGGGGGCTGTATGAGTCCTTTCTAAGTAAAGTCTGTATGCACAGTTCGTTAATACACTACACGGTGTCAGTGTGATTTTAGAGTCTCTTGTCTGCAGTTTGACAAGCACTGCAGTCCTTCAGTCAGCCCTTGGCACTTGGCTAAGAAAGTGCCTTTTCAGGAGCAGACTGTGTCTGCTTGCCATTTTTTTTTGTTTTGTTTTAATCCAGACAAGGCTGCTGCAGTGAGTTAAACATGGACCTTATCCTTGAAAGCTAAGAAAGACACTAAAGTGAATTCGCAGAACCCAAGAGAAATGCGGATGCTGCTAAGAACAAGAGAAAAGCAAAAAGTGGTGATAGGGTCCTACTGTCCTTTTAACCAGTTCTTCCAGGGCACAGCGAGATTTTGCTCTGGGCTCAGTGAGGTGTTTTGCACCAACATCAGTGACAGTAGGAGATATTTAAAGAATCCCACTCTGGAAAACCAAGAAGTGCAGTGGCTGGCCACCTGTCAAGAAGGCATAGCAGGCCTCGTTTTTCTTCCCCTCGCTGGAATGCAGCCATGCTGTAGAAATACAGTGTGGATCAATGAAATAAAGCTGTGCAAAGAAGTAAGATGCTGCTATTCAGCTGAATTCAAAATTCTGAGACTGAACTACAGTACCACTGCTCCTCACAGGCTCCTCACAGGCCCTCCTGGCTTAACTGTGCCATTCAAAGCTGCCCCTGTGGCAACCTTAAAGCTGCTGTGGGCTAGTGGGAGGAAACCCAGATGCTCTATTGGGTTTTGACAAAATAAACTCAGTGACAATACTTTACAATGTTTATAACATTATTCCTTCTGGGGGACATAGACACAAAATAAAAGTGTTCATTTTTCCCCTCCTGCTGGTAAGGCTGTAAAAAAAATCTTCAAGGAGTTCTCCCAAGGAGCTGTGATACTGTGCTGAAATCATCCTCAGCATTCTTGTTGCTGTGCAGATGGTAGAGCTGGAAAAGCTAGTGATTCATGCCAATTAAAAAGTGTTATAAATTAAAAGCAACTTTTGTCAGCTGAAAAAGAACAAGCATATTTTTTGTAGGATTTTGGCCAGCTATTTCAAAATAAAGAGTAAAAAGAACTACCAAAGGACAGGGATTATGGCAAACTGCCTGTTGTTTTGACACGACAGTGTGATTTCTAAATTCATCTGGATAATTATTTGTAGACTCAAAAAGTGAATTTAACTGTAAGTTGAGAATTTATATGAAATAATGTGCAGGGAAAAATATCAGTTAACAGTTTGGTTTTGAATGTACAACATAGTATGCAGAAACATGTACATTTGGTGTATTATGCTGCATCACTTAACCCAGTGATTTAATCAAGAATAGTATTTCACCTCCGTGTTATGAACAGAAGGTGCTACTACAGCCCTCTTCTTTTTCATACAGCTTTTAAAAACATTGATGCTGTTAATAGCCATGTAAGGTCAGAGTTATCCCACCAAACTTTAGGCATTTAATTCCCCACCCGGCCACTCCAAATTAGGATCTTAATCTCTCTGGCTTCCTTCCAGAGGATGATTCAGACTCTTAGGATTTGAATTACTTGCTGGAGATGCCCATGTCTTTCCGTTGCCTGTAAAAATGCCCATGGGGGTTGAGCTTCTGGTTTCAGCACCTTAGAAATGTTGCAGGATGAAGCAGCCCTTAACAGAATTTTACATCCCAATACAAGGTCTTGTAAGTGAAAACATGTTTTTCCATGTGCTATGGTACTCCCTATAGGATTTAGAGCAAAATCATGTCATTCTGGTTTATTATGTGTTTTTTTAAAGACAACTGGCTCGATGCTGCTGTAGCCCAGTCCATGTGCTGCAGTGAGGTTTGATCTTGAATTTGAGCTGCATCCGCAGAGATCCAGTTGCAGTCATGTCTATATTCCATATGTAACCCAGATATATAACGTGGCATATAGTCAGCAAAATTGCCTCCTGAGTATTTTGCCAGTATGGATTCTGTCTCTCACTCTTCCCTCTATATCTTTTTCCTCTTCCTCATTTTTTTTTCCTGGTATATGCAGATTTGGTAATCAGACCCTGAACTACAGGTTGTTCTATGATGGAAAGCACTTTGTTGGGGAGAAAAGATTCGAGTCAATCCATGATCTGGTAACAGATGGTTTGATAACATTGTACATAGAAACAAAGGCTTCTGAGTATATATCAAAAATGACAACAAACCCCATCTACGAGCACATTGGATATGCCACTCTGCTTAGAGAAAAAGTGTCCCGAAGGCTGAGCAGAACAAAAAATGAATCAAGAAAAGCAAGTGTAACAAGTGAAGAAAACACCCCTGTGGAAAAGGTAAGCATTCAGTTTGAAATTTTGAAATTTAATACTAGTCTTTCTGTCAAATCTAGAGGTAAATGTATTTTGTCTAAAGACAATTTTTCTATTTTTCTACACCTGATTAAGTGTGACTAAGCCCCTGAAATGTTTATATCATGTTAGTGTGATTTTGGCTGCAAGCTAATATTTAACTGGAGCTTATTATTAAAGCTTCCTAATCAGTACTATGCAAATGTTTTCACTGTGTAAATATATATATATACTGGTTAGCATAGGAACTGCACCTTGTAATGGTCACAAAACATGTTTCTTTATCCACGTACGCTCAAGCATACTCATCAGTGGTCTCTGATAATGAAAGTGGTTCCCGCTGACCATTCACCACAGCTCAAGTTTGTTATCTTTCTATTTGCAGTGCAAAGCTCCTCTTTCCTGCCAAGTCTATGGTGGAGGTGTCTGAAATTGGGATATTGCGTGTTTTCTTCTTTTTCTTCTCACTCTTCTGATTTAAAGTGGGCTCTTGGTCTCTTTCTCTCATATTCTGTATCCCAAAGCATTGTATGGTCCAAGATATAATAATGAATGGGGAATCCCTTGCAGTTAGTAAGCAACTGAAATGTAAAATTAGAAATATGAAAAATGGTCTTGTGAGTAATAACGTGTGGGTATTTTCACAGTAAGAACTGTCAAACAGAGATTTATTTCTGAGGCAGGTGTTCGTGCTGAATTGACTTATTAGTGTTTGTGAGAGTACTTCTGCAATATGACCGAGGTGGTTTTAAAATACAATGCCCTGGCTAGTTTTACTAGGTTATTTTTCATAGCCAGTTGTGATTTCTTTTGTGCTTGGGCTTAGCCATCATTTCTCAGGTTAGACAGTTTCGAGTATGTACTGTAAAATACTTCTAAACCAACAGGTGCACAAGCTGCTACTGAAAGGTGCTCCTGCCCTCGCTCCTTGACTGGAAAATGTCACATTTGGATCTAATGTCACCACTGTCAATAGCAGCGGAAAGCTGTAGTGGTTGGACTAGGTCTTTTTTTGCATTGCAGCTGAAAGATGATTCATGATGCAAAAGCTACTGCCTTAAGCCTTTATCCTCGATGAGGAGCATTTCTGCTCATGGAGAATTTTGCATGCGCCATCAGTAACAGGCTGCAAGACTGGGGCTGCATCGCTGCACTGCCATGTAAAAATAGCCAGCTTCAACTAAGCCATTACAGTGCTGGCAACTGTCCCTGCCATTCCCCCCACTGAGGGGAAGCAGCAGAAGGAGCAGGAGCAGCTGTTTCTAACATACTTTTCTTGCCAGAAGGAGCAGAAGCAACCACAGCTACATGAGGAGTGGGGCTAAGTATTAACAGGGTGATCTGTTCCCAGGCTAAAGCCCTGCTGCATCACCTGAAGCCTCCACATAGGTAATTAAGACTCCCAATGGGTTTCCCTCCTAGTACCGGTTTTCCTTCATTTTCATCAGTCCATAATGCAAGAAAAAGGCTACTTCAGCTGAATTATGAGCAGCTGAAAGAAGACAGAAGTCTGTACAGTGCCTGTCTGGCTGACTGTGCTTCCTGGAAAAACTCCCTGGGGATTCACACAGCAGAGACATGGGGATCAGCATTCCCTTTTCTTCTTCACAGTAACCTCAGTATGGATTGGGCTATGAAAGAAATCAATAAAATACCAAGCATTTGTCTGTAATAGTGGATAGAGACAGAGGAGGGTAAAGGGAATTTAGTTTTTGCTTTAATGCAGCCCCATAAATAAAAATGGGAAAGCGGTAGATCGGTGGTAGATGTGTAGATGTAACAGTATCAGATGCTTTTTTGCATCTGCTTGTGTTTGTCATGTGTTGTAGAGAATTTTAGGGAATGGACTTGCTTTGGCAACAAATCAAAAGCTTTCCTCTCAGCAGCTGCTAAGACTGTTAGAAATAAATGGATGGATATTTAGTATGAAATATTTCTGCACAGGAAATTTCTTGATACATGAGTGACGAAATAACCGAAAGGAGTGGATTTTCTTTGGCCGCTTACGGAGAATAAGTAGAATGTAAATTTTTGATAATTTAACTGCTTTATCTGAACGTATGCCTGGAGTATTTTGACTGTTTCAGAAATAATAGGGAGGAAAAAAGTGTATCCTTACAGGACAGAAACTTTCATTTTTCTCAAAAGGGGAATTTTGCAGTCTAAGGTTAAGCATCACTGCTCGTATTACAGCTTAGGCTTTTCAGAAAGAAAATTCTGTTTCATATTGAAATCAATTGCAGAGTGTGAAGCTACAGCTGAAGGCATTCATCCCCGTTGCAGATTTGTTACACCATCCGGGGAATCTGCTCGTTGTGTCGTGTCCCACGTTGACAGCAGAAATTATTAAATGTCTCAGTCATTTCAGAGATGCTTTCCCCCTTTGGGTAGGTCGATGGAAGGTTGCCACCAAGGCACTGGCTGGCAGGAGAAATACACATTTGAATAAAATGTCTTGGTACTGCCTGGGGTACCTGTCTATTCCCATAATTATAGTTTCTTGGAGGTTGTAATTAGTGGAGTCATGCTCATTTCAAAAGGGGGATGTGATACGTGGGCCAGATTAAGCTGTTGTTGTTCGTGCCTTTCTACCCATCGTTTTTTTTAATAACAGGCCTTTTTTTTTTTTTTTTTTGCTTGGTGATTCTTAATAATCCCTCTATTTCTTCCAGAAGTATTTCTGTCTAACTTTAAAGAGGTGCTAAATTTACAGACACAGATTTCAAATTTTTTGTCTGGATAGTTCAGAAGACCTAAAAGGAGACTCACTGACTTTTAGGAATGAAGTGTTTTGGAAGAGCAACATTCTGCAAATATTTCCTTAGCAGGGTAGGCAGTTGTCATTTTAGTGTGATCCAACTTAGAAAAGGATTTGGGATCTTGCACAAAGAGTACGGGAACATTATATACAGTCTAGGGTTGTGATTTAGTCTTGAGCAAATTGCGATTACGTGTTTTGTGTTTATTCTGTTTGGGGAATGCTGGACTGGAGGCAAATAATCATAGACTAGAAGATGTAGGGCAGATAAGTTCCTGATACTGTGAGTGTAGGAGGCTTGTATAACTTGCTGTGAGCAATTAATCCTCACGTGGAGGAGAGAAAAAATTGCAGCAGTCACTCGGTAAAATATGTGGTTCTGAAACGTTTATCGCAGTCACTTATCATGTCATCACATGGCTGCTGCCGTCACTGCATCAGTGATCTCCATAGCTCAGGCAAAGAGAATAAATTCTTTCTCTCTAATCCCACACTGGCAAATGTAATTCAGGGAAATACGTTCCAGCAATCAAGACGATGGAGTTGAATGTGAGCCGCAGTCTCGGAGCAGGCAGAGGCTATTGATGCCGTGGGAAGAGGCAGCCCCCGTTCCCTGCTCCTGCAGGTGCCTGCAGTGCGCTGCTGCGACCTGGGCTTGGGGCTGCCATGGCCACCGCGGGCCAGACACGGTGCCCTGGGCCCACACAGGAGAGATTCCTCCATTAAGTTGCCTTGCAGCTACTCCAGTGCTTATATCAGCCTGGAGAAGACGGGAGAGGGGGGATGCACTTGAATGAAATCTTTGGCAGCAGCTGAGCTTCACGCGTTCGTGAAAACAGTGATCTTACCCTGTCTGACAGACCCAGGCTATTGGTAAACACAGTCAGAAATAAGGAAAGTTTTGTTGGTGCCAGGTCTCCACTTACTTACTCAGATTCTGGCAAAACTCCCATCAACTTCTTTCCAAGTGGGACCTTGCTCCAGCATGCTGGTTGTGCAGGAACCAGGACGTGCTTGGAGCTACTCTGGGAGGCTTGTTCTGCCTGATGTGTCTAAGTATGTGCCAGGAGCAGCAAGAGGCCCTTAACGATGATTATCTTTGGGGAAAAGTGTAGCATTTTGACCTGAAACAAGACAGAGCTGTGCAGGGGGACTTCACTTAACAGCAGGACAGCGGCAGGCGCTGAATATTGCTGCTTGACACAGTAACCCCTCCATCCATTTTTCTGGAGCTCATTACTGTGCATTTATGTGCAAATGACAGAGGCCGTAGTTAATATTGTAGCTAGAAGAGAAAAGCCGAAGTGATAAGCATATTACGGAGGCTGGCAGGTTGCAGATTTCCTCAGCAGAAAATCCCGCACAAATAATAGGCAGATAAGAAAGCCATTCCTATTAAGGAAAAGGTGACAGAAAAGGAAGAATAACTTTGCTAGAAGTAATAGTGGGCATTAGTGGCCTCATTAGCCATGCTGCTCACACAGTTTCCCACAGCATAAAATGCTGGACTTCCAGGAAGGGCTGTTTTCTGACGCCCCGTAATTGGAGATGTAATCTGGTTATGGAATTAAATTTTATTAGGAGCACTACACTGTGCAGGAGACAGCCAATTTTAAGAGATCCTCTGGTTTAGTTTAGGTTTTTTGTGTTTACATTTCTACTTTGCTATTCACACTGCATCCCTTTGTGAAGACCTTTCAACCTCATCCTCCATCGTTTCCCCAAGGCTCTTCCCTGAGTTTTCTAAAGGTGCTGCTGTTAGCCAACAGGAGAGAAATCTTTCGAGTCTTTCTGCAGCTCCTGTAAACTTCTGCTGATTCTGTTAGAGGTTTCTGACTAGTATTCGGAGTCTCTCCGGGGATGTCTATGAAGATGTTGTGCCTTCCCTTCCCGTCTTGCGTTGCTGAAGAGCAGAGTGAGCAAGAATGTCTGTTCATGCAGACTCAGGGTTAGGACCACAGTGATTTTCTGACCCAATGTGGTTTCTCTCTCCTGGAGCTCCTGGCATCTGAATGCGTCCAGAACAGACTGAAGCACCTTCTTTCAGTAAGGGCAACAATCTATGTTCTGTATGGAAATTACCCAAATTCACAAAGGACTTCTGTTTTTCTACTGATTTTGCATGGAAGAAGCTCAGATATGACAACATAAACCCTATACAGGAAAACAGTCTTTGCACTTTTCAGCAGTATTTGCAGTGATAAAATGTGTGTGGCATTCTTGCTGTTAGAACGAACAAACAGAAACACCAAAATGACTTTGGGAGAAATTAACTCCTTTCATCAGCCACTCCTATTGCCCCAGAACATCAGTATTCTAAACACAGGTAATCACATGGTTGTATATGATACTGCACATATATATACGTATTGCAGCATGTCCTGACGTGAGTGTTTAAGGACAATACCCTATTGTCTTCTTTAAACAACTGCATTTAATATTGATTTAGTACAGGCCACCCTTTTGTATCATACTGCAGTGAGGAGGAGTGGATATGAATATAGCAGATCTAGCGTGGCGTTTTAGCGAGCAGTTCTACATTTTGAGTGACAAATACTGTCTTCCTGCAAATTTAACTGGATAATCATTTTATTTTGCCTCTTAATGTCAGCATTCTTTTGCTTATACCAGTTGTATCTTTTCAGCTTCTTTTTTGTCTCATAACCTGGGAAATACATAAGAAATAAAAAGAAAAAGATAGCAGAGAAGTAGCATGGAAATTATCTTTTTTGATTTCTTCCCTCTGGCAATCTAAAAAAAAAAGGAAAAAAAAGATTTTTTGTAGTTGACTATAGCAATCCTAACCAGACTTAGTTCCAACGTTTTCCTGATTAGGCAAGGATTTCTAAGAAAAATTATTTGGTTCTTTTTAACAATAATGGAAATGGAGGGAATCAAGAGAAATAGAGGTTCCATTAAGAAGTATTTGTTTACATTGCTTCCCTGAGCTGTTAACATCTCTTATAGGTTGCTGGTTTATGTTATGCTATTAAAGTCAGCTCGGGATTCATGACTTGTGCGTTAAGCTGCATCAGTGATCTGATTATGCCTGAGGAGAGCTTGTAAGCTGAGGGAACAATAATTTACACGGCTGATATAGGATGACAGATATGGTCTGATCCAAATGCTACTGAAATTGATGGAAAAACTCCAAAGATTTCACTGGATTTTGAATCAAATCAAGACTATGCTAAGCATATGTAGCAAAAGTGACTTTGATTTTTTTTTTTAATAGAAGCATCTTCCGCTCCAAGCTTTCAGAAAAATAGCCAAGTAGAAAATGCGTGAATCCTTCAAAATTAAACACCACAATTGTAAGCTGAAATTTGCTCGAATGAGACAGCCAGATCAGTAGCAAAAATACTTAAATACACCAGAAGTATTTATGGTAATCCTAAAGAAAAATTCACTTGGGTTTGCGTATTTCTTCAGGTACAGTGATACATCTGCATTCAGGCTCTGTTGAGTACATATATTGATCTTTTCCTCTTGACTATTTTCCTATTTATGAACATATTCATAATTTGCATAAAGCTAAATATTTATTGTGTAGAAACCATGCCTAGATTGATATATTAAAAATACTAGGTTTATATGAGGGTTTTTGACTCTTTAAATAGTTTCATGGTATTATATTAGCATAAGCAAACTTCCATAGAGGATGGTATAAAGCCTTTAGCTTAAATATTTCACTTGTCTAGTCACTGGAAGCAAAAATCCGTTTTACAAGTAAAAATCCATACTTGATTATCTCACATGGATAATGAACTCTGAAGGTACATCCTAGTTCTATTTCTCCATTGTTTTCTCTGCCTGTAATGAAAACATCTTACCGATGCGGCTAAGGAACGTAATTATTTGGTTTCTCCCTGTATAGTCTGGAAGAAGGTATATTCCCCCTGAAATGCTGAATGGCCATCTCACCAGTTAGGAGTTAAGCGTATCTACCGGGCTAATTTTTAGAGCTTCCACTACATACTTACTGCTAGGCAAGATGTGTTAAAGCTTTTCGTGTCCTAAATCCTGTGCACTCTGCTGACCTACTACTGAGGAACATCTTGCTAGTTGTTTGGCTTTCCGTGTCCCTACATGCCAATTGGCACTTGTCCCATCTCATTCTAGATGTTATGATTTCTGAGTATAAAACATGTGTGTCCAGGTCCTGATAACCACAGAGACTGTTCTTCGATGAAGTAGGTGTCCCGGGTGAAGTAGGTGTCCCCACTGAGACATGCACAGGAGGGAGAAGTCACTACAGAAAGTGAGCAAATACTGTCTTTGACCTGGACTCTTGCGGTGGAGAGCCAGCTCAGCACGCTGCACCCTCATCCTGGAGCTGGGAGTATGGTCTTTCTGGTCACTTCCAAGTGAATTAGCTAGTCTTACTAGCTTGGTCTCGGAGGTAGGATGTCACGGAACGAGTGGTGGTGGGGGTGAGTGACACAATGCATTTCACTCGTGGGAAAGAAATAGGAATAGGTTTTATTGACAATGACAACAGTTTCACGAGATTCTATGTCAAGGTCACTTATTATTTACTTCATGGAGGTTCAAGATACACACAGAATTACCAAGAACACTCTCCCTTTGGGTCAAGAGGTTCAGGTTGGACCCCCTTGCTTTCCAAACTCCTTCTGAGAGGAGTCTGGGTGCGGCCGGATCCAGTCCTAGTTGCAGACCTGGTCAACGGTTTGTGTCTAAGGGATTTGTGCACAGTTACAAAGTAAAGTTTCCAAGTTCAGAAAGAGAAAGGCGCACTATAGTCACTTACCACAAATCTGTACTGGGAAGGATCTCTTAACCTCGAGGGGTATCGTTGAGAGGCGTCCCTGCTCAAGGCGAGATCCCGGTACGCAGCCCGCTGCGATGCAAGGAGAGCTCAGTGGGCTCTCGGGCTGTCCCCATATTTATGGGATGATTGACTGATAGATTCTTTCAATTCAGAAATGACTGTTGGCTGGTGTACTCACAGTTGGCTTTATCTCCCCATCAGGATAGGGCCATCGGAACAGTTATTGATGGTTAATGTCTGTGTGGGGGAAGAAATCAGGGAGGCAACTACCAGGATCAGATAATGTGGTGGTTAACACCTGAATAGGGCTACATGTGAGAAGTCAGGATGAGCTGGGGAAGGAGCATATCCATCACATAGGGCTACCAGAGGAGGTGCCATACAGTAGAAAGTAGCAGCTTGGCAGTCCTGGGCAGAAAGAGGAGTAGTAAACCCAGTGCACTACCTCCTGGTTCAAGTTTGCTCAGCTGAGGCTTGGCTACAAAGGTCAGGAACCTATGCTTTATCTAACGGTTAATATTTGGAAAAGAAGATGTTGTGGTGTGAAAGCATGAAGAATAACAATGGGTTCTTTTTTATAAAATATTCTCAGCCCTAAAGAATAGTAGAACTGTGCACAATAGTCTGCATTGGTTTATAAAGAGTAAGTACTGCCAGTTGGACTTGTTTGCCTTTATAGGAGATTCACCAAAGTGCAGAAAGAAAAGAATGCAGCAGAGGCAGAATAACTGTATTTTTAACAATGTCTCCTGAAATCATAGTCTTGACATTAATTCAGTTTGGTTTCTGCATGAATTTGGTCACGTGGGCTGAACAGGTAGAATAAAATCAAACAAGGTATAAAGATAGGCAGCAACTCAATAACCTAGAGAGGGTAGCTGATAAAGTACTGCAGGGATTGGAGTTTCATTTAAGATTTTTATTGATCTGAAAAAGGGTAAACGAGACATTACCAAAAACTCAGGGTGGTTTGTGCTGTCATGTGACGGAAACTTCAAGAGAGTCTTGATTGCAAGATTTAAGAAGAAAATATGTCATGTTACATGCATGAGAATGAGGGGTAAGCCACATACATGCATAGATTATCTCTCTAGTCAAGAGTGACAGGATTGTTTGCATTTAAGCCAGGCATGCAAATGTCTTGTGACTATTGAGTGGGATCTAGAAATAAGGAAGGGGTTCACTCGCAAAGTCTCAAAATGATCCATGTCATAGTGGAACATATAGAAAAATATTAGCTGTTATACTTCAAAAGTAATTTTACTTAATTTCCTCCAGATGTGTAAACAATACCTATTGTCAAGGTAAGTCCATGTCCCTTTTTGGGAAGCTGGGAATAGTGATTCTGCTTCTCAGAGTGACTGTGCCCAGCATCTGAAGGCTGGGAGACATGGAAAGTACCTCTTCCTTCACTCCCTACCCTTGTGATGGGCTGGGTGCCTTTTCACTTGTCGTTCCTGTCAGCTTTCGGGGATCCGGACAGGAGTGAAGCCCCACTGCTACAGGGCAAGTTCTGTTAGTGCCCTCTGAATTGCTTACAGCCGGGATCTCCTCCAAAGTGAAACCATGGTAGGAATTTAGCTTGATTCTTTGTCCAAGCCACTCAGGAGCCAAGCCAAGTCTCAGAAGATGATGATCTATGGACCCCCTCTGGTAAAAATGCTTTACGGTGTTTTTGTTCCAGTGGAGAGGAAGGGAAAGTTTGTCCAGATAACTCTGATGAACACTTAGTCACGTGCATCACATCACCTTCTCAGGGAATAGATTTGGAAGAATTGATTTAGATTTATGAATGAAATTGCCCCAATTAAACACTAGGTGGCATATTTACTTAAGCGTTTCCAGGGACTGTAGGACTGTATGTACTGTGTCCTTCACATCTGACACCAGTATGTGCTGGTGTGACTGGAGGAAAACCTGAAATGGTTTCATAGGGACAAGACCACCTGACCGTTGTTACCAACAGGAATTCTACATGTTCCTAAAAATATAATCTTGACATACTGCAATAGTCTATGCAGTAGTTTTGACATACTGCAATAAGCACAAAGTCGCAATTACTTACTTGAACCCTAAGGTTATTGCTTAGCTTCAAAGTTACTTCAAAGTTAATTTACTGTTAATGCTTAGATTGTTAAATGTAGTGTGATACGGAAAAGGCGTGTGTGGTAATGGTCTTGCAGAAGGGTCTGCTTTCCAAGGATTTGCATAAATAGTGGGAGGTGTTAATACAAAAATACGTAGTACTGTTTATTGTAATATAATAATACTTTTATATTACTTGTCTGAAAACCTGAATGTAGGAATATTTAATGTATGTAAAAGTTAAATGAAGGAAAATAACACTTCTCCCTATGGGAATACAAATAAAGCTTTTGATTTTGGCACTGGCATTTTAAGGCAATAGTGTTGCGTGGCTAGGACAAAATACTTAGAGGCAGAAAATACATTGTTATTCTATCTGCCTCTGGCACCTGTTAAGTCAGCCAGGGATGCACTTTTCCAGATGCTACATCTTTTCCATCTGTGGGAAAATAAATGCAACTAGCTTGCAGAAATGGCTTTTCGTACAGTTCATCCTTGAGAGACTTAGTGCCACAGCCAACTGGGGCAGAGCACTTAGTCCCTGCCAAAACAGCATCATACTTTGTATGTCTGTTCTAAAAATTCTTAATTCTTGCTACTGGTATTTTTAGAAGAGATAAGAATAGTTCTACTTTAGAGTAGTTGCAGATCCTGCGGTATCAAAATAAACTTCTCTAGTGGACAATTCATACAGAATGCTTTTTGCGCAAGGTTCTGGCTATTTTATGTGGGATGATGCTGTAGGAGGTAGGCTGACCTACATTCACCACCAATCAGGCTTCTGTGATGAATCCTGTAGTCTGACAGGCTGCTCTGTTGTAATTTGTGTATTAAGCTCAAGATTGACAGAACTACTTACAGCTATTCAGTACTTGCTCTTACAAGCGGAAGTGGGCTGCTTAAAAAGGGAGATAAATATGAAAATATGTAAATATGAATAGGGGTGTGTTCATTTTGCCAATGGAGAGGAGCGTGGGAAATAATAGATTTTACTATGAGAACAGGATTATAGGGCAAATCCTTTCCGGTAGCATGCAGACACTTGACACTGGCTGTACACAGATTGGCTTGTCCTCTTCAAGGGGAAAAAAAAGTCCCATTTCTCTTCCCTCTAGTTAAGGCTCTAGTTATTACATTATCTAATGCCCAGAAATGTGGTGGGGCAAAAGCTGAACATCTTCCAGCTTGCCTTAGGACATCAAAAATATATCCAGAGCATCTGTGCCAAGGAGAATCTGGTCATGCACATATCACAGATGTGAATTTATACCTATTTCTGTTTGCAGTAACATCTTTTCAAGCCCATATTCTGGAGGGGTTTTTTTTATGTCTGGTATTTTCTAGCCCAGAGGTATGAAAGATGATAATTGAGCAATGAGGAACTTTGAGAGCAAACTAACAAGTGCTGCCCTTTGCGCATTGACTAGTTCCCTAGCCATTAGTGGGCTGCATTCACAAGGCTGCATTTTAAAATATAAGGCTGTGTTTTAAAGTATAAGAAGACAGAAAGAGACCTGGGGAACTCCAACTGTTTCAAATAAATTTGTTTTATTTATTTATATATTTTAGGAAGTAGAGGGGAAAAAATCTTCCTTTGATTTCCCTTCCTTTGATTTGATTAATTCAATCAGTGCGGTTTCCTAAATCCATCTGGTCTGTAATGCCTTGCCGAACATGTCAAGCCAAGTGAATCTGCAGATGGTTTAAGGCACTTCCAGGATGTCTGGAAATGGAATACACTGGCAGCAGAACTGAGAGACTGGAAAAAGAGAGTGCATCTTTAAGGGCACTGTTCACATCATTTGGTTACTTTTGGACCTCAAACTATAGGAATTAAGGGAGAAAAAGAAATCGGTTGTGGTTTATTTGTGGGCTGGCAGAGTGCAGAATGAATAAATTCAAGACCTCATTTGGTATAACTTGCTTCTTGTGAGACATTGCATGCAGTGCAGGATATGCATAACTTGCACATGCTTTTTGTAGAGAAGTTTTGGACGCCTGGTTTTGGAATAAGCTCACATTACAGTGGCCTAAGTCCCCACATGTGAGCAGTATGTAAGCTCTGTTTTGCCTAACTACAGTCAGTGAACTTCACAAGAGAACACAAAACTCTATTTCCCCTTTTTCTAGTCCTCACCAAGTGGTTTATGTTGCAAATTAACTTAAGCAGCTAGGATGTATGTAACACTTCTTGCTGCCACACTTGAAATGAGAGCAAACTTGGAAAGCCACAAGCTGAGACACCTGAGGCTGAGACACCTACCTGCTCAGCAGACTTAGAGTAGTAGAATCTCTTAGGGAGAATATCCTAATGGGAATATATCAGTCTGTTTAGACTGGCTTCGTATGCAGAGCTTTTACAGCACGAGCAGAACATCTCGTTTAATTGCAGCAGAATTCAAGATCACACTTGGGAATGGGGTGCTCTTATCAGCTGGTGGCTGAGCTGGGATGGAGTGAAAAATCCTGTTGTTTGCTGCTTAAGAACGATCTTGTTAGATGCAAACAAAAGAAGATGCCAGTTTTGATTCTTCTGGGGATCGTGTTTGAAGTAGAGGACTGCAAATAAAGGGATAGTGACTGAAATTTGATTGCTTTTCCATTTTATTGCCTATTTTCCTTTAAAAATATTAGTTCAAATTTTTGAATGCAGATAAATACTGACATTAATAAGATAAAGAGAATAAAAATTTCAGCCATCAGCAGCCTTTTGTGATTTTATGTGGTACCGGTACTTATGCCAGTCCAGTTTGCAGTGTGACAACAACACCTAGTTTTGCTGTATTAGGTTTTGCTAAGAATAATTAGTGTTTTGAAAAGTGATATTTATATAGATGTATACAAGAACCCAAAAAAATTCCTTAAATATTTGAAATTCCAATAATCAGGTGAAAAAAAAAAAGATACTTTAGTAGTTGATAGCACTTCCAACCCAACATAACATATATAGAGAGCCAACTGAGAGAATAATATATTATTACAGACTTTGGACTTTTTTCTTTCTGTATAAATTTAGCAGCTGGATTTGTACAAAAAAACCCCAGAGTATCAATATCCTCATCCTCCGACTCCTTTTAAAAACTCCAGTCCTGAATTCTCAGTTCTGTATCATCTTCAGAAATGAGACAAAAAGCAGAATTCAGTAATGCTATAACAGAATATTGAGTGCTACAGAGAAAATATATTTTTCATGAAACTTCGAATATGAAAATTGCACTAATACTGGGGGGCAAACAGGAAAAAGAAAAACAGGAGGAAGAAAATAGGGAACAGTTCTGTAGTAACCCACATGGGACCGTTGAACACTTTGCATTAGCCATGTACCGTGGGTAACCCAGTTTATCTTTTTGTTATTGTTGTTGTTCTCTTCACAGTTGAGTGTATTTTAAGATGCTATCCATGGCCTTTTGGGGTATAATTACATTTTTCACTTGATCTGTAATTTAGTAGCTGGAGCAACAAGACAAAAGGTTATTTGGAATTAGAAGTGACAAGCAGGAGGCTGAAGTGCTGACATTAGTCTGCCTCCTGACAGGTCTATAGCTCAGGAGTCGGCTGTGCGTGTGTCTGTGATATATTTAAAAAGCGAGAAACCTGGTGGAAAGGATCCTCAGCCCACACAGAGGTGCCAGCAGACAGCGCAGTAATGAGGTGTCGTCTGTTTTATTTTAAGTGTGGTGCCTTTTCTTGGCTTGCTCCTGCCGAACATGATGAAAACAGTTGTCACACACAGCATTAGGGATGCTCTGTAACTCCATAGAGCACCCCATAGGTGCTTCTTGCCCTCTCAAGGTTTCATTTTATTGTGGTGCATATTCTGGGAAACTTGAATCAGGATTGCTGTGCTGACCCTCTGCTACACAAGTTTTATGGAGAACAGTTGATCAGTGAAGGTTTTGGATTATTTTTTGGATTATTTCAGTCGACTGAAAACCTAAGAGTTACTGCCATGTTCTGCCAAACCCACTGGATATTTTTCACTCTCTGCCCTTCACCGCGGTGGATTTAGGGCTGCATCCAGTTGAGTTAGTTTTATATTTCAGGAGTGGCAGCCGCTGGATCGTTACCTCAGTTGCTCTTGCATGTGCAGTGCTTTGTACCAGTGACTTTGCACGTGGAAACGTTCCCGCTTGGATTTGCAGAGCGCAAGGCTGGGAAGTGCGCGTGCGCAAAGACGCACAGGCCGGGGAATCAGGACACCCGCGCCCATCTGTCTCTTCCTAGGATAACATGGTGCTGAGGCACTCAAGTTAATTGAGGGTGTTTTTACAAACGTTATCATGATGGTTTATTTGGAGTAGTAATACTAATGCATGCTCTATTTTGTAGACCCAATCACCCTTAAAATAGCTTTTTAATGGAGCAGATTTCTTGGTTTGTCTATTTTAAGAAAGGGCCAAGACTGAATCTAAGCACTAGTAGAACAGTCACTGAAGATTAGGGTTGTACTTGAGCGTGTTTCCATGTACAGAGAGACAAGACTGGGCTTAAGTTGGCATTGCTGGTCAAGGTCAGGGAGATACTACCAGGAGGGCCTGAGATAAATTCAAAAAAAAAGAAGTTAAACCTCCAGGGATTTTTTTTAATTAACATCTCTTTACTGATCTCAGTGGCAAATGAAGAGAACACAGGCATTTTGAAAAAAAATAGCCATGAGAGACAAAAACAACAGCAAGAATTGCAATAAAAGCATTAAAAATATTTTTTACTCTTTTTGGTCATGAACCCTTGTCATTGAAGATTTTCCTATAGCACAGTAACAAAGGCAAAACACTGACCTAACAGATTCTTACAGAAGATGTCTTGACAGCATAGGATCAAAAAATTGTAGGTACTTTAGATACGTCTGTGTAGCTAGTATTAAAACAAATGCAAAAAAGATAATACTAGAAGTAGCATGAGTTTTATTTTCCAATGCATACATTTTCAAATTCCCTAATGTAAATGAAGCTTCACTCAGATGAGTAGGTGAGCATATGCCTTGCATCTAAACACAGCAGCACTGGCACACAGTGAACCTTAGGTAAATCACCTGCGGTCATACAGTGAGTCAGAGGCAAAGCCCAGGTTTGAAGAAAGGTGCTCTGGGCTTTTAGTTCATCCCTCAGATGAGTAGGTCCCATTACCTCAGCTTTGTAATTTTGAATAAAATTTCACAGCATCTGCTCAGAAGAGACTTATATTCTTATTAAGTAGAGTGTACTTTTCTCATTTAAAAACTTCACAGCTTTCTCAACTAACTCCCCTCGTGGGTTTGTCTCCAGGAATGGTGCTTCTGGCTTTATATTCCTTAGCTTTGGGCTCTTCCATTCAATCTAATTATTTGCTTTGTACAGGACTTTCCTTTTTTTCTCAAAACCAAGCTTGAGATCTTTTGGTGATGCACTGAAGAAACCCAGGGAACTTGTTTTGCTAAAAGAAACTTTCAAAACCAGAAGCTAATGAGAGATGTAGCTTTAAACTGCAGCCTCTAAGGGGGAAAAAAAAAAAGAAATGAAAGAGAAATGTTAGTGTGGTTAGATTCCACACACTTCAAAACCAGAAAGTATTGCTGAATCTGTCTATTTATATGAGAAAAAAAGCATGTCCTATCCAATTAATTAGTTGTTCTCTATTTTAAATCTGTGTCGTTGACTTTCTAAAAACCCTAGTGCTCAGTTGTCACTTCAGAAGAAGTTCTGTTGCTCTGTCCCAAGGAGCAGCAATGAAATCGAGGGTTGTCTTTCCATACTGCAGTTACTTCCAGCAGAGGCACTGAGTCGTATGTCTCCCCTCCTGAGCTGGTGGGCAACTGGAATAAGTGACCAATAGGTGTCTTGAAAACCCCATATATTAAGTACTGCAAATTATCACCACCGATCTGCTCCAGAGTAAGAGACATTGAGTTACTAATTTTCTTAAGGGAAAAGTAGCAACTGGCCTTTGGAAACTCTTACTCCGCTTTAGTGGAGAGGAAACACTCTCCCACATCAGGCCATTGCCATTAGTTAAAGGTACTCCTTTAACTTGTCTGGCCCTGGGAAGAGGCAAC
>NW_010579983.1:0-33411 GCF_000705375.1 Tinamus guttatus
ACAGGCAGATTTTTCTGCAAGTTCAGAGGAAAGGAAAATCCTAAATTTGGAGGTATAACACGGGAAGTGATGGTAGAGTAAGAAGAACAACAGAAGCTAAAACTGGAAACTGCTGGATTAAATTAGCCTTCCTCAGAGAAGTGTTGTCCTTGCTGCCATATTCTCAATCATGTGAGAAGAGAAAAGCTTTTGCATCTACCCCTTACCTGTTACTAGGTTATTGTTCACTTGGCTGTCAAGGGGGTCATTGCTGCTCTTAGAGGATTCACAACAAAAGACAGTGACACTAACCATAGTTATGAACTACTACTGTTCACGAAGAGAAAAACGGTGGTTACTTTGGCTGCAGTCTCTTTCAACGCATCTCTCGGGGGAGATCTTTAAGTGAAGAGACTGCAAGATTGCATCTAGTGAGAACTTCCTTAACTAAAATGTACTGTTCTCAAAACCAGAAGCATATGCTGTTGTAGCATCTTAAAAGCTCCTTGTAAATAGATAATAAGTAAAATATAATTTATGTCCAGAAAGCTTACAGATGGGCAAATATAGATGTTAAATCTTAATAAACTCTGCGTGTGTATAAGTGTGCTTTTCAAGAATCTCATTTCTGATAGACATGATTTTAAATTAAAACAACTATTTCATTTTGATTTTCAAGTTTAGTGTATTTCTCATCTCCAGAATTGTCTGAACCATTTTGGTGTTTAACAGAAGAAGCTATTACTGTCTTGACTTAGAATAGCACTGCAATGAGCCATAAAATGCTCCAATTTCATTTAAAGATAGCACTTTAGCAAACTGTCTTTCATCTTTACTGTTAGTCTCAGAGATGTCATCTTGTTTTAGGAGCAGTGCTGAGCAGGAAGGCTTATTTCCAGGCACACCCCAGTACCTTAAACAGCACCCCTTTCTCAACAGTAATTGAGACGAGAGCAGAGCATGCTGCAGTGTAACTCAAGGGGTTTCTACTCTTGCCTTAATATAACCTGGAGAACATGGCCCATGTCTCCTTGGGTTTGCTGGGCTCAGGTATTCACCTCTTTCACTGACATACCACTTTCTGGGATGGATCTAGTACCATCTTCAAGTTGTGATCATAACATCTAAGGGACAGTAGCTCTTTGTGCTTAGTTTTACCAGTGTTCAGCAGAAGTTAGTATTTCCTGTAAGCCCCCTTTTTAGGGAGGAACCTGCACCCCAAGAATCAAGGTGTGCATTATGATTCCTAAGGAGAGATGTAACATGTGTGACCCTTAAAAATACACTGGTCTTTTTTAGTGATTGTTGCAGGGTAATCTGTCTTTCTGGGTTTGCTATGGCATGTTTAGTATTGAAGATGGCTAATTAATCACACTGTCAATATGGCTACTTAATGTACAATTAGAATCAAATAACCTTGCTCTGTGCATAAGTATCTTGACACGATATAAGATGTGTATACAAAAAAGGAAAATTTTCAACTATAGATAGTAATTTTAGAGTCTTATAAAAGACACTTAAAGTAATTTTGGAGGGAGAGTTTAAATTTTGCCCTATGAAGAAAGATAACTTTGTTTCATTCCAGATAAATATATATGTATATATATAAAACTACTCATTTATTAAGGGAAATATCATACTGAGCATTTGTCTTCTGGCTGTGAAAAATTGCTGTGGTTACAACAACCATGACCCTTGTCAGAAGGGTCTCACCAAACACATTAATCTATTATATATCAGCAAATAGATATGCAAATATCTTTTAATGATTGCATAAAGGAACCGTAGTAGCATATTGGTCTTCAGTCTGATCTGATGGTGAGAAGTGAACCTGGAAAAAGTAATTTCCTTAATACTGCTTGATTCTGTAATCTGCCAGGAAGAAAGCAAAGCTAAACTAGGGGTTCCTGCCATTTACTGGAAAAACTGGGCACTTCCAATGATTTAATTACCTTGAATAGTTAATCTTTGAAACTATTTAAAGCAAGTGTATAGAATATTATTTCCTCAAACACCACTGATTTTTTTAAAAAACAAACTTATTTAAATTGTGAAATACTTAAAGGCACACATCGCATTTGTTACAACCAAACCATGGGAGTAATTAAAATCAAGGCTCTGTGTTTATATTAAGCTGTATACTCTGCAGCTTCAATATATACTATAACGTAACTCTTAACAAATGGACAATAAATGACTTAAAGCATAAATATAGCCAGTGCCCCAGGTCTGCTGGAGACTGCACTATTTTCATTAAGACAAAACCTTTCAAAAAGGGTTGCCTGTAAAGATTTTAGAAGACCTTTTCTGTTGAATAAAAAGTTAGTGTATTTAGTAATGTGAAGATTTTCATCAGTCATCAGTAGAACACTTACAGCTTTAACTATTAGTGTTCTTCTGTCTTAATTGTATTTACTTCTCCTTTTGAACAATGAGGAGCTCAAGTTTTTGATAAAAATAGTAGGAAGACTAAATAAAGGCATTACAAGCAGCTGTATACATATATTTTTGAGAGATTCTGTTGGAAATAGCTTATTGTTTTGTTCATAGCTTCAAGTATATCATACCCATGTGTATTTGTTTCCTGGTAGTGGTCTTTTTGTTCCTGCTGCTGTACTTTAGTTTAACTAGTTGATTTCTCCTCCAAAAATAATATAAAATCAAGAAAGAAAAATAACTGGTGACCCTACAGAGTACTGCAGCTGGCAAGTCTTTACTAATATGCATCTCAGTAACTTGAAGTATTGGTTAGTAACGTGTTAATTCAACAATTTTAAAATGCCTTTCTGTAGTCCTCTCTGGATTTTTTTGTAGTGTTGTTGTTTTTGATTTGTGATATGAAAGGGATGAGGGAGAAGTCAGAGAAGAAGCACATGAAAGAATAATTTGGAATGTATTCTGGAAAGCTCCACAGCACAGAAAGGTGGCTCCGAATGCCAGCCTTGGCAATTTCAAGCTTTAACAAGTATTAGAAAGAATTTCACTGTGACAGCATTCCACATACATAATTTCAAAAAAAATGAATAAAAAGCTTTAAAATTATTCTTCTGAATTCTTATTTGCAAGGAAATAAGATGATATAAAGAGTAGGACTTAATATGTTCCACTCTTCTTCAATAAACACTTTCAAGGAGATTCGGCATATTTTAAATTTGTAAATCTGGAGGTTTCTATGGTGTAAGATGGTATTTATCATGTAAAGGTCTGTAGGGCTGTGCTGATTTACCTACCCTAATGGCAGATGTGCCCCATAGCTTTTGGCCTAGATAAACCCAGAGGAGGAGGACTCGGAAGTTGTCTGTCATTGCGTGTTGGGCCCTCTGCCTTGTGGCACTTGAGGGACCACCAGGACAGCCTTGTCAAACCATTACAGGGCTCTGCTCAGCAAGGAAGGGTTTGCTCACCAGATTGCAAGGGGCACTCCTGAGAACCAGGCGCTTGGCCCCGCTGAGCGTGTGGTAATTCATATTACAGAGCACAAAAATAGCTGCAATGTACTCCTCGCTCTTGGATCAACTCTGCCATCCCAGTGGTTGTCACGCATACGCGAAGTAGTTTGCCTCAGCTTGGAAGAGTCAGTGTCCTAAGTGTTTGCTGCCAGAAAGTAACTAATTAGCAATAAGTAATATTGACGAGGGTTTATGTTAAAAAGATGTAATTTTATATCCAGGACCTGCACAAACTGAATATATATGCATGGCAGGAGACGGAAGCTTTGGATTCGTAGCCCATCATTCCACGTGAAGGTGTGGGCATGTTTCTCCATATCTTTGAGCCTGAAAAGATGTAAGTATCTGGTGGTATCAGAGAGGTATCTCTGATATCAACAGATATATTTGTCTGGTGATATCAAGGAGGTGGAGATGCTTGTTTTTTATAATGCCACATAGGAAAGTAAACATTGCAGTTTTCCTCTCAAATTTCTCCACAAATTCTCTGTTCTTCTAGCGCCAGCCTGGGTTCTACATGTAAACCAGATCACATGTGCAATTTCAGAGATTTAGAATGCCATTTTGCACTCATTTTCTTAATAAATTCTATCAAAAGTGACCGGAGTAGCTACTGGCCAAAGGCCTATGTAGACCTGTGGTAAATAAAGTTGGTTATGTCTGACAGCTGTGTTCAAATCCCATTTTCTTAGTGGACCCAGCGGGGAGTCAGCTGGCTGCTCAGCATGGAGGTGAGACCTGGGTTTTGTGTGGGCTGCAGCGCAGGAGCAGGTGGAAGCAGGACCCTTGGCTGTTGTGCGCCCTCCTGCTCGGTACCTGCACAAGCAGAGGCCCATAGACCTGTGAACTGCCTGGTGATCACCCCCGCTATGCTGCTTATGCTGGAGTATAACACAAAAAAATAAATTTCCCAAAGTATTTTAACTAATGCTTCATTAGAGAATAGCACTTATTTAGAGCTGGCAGGAATTTGGCTTGTACATGTGTGTGTTGCATCTCTGGTGTTTGTAACCTTTCTTTTTTTTTCCCCTCTCCTTCCTTTACCCACAGGGTTATTGCTTTCCTTGAAGCTATTGTGTGCATAAAGTTTGGACAAGATCTTTTTTCCAAAACACAAATACTCTATGTTGTGTTTTGGCTTCTTTGTGTGGTGAGTGAGATTTTTTCATGTGAAACATAAAGCAGAGCAAAAACACTGAAAGCAGCTTCTAAATAACTTCCTCTATGGAGCAGTGACAGCAGGGGGCTGTTGTGGGAGAATGCTGGTAAAGTTGCACGCCCTTGAAAAAGAAATTTGAGATCATTTAAAACATATTTTGAAGTGACTGGAATAACTTTTCTCACATCTTTACATAGCCGAGTTTACTGGCGCTTTGGAAGGTAGCGGTGAAACAAAAGCTAGAGCTTTTTGTCTGTATGAGCAAAAGTACCAGTTCAACTGAGGATAAGTTTAGGGATGCTTCCAGTAACTCCTCTCCCTTTCCAGTGGGTGCTAATGAGAAGCACTAATAAGTAATGAGTGTTGTCTTGCACTCCTGTCTTAAAATTGCATAAACATCCTTGTTTTATCAGGCAAATGATTCTTGCTCAGTCTGCAGTTTTCTGTACTTCAATGTGATTACTGCAAATGTAGCATGAAATGCCCATTGCCTAACCATAACTGTATGTCTGTCTTGCCAGACTTGTAATGATTCCAAAGACATTTTTACTAGTCAGTAAAAAATAAGGCATTTATAATGGATTGAGAAATTTATGTTTCTCCTTTCTAGCTGGGAAGACAGTTTGAACAGGTGATAGCGAGTCAGAATTAACTGTTCCATTACTTAGTTTTATGATTTTATTCCTAAAACTTCAGAGGAGAAATAGTACTGAATTACTACTTCTCAGATCAGAGCCCCACAAAACTCGGTATGTACTCCAGCCTCTGAAGCATGGGGCAGAGGGGAGGAGAACTGTTATCCCTTCTCACATCCTCATGTTCACGTTAACCTACCTGCTTGGCAAGTGCCTTTGGAGGATGGTGGGTACCATGGGGGGGCAGAGGAAGTCACAGTGACCCTGTATCCTTGTGAGTGGTTTGTATGTAGTCCCCTTCCTGCTGGGAACTGCTCTGCGTGCTCCAAGGTGGCATCGTGTTTGCCATGAACTTGGAGTGCAGGGCAGGACTGATCAGGACTCATCCTGATCAAAGTGCTGGCAAAAACAGAGCATGAAACTCTCCGAATGCTCAGAACTCAAATGACCTTGAACCATCAAAGAATTTGTTTAAAAAAAAAAAAAAGATTTATAGACTCTTACAATTTTTCTTCTCCCTTGTTTAGGCCTTTACAACTTTCCTGTGTTTATATGGTATGGTTTGGTACGCGGAATACTATGGCCACCGAGAAAAGGTATTTTATTAGGAAGTCTATTTTTGTTTTATACTGGAGCTTAAGTACAAGGCTTCTACATATTTAAATTCTTTACCAAAACTACCATACAAGGGGAAAGGGGGATGGTACAGAGTCAGTAGAAAGAACTCTGAATTCAGCAGCCATTGGACAGACCCCAAATGACATTGTGGCTTCTGAAGAATGCTGTCCTCTGAGTTACTCAAAATGGGGCTGTAATTTTAGCAGAGCATTCAGGGATGAATGGTTAGCTAATGTCCCCATTCTATAGGTGCAATGCTCAAAGAGTATTAAAAATACTTGGTTACACAACAGATCACATGACAAAATATGTGTTCTTATTGTGCCATCAATATCTTACCTCTTAACAAGGAAGGAAAGAGATTTAAGTATTGGCTGAATCTTTTGTTAGGATTTCTGCCATCATTTAAGTTTACAAGTCTAATAGGAAACCTTATCTGGACAGGAGAAGCACTGACCACAGCGACCAGCATCCTAATGACATCTGTCCCTCTTGGTTTTGCAGACCTTGTCAGAAAGTGAAGACAGTCCATACAGTCCAGATGCTTCCTGGCTTCATTCAAAATTCACCAGAGGTATTGGCACCTTTACATGTACATTCTCAAAGTGGTAATACTGGAATTACTGATCAGCACTAGGAAATGATGCTTGAGAAACTTACCTTGGAAGCAGTTTGTTTTACTTAAATCTCTGCAGCAGCTACACACATAAATCATCTACAAAACTGTCTGTTTTTACTGCTTTTTTTCCTTCTGTCTCTTCAAAATGTGTTTATTTTTTAATGAAGGAACTTCATTTTCTGCAGCTATTCCAGACCATTCTTTCAGAGTGAAGGGTTTACACATTTCATAACTGTTCTGCACAAGTTCTCTCCCTGAATATTGCATGTTTGTTTTTAAGTAAACATTTAAATGTGAAGTGTGCTTTTATTCCTGCCTGTTAAAGAACAGTTAAGAATGTTCCCTGGAACTTAACATTCTTCCTGACACTTACCTAGCCAGTGCAGTGCTGCTGATCCTGAACAGCTTCCTGTGTCCTAAGCAAAAGCAGCCCACAGCTCTGACTTCTTTTCCTTCCACTGGAGTTCATTTAAGTTACTTGTCTCCTCCTTTACATCTTCAGTATGGATTTGCCTGTTGGAAGAAGACAAGAAACTGCCTCTGTCAGAGCTTATGCTCCAAGTGTATTTGTATTGTTTAAAAGTATTTGCTTGAAAAACACCTGCACAGCTTTGTATTTCATATGTGGATCTTCTAGATGCTGATGTTAATTTATTCTCAGTTTACTAAATTGGTAGATTTTTATATTTTGGCAAAACACACTTTCATTTGATTTTTTTTTTTTCCCCAATTTGATATGCCATGCAAATCTGGCCAAGGAAATCTGTTCTCTGATTTTATTTATTTATTGCAAATTTTAGCTTTTTTCATGTTTTGCTTTTGAGCACTTGTTTCGTCCCCCATTTTCTCTCTTTGCTGTATCGGAATTGAATGAAGGATACAATAGGAAAAACTAAAAACAAGACACGTACTCATGCAAGAAACTCCAGCATTTCTGTGACCTCACTTCCAGAGTTCTTACTTTCTGATAGTAGTACTTGCTGGTAATAAGTCTGGAGGTTTATATCATTCATGACACTTAAAGAATATTTCCCCGTTATTTTCTGCTCCATCAAACTTCTAATATTTTCTAGGAAAAAAAAAAAGAATTTTACAGTTTAAAACTGCCTTTTTTGTTAGACCACTAGATGGAGTACAAGTATCAACCAGTTCTTATTAGCCTTAGATAATTCCTACTGTAAGCACTGTAGCTCACGAAAGCCTTACTGACTTTAAATCAATAGCTTGGGAATGTCAAATATATCAAAAAATTTATTTCTCAGCAGGTGCTGACAATAGTCCACCAAAACATTCAGCCAATAACGAAAGCCATTCGTCTAGAAGAAGGAACCGTCACTCCAAATCAAAAGTAACCAATGGAATTGGGAAGAAATAAGAATAGTCTCTGAAGATGTCCTGCAGAGTGAGCAGAGATGACAGAGGAAATTGGACCTGACTCTGAGTTTCCGCATGGGAGATTGATTTTGCATTTAAAATTTAGAAAAAGAGCGGTGGAAGAAAGCAACCAGCTTTTCAGCAACAAACAGGGCCTAGTATCTTTCAAGATGGAGCTGCCAGCGTATTGCAAATCACTGCCTGCTGTCACGTGCCATTCACTGAATTAAATCTAATTTCTTCATCATGTGGCACCTAAAGCTACTGAAGAATATGCTGGAAAGAAAAATAGTTTTGTTATAGCAGATATACTCTGTTTTATGTTCAGGTTTTGCAAGTGAGGTTTTAATATCTTAGTTGAGGACATCAACACAAAGGTTAGTAAACTGATAAGCAGTTGGCATGGTTGGATTTTTTTATTTTACTGTGGTTTTGTTTAGTTGTTATCTAGAAGAGTACACAATCTTTTGAGTAAAAGCACCTCTGCCCTTCTTTATCAGTCTGACAACTAAACTTTTCCATTCAACACAGAAATTTCGTGCTTGTATCCAGCTGCCCACTTATTGAAATGCTTTTTCAGCCTGGTGACAGGGTTTTACCAGCTAGGAAATGGGTCCATGTTTCTTTCAAAGGATGCAGTTTGCTCTTCATATATGGTTCTTCTGTATTTCCCTCCTGCCTTCTGCTGGATTGTTGCATATTCATTTCTTAAGCTTTTTTTTTTTTTTTTTAACATCTTTATGAAAATCTGTTGGAAAGTAGAGGGTGGCACCTCCTGCCCTTAGGGACAGACGTGTCATTTAGTGGGTTTTCTGTTTTACAGAGATGTATTGCATCTTGAAGTGCAAGTTAGCAGGTGTGTCATTCTTCCAGCTGCACTGCATTTTGTACAAAGTCCTTCTCCACCTTCCTTTGATTTGCCTCTGCCTCATCTGTAACCAAGAAAACCCAATGCCTTTGATTTTTAGAAACTGCTTTGAAGGCTCTGATACCCTCCTAAGCCTGATGAGGAGCAGTTTTTCACTGAATTTAAGTTGCCTACTACCCACATAAACAAATTTGTGCAGACTTGTGCTCTCCAGTGTCTAAAAGATAGCGTGATACTACTGTCATATACCATGTTGTTTCAGTGTTTCCTAACATGCAATCAGGTAACTGACAGTGAAGTGACTCCCTGTGTATGTTTTTCTGGAGACAAGCTAATTCAGACCTCCAGCAAAGTGGCTAATTGTCTAGCAGTGAATGTAGTGATTAAGCCAGAGGTAAATATGCAAGAGCAATCAGTTTTTGTATTAAGTTACCAAAATCCTTTTGTGCCAACTAGATTTTTGGGATTCATGGGGTTCAGAGAGGTGGGTAGGTTAAGCATGGGTAAATAATATCCATTAGTCAATTGTTTTCATAATAAACTGGGATTTCCTTTTTCTATGAATAATGTTACTGTGATTTGCCATAGAGTATGTACTAAAAATAATGCAGCAGAGACTTTATACAACTGTATAATACTGTAAATAGGAAAAAAGTAGCCCATATAATCCATAAAACTTGTATGTGCCAAGATTATCAACATTTTCAATGCACTTACTGTATTGCTACTGAACTGTTTCCCATCTTCCCTTGCAGTCAAACCCAATGTGTACAACTTCAGAACTAACTTTTAGCTGCTATATCATTGTTGCTAAAGTGACATTAAATGTTACATGAGAAAAATGATAGGAATTTTCACTTTCCTACAAATACTCTGGTTTCATTCATATTAGCAATTCTTTTGTATTGTCTTTATTTGTGGTGTGCTATGTATTGATGAATGTATTTGTAGCTTTCTTTGGATATTCAGCCTTGTTATTTTTTTTAGTGTCTTCGTTAATACTTCAGTCTGTAAGACTAAAGAGCGACATTGTAAATCTTCTATTGACTCAATACCAAAGCAAGAGGTTGGAAGTTCAAAGGTACTTTAAGGATATTTTAAGTACTTTTTTTTTTTTTTTAAGGTGAGAGCCTGTTTTATACTGCAAAGTATGTATGCACCAGTTGTGTATACACTTACCTGTGCAAGCAGGTGTGGAAGTGCAGTGTCTCCTTCCCTGTGTTTGGTGGGAACAAGCAGATGTTCTGTGAACGCAGAACTAGTGCTCGCCCTGCTGAATTGCACCCTAAAAATATTAAAAAGGTAAACATGACATGTCAACATGTTGGGAGTTGACTTCTGTATGCTACCACAACAGCAGAGGCCTTGAAGAAATGTTGTTTGACAACACTTTCCAAATATTTCCAATGGTGTTTTATTTTGTACTTTTATTTTACTACTTTTAAAGGAGGGGGGGCAGGGAGAGGGAAAACTAAGTAAATTTGTCAAGCACTACTCAGAAAATGGTACTTTGTGTCCTCTGTCAGCAGTTCTGGTTGGAATTCACATGTGTTCACACAAGTGCTCTGCTGACTGACAGCTGTATTTTCTGCCCCATCTTTGGAAGTGGACTTTGCAGAAGCAAACGTGGGAAAGGTGCTCTTGATCACTGCTGGAAATCTCAAGTGATCCCAATTTTATCATTTCCTGCACTATTGCTGATTTTTTTATGTGTGTAACACCTAAAATGACAAATCACTGAGCTGTTTAGTAATAGCATCCATGTACGACTGCTGCTGCTTGAACAGTATTTTGTAGTAGTCACAGATGCACTGTCCTCTTTTTAACTACTTGTTCCATCTTGTTATCTTATCCTTACTTTCCTGCTTCTAATGTCTTCTCTGTGACTCTGTCCTCTCGTGATCTCCCCCTCTGCTGTTGAGATATCTGAATTTGCCCTCTAGAGACTGTCCATCAGGAATGTCAGTCATTGAAGGGAGGCTAATTCAGGGCAGCATGGCACAAGCAGAGGATAGTGGCAAGAAGCTGTGGATTAACGGAGAGTTTTAAGTATAAAGAGGCTAACCATGAATACTGGATTCCAGTATTAAAGTTACTGTATAGAACATATGCAATATCTAAAATATCTGGAGATGGATTCAGCAACTGCTTTTATTACTGTTTTGTGAAGATAGTCATTTGAGGATCCAACAATTAAAACCTTGCTTTTTACCATGTTATCACAAGAGGACACAGATATAACCATGTATTTAATAGTTTTGAATAGAGTTGCTCTGTATTGATTGCAAACTGTTGTATTTTGCAGTAACTCAGTAAATCAGCCCATGTCACCGGTATGTGTGTTTGTCTGTACCTGCAAGGCACAGGGAACAATTACATGCTACCTCTAGACACTATTGCATTTTATTCTGCCTCTTGCTCACTGACTAATTTAGCAGTTTCTTACCAACATACAGTGCACTGAGGTTTTGCTGTAATTTGTTATTTTTGGTGCAGCAGAACTGAAATCTGAACACTTACAATATGCCCTCTGCTTCATTTCAGGATTTTATTGTACAGGATAACTCTGCCTTTTCATTTTGTATTTTACAGTTGAATGGGAGAATTGAGTTGCAAGATGGTCTCATGACAGATTCTTTAAGAGAAATGAACCTTCATGTAGAAAAATAGTGAATCAGCTTATTAGCAAGTAACTAACCTGACTAGGTCAAGCTTTACTTAGCACCCCGTCTGCCTGCCCTGGCTCTTTTCACATTTCTCAGTACACTTGGATCCAGAAAGGATTATCAGAGAAAGCATGAAGATAAAGTGGTTTCCAGTCTTAAACTAGTTCTTCACATCTTAAATTTCCTATTTAAATGGTAAATCTTGAAGATTTCCCATCTTGAAGAGCAGATGCTGTTCTCGCGCAGTGTTTGCAGTCCTCTGCAGTGTTGTGTTTGCCTGGTGTATTTATTAAGGACAGCTGCTGAGCAGAGTTCATTCCAAGTTCCCTCAAACTCAGGTAAGTAAAACCTCTTTCATCTTTATACTCATAGTTATTTCACAGGACTCGAAGGACTTGATTTGAGATCAAATTTTATTTCCATCTCTTTCCTAACTCTTAAGGATTACATCTTAATGTTTCTACCACTTCTCAGAAATAGACCAGGATTGTTCCTATGCTTGGGCATTTCTTGTTTCACAGGGGAGCAATTCTGCTGCCCTCCACAGTCTTAATTACATTCTGGTAAGACCAAGAGAAGCTTTGCTTCAATTCAGGCAAAAAAAAAAAAAAAAAAAAAGAAAAACCAACTTTTTTTTTGCCACTCTGCTTCCTATTATCAGCAAAAATGTAAGTGCCAGACTATACTAAGCATACACATGGGTTTAATTTTCATAGTTTTCATGGGTCTCAGCTTGTAGATGAACATGAAATAAATGGATTGCTTATTTAATTTTTTTTTTTTTGAGTAGGGGAATTTACAGCAGCCACATTTCTATGGACCTGATCCAAAGCATGTACTACAGCTATTGTGCCCTCAATTCAATTATTTCAGTGGTTCTTGCTGGGGGGGGGGGGGGGGACTCAGTGTGGTGGGGGGGGGAAGGCATGAAATACTTGTGTGTGTATGTGTGTGGGCACATATATATCTACCAAATTAACCTTCTCATGGAAATGCTCCGTGTATGAGTTTGTGATAGTGACTACTGTGCGTGTGTGTACGTGCATGTGCAATGTATGAGGGGCAACAGGCATTGGTCTCGGTGTCGCCTCTAGGTGCTGCTGTAACACAAACACAGGAAATGTGACCTGGCTTTCCAACTGTTGCTTCTAACTTGGGGCTAACATTAGCCACCTTGGTTCACAGAATCACAGACTGGTTGAGGTTGGAAGCGACCTCTAGAGATCATCTAGTCCAACCCCCTGCTCCAGCAGGGACACCCAGAGCACGTGGCACAGGGTGGCATCCAGGTGGGGATTGAAGATCTCCAGAGAAGGAGACTCCACAACCTCTCTGGGCAGCCTGTACCAGGGCTCTGTCACCCTCACAGGAAAGAAGTTCTTCCTCATATGGAGATGGAACTTCCTGTGTTTTAATTTGCACCTATTACCCCTTGCCCTGTCACTGGCCACTACCGAGGACAGTTTGGCCCTGTGATGGCCACCTGCCTCAGGACTGTTCATCATTTAGGAAGATGAACTTGCCCTGCTTCACCAGGCCTTCCCTCCTCCACAGCACCTTCCCTCAGCAGCCCAAGCGCCCCCTGACGTATACGCACGTGGACCCCATGACTGCTGGCACCAGCAGGCCTGTCCCTCCAGCAGCTACACAACCGCCTTCTCCCCAGGGTAACAGGAAGGCGAGGGAAAGTTCCAGAAGGCCGTGCAGCCGCCTGCTTTTCCATGTTTGATCCAAACCACCAGAAAGCCTCTTTCCCAGAGAGGCTCGATTTTAAAGACTTCGTAACTCCTGCTGACTTTAATTACATGTACCACACACACAGTCCTGCAAAATGCCCATGTTGTCAAACTTGCTGCAGAACAACCAAAGGAAAAAAAAATCAAATGAGTAGCTTTGAGGAGGCTTTTAATTAAAATGTTAAATGATAGCTCTAGACTTGGAAAGTAAGAGTAAAACTTCTATTTTGGTTTCTACCAAACACACACACTACCATTTTGTTGTCAAAGCACCTTCCCCTGTTGGAAGGAAGCACAAATCTGTCCCGAAGCTCTTCAGGAGGAAGCTGCGGGCAGGGTCCTGCTAGTACCACTGGTACCCTGGTACCACTGCCCCTTGTGTGGGCATCAAGGCGGAACAGGGTTCACCTGTCCTGGTTTATAAGATTAGCAGTGGTTTTGTTTTGTTTCTAGCATTCTGCTGGTCCAAGCCATAGTTCCCTGTACTGCATCTTCTCATAGGAACCCAAATTTCTGTCTGTAGTAATGAAGCCAGCTTGTTCAGATGAGCCCGTTCCTCATGTCCTCAGTCCTCTTCGGGGAACTGAAGCCACTGGGGACAAATTATTGTTGCTGTCTTTATACAGCTCAGAATTTGGGAAAGGCTCAGTAGTTTCAGTAAGTATTTAGGACTTTATACCATCTGTGAAGAATTTCTATTTTTTCCATGAAAAGCAAATAGGTGCTGAGTATTTTTTAAAGGCTTGGAAAATCCTTTTAGCGACAGTAACCTCAACGGGCACCTGCCTTTTAACAAGTGCTGTGGCTTCTATCTGTTAGTGCTGAGATGTTGTATGTGGTCGGCTGAGAGAAAAAAAATTGCAGCCCTCACTTCTTGGAGGAAACAAAGGGCCCTTACTCGTCTGAATTTTATTCTGGATGGGGTCATCACCGATAGAAATCTATGATGGTTTTGCTGTAGCCTGGTTCAGTACTTGCTCTCACAAAGCTATCAATGGAGAGGAAAAAGAATACAGTAAAATGTACCACTAAAGGAAACATATTTCCAGCAGTCAAATATGTGATCTGGAAGAAAATTAGGAGCATGTATTAAGTTAGCTGAAGCATTTTTTTCCCTCTATGCATTATAAGAACAGTAGCTGACACAATCCAAGAAGGGTTAAAGTTGGAAGGGACCTCTGGAGATCATGCAGTCCAACGCCTCTGCTGAAGCAGGGTCACCTAGAGCACAGTTCCAAGGATTTTGTGCAGACAACTCTTGAATATCCCCAAGGAAGGAGACCCCACGACCTCTCCGGGCAACCTGTGGCGGTCCTCAGTCACACTCACAGTAAAGATTTTTCTCTTGTTCAACTGAAACATCTTGTATTTCAGTTTGTGGTCGTTGTCTCATTGCTAGACCACACTGAAAAAGAATCCGGCTCCAAACTCTCTGCACCCTTCCTTCAGATACTAATATGCACTGGTAAGATCCCCTATCAGCCTTCTCTTCTCGAGGCTGAACAGACCCAGGTCTCTCAGCCTTTCCTTATAAGAGAGATGTTCCACCCTCTTAATCATCTTAGTAGCCCCGGTGCTTTAAATATTATAAAATGATGCTTTAAGTATTATTTCTACCCATGAGCTGCCTTTAACGTGTTTAGAACACAAAACAAACTTGGATCCATACATTCCATTTGACCACATTTAAAATGTGCTTAGATTAGCAAGATGGAGCCTGAGAGGGAAAAAAAATGATGTCTGAGAGCTGAATGGTAATTTCCTGGTGATAGGTTCTCTAAACATCGTAAATGTAAAGTGTTTTTTAAAGTTTTTTTTGTTGCTTTTCACAGTTACAGTAGCACAAGAGCCAATAACCATCTTTCATGCTGTAGAATTTTCTTACATCGTTTCAATCTCAAAAGAATCTATCTGAAACAATGCATAGGACATTTCAAACCTGATGGAGGTTGTGATCAGTAAGCTATGGTTAAAGATTAGAAATCTTTAGACAAAGGATGTGTTTGTCTGCTTGTCTGCATTTCCTCAGGAATCTGAAGATAAAGACAAGAGTAGGATCCCAGACCTTCAGTTCCCATGCTGGAACCACAAAATCATCATGGGACTTCCTAAAAAAAAAAGCTTCTGTAGTAAATCCAAGAATGTTATCCATGTCTCTTAATCCCTAAAATGAAAATATACTGTATTACATAAAGAGGAAGCAGGAGTTATTTGATGCTCCGTTTATATATCATGGACTTCACTGTATTTTGCTAGGTTGTCTCAATTTACCTACCTTTTCTGATGAGCTTTCATGACTGATAACCTGGTTCTTAACTTAAAATTAGAATTTACTAAAAGTAGGTAACTGCAGGGGGGAAATGGGAGAACTTCAGACTCCAATTTTTAGTTCTAACTTGGCCGTCTGTCACTCAAGCTGCTCTGTGATTTGTATTTCTGCTGTGCAAAAGCAAGTTTAAAAGCACTGGTGCTTCCGAGCAAGCTGCTCTGTGCTTTTTCATTTCAGCTTCTAGAGCCTGATACATTTGACTTTCCTTGATTCCAAGCAGTCAGATCGGCAGTAGTTTGTGTTCTTCAGAGCCCACCAGGTCCAAGGGATAGCAGTTGGGATCAGGCTACAGGAGGAGTCATATCCAGGGTTTGGGATCAGGATTCTCATGTTGTTTTTGAATCAGAAGCTATTCCATAGGGAAATCTTAGCCCTTTGGAAAGACTAAGGCCCATTGTTAGCTCCTTCATACATGGAAAATAGTATTTGGAACTATTTTAAAATAAACAACATAAAAAAACTCTGTCTTGCACTCATGGGCTCCCTGCTGTTTCTTCTCCCTGCGCAGAGCCATGTGCTCTGTTGAGATTTTCTTCTGTCTTGAGGTGAGAGATTATTTCACACCTTTTGCATATATCAGGACCCTACATTTCTCATAAAGCTAGAATCACTTTTGCCTCTCAGCTTGCTTCCTGCAGTTTCCTTACTGTGGGCCATCATACTGATTATCTTCTTGCTTATTTGACTATTAGACTTTAATCTTATAAAGCTTCCAGTGAACCTTTTTGAGAAAAGCTTCTGTGATAAACCAATAGCACAACCTGCCTGCATCTATCTGTGCTGCAAAGCTTTAGGCAGTTCTCAGCCACTGATGCTAGTTGGTTACAGAGGGAAAAGGGTGTGAATATTAGTATTTTCAGTGCAATTATGCATCTAGCTAAGGCTATAGCTCCAGATGCATAAATTTGTGCAGGGCTCTGGTGAACATCATCCCAGCTGTCCATGAATGTTGCCTAAGGACTTAAAAACAGATGGCTATGACTTCTCCTTGTGTGCCACTGGCTGTCAAAACTGGCATGTAAACTAAGTACATGGGCCATGAGTCAGCACCAGATAGCCATAGCATTTCCAAGCAACTGCTGACTCAAAAACACAGTGCTATAAATAAGCTGTAGTGCCAAGCAATTGCCTCTCTGATGTCTGCAGAGCCCAAAGCTGAGATCAGGCAGGCTTCTGGTCACCAAATAAATTTAAGCTTTTTTTTTCTCCATATTTGTTTTTAATGAGCAACCCTATGCTGTTGCAGAGAAACCTGTTTGATGTGGGTTTGTGTGCCCGGGCATGCATTGCCTTCTTGCTTCTGCAGGAGTGAATTTTTTAACTGAAATGGCAGTTACACTGGCAGAAGTAGAAAATTTGTATGGCCCTGTCTTGCCACCACTGCCAGGACCTTCATGTTTTTTATTTTCTTTTTATTAAAACCTTGGCAGGGTGATGTCCTGTTCATCATACTGTTTTTCCTGTTATGTTGTAGCAAGAGTAAATTCATTAAAAAAAGTGAATTTGTACCAGGTTAAAAAGTTTAAGCTTCTACTTTTCAAATACTTTTCTAGAGCCTGTCAGGCCCTGGTGTTTGGTTCCATCAGCCACGTACTTCTGACTTGATAAGGCAGAGACCTTTCATCAGGTACTAATTACTTTCTGTACCCGATAGCAGGATGCCAAGCGCTTTGAGAAAGAGACCAAAACATACTCCTTTTGTTTCTGAGCAGGGTTGCTGGCTACTCTCTATCCTTCCATCAGGGACTAAAGTGATCCTACAGGGTCTCACCTTTCAGTGGCGACAGAGGAAAGAGGTATCCCGGAGAGTCTGGTTCTGCCTCTGCTCTCCGCTCACTTTCACCTCTTATTCATCTTCCCTCGGCAAACAGCCTCTCTCTTTATAGCCACTGGCGGCCTGGATTTGTGTCAGACAATTGAGAGAAGAGCCCAAACTAGGTGTAGAGTCACCAAAAGCTTCCTTATCAGTAAGGGTCGATAGGCACCTTCAAAGATCTATGCAGACCGATGGTTAAACCATGCCCTGGAGTTCATGTGATTCCAGAAGGGGCCTCCGCTGGTAACAGCAGGAGTGAAGGTGCATCAGGCTTCTCATCCAAACACCTCCTGAAATGCCTGAATTAGAAGGGATGAGTCCAGACCTTTGTCCCGACTTGCTCCATTGACCCGAGACCCCCATCTCTCCTGATTAGTCCTCGCAGTAGGGTGCTGCCTCCTAAATGCTCTAAAGAGCCCGCCGCACGTCACGGGCACCTTTCCGCTCGCACTCTGCTGGCACCGAGCGCGGAGCAGCTGTGTCTAAGCACCCGCTCCCCAACCAGGAAAGCCGGAGTGCACACTTGGCATCAGTCTGCAGCGGGCACCGGAGGAACCGTAAATCCTGCACTTCAATGATGGATAATTCCTGCCTGACAGGTTGGTGTTTCGCCAATGCCACGCTCTGCTCTTTTGGTCACTCCTCTGCAGTGTGGCACAGTCTGCATGTAGGATGCTGCTGGGAGTCAGAATCAAGAGGAAAATAACAGACCTGTGTTGAGAATGAAGTTATCATTCACCTACTTTCTTATGGTACCTGCTAGATTTAAGACTGTTTTCCACTGGTATGATAAGCTGTATTAAGCATAGGAAAAGATATGAGACAAATCTTTCTTTCTTCTCTGCAGCATCCCAGCGGTAATTCATATTCCTGGGGTTTGTTCTTCTGGAGCTGGCTACAGCTGTTTGAAGAGGGTTAAATGATCGCGCGAGGAAGCAGAGAACTTTTATCATAGCAAAGCAGGATTAGCACACACATAATCCCCTTACAAAGCCACTTGCCTCCAACTCCAGTGCATAAAAATAAAAAAGGATTGGATCACTGTTGTTTTTCTCATATCTAATTCGAGAACAATAGAGCACATTAAGTAATTAAAATGTTCACCTTTAAGGTGCTTAAAAGCGAGGCTGCTGGCAGATATATAATTAGCTCCAGTTAGCTGCTCGCTTGTTTACTTCAGCTAAATTATCCAGGGTGGGGTCTTTGGGTTTGGAGCTTTATTTGGAATACATTTTGTTGTTACGTAAGGTAATGCAGCGGCATAGGCAGGAACCAAAGATAAAAAAAAAAAAAAGATAATTTACTGAGCCAACATACACACTAATATAGGGAATTCAAGTCTTCTTTGTTATGCCATCTGCAGTTGCTGGCAGTTTATTTTCTGTCATGACTGTATTTCTTAATAGGTTGCCTAGTATTACTGTGTTTGCTATTTTTCCACGTAATGTGAAGTATCACTCCATGCTGCTATTTTTCTTATATTGTTTTTCTTACACAGAAGGCCCAGTCCACTCTGCCTGTCTTTGCACATAACATATAAAGCAGCGTTTTTCAGCTTTCTTTAACTTACTACTTTCACTTCTGGTTTGTATTTGCACCCATTTTTTGCCCAAGTGCATGGGGATGTGTGTGGAGGCTAAACAAAGGGATTTTTGCGTGGTTTTGTATGTCAGTAGACTGTCGGAAGGACGGAGGCTGACAAACTCCAGGAGGACGGACTGTCTGCTCCAGAGACCTCAGTGGCTGCATGGGGAAAGGCAGCAGGAGAGAGAAGGACAGGCAGGACGGTGGTAAACAGAGCTATAGAAAGCACTGCACATGGGTCGGGACATGCATTTGACTTGTTTCTCATAAGGTGGTGAAAAAAACCCAACAACCTGGCAGCGCTGGGAAAACAGACCTTGGGGAATCGTTTGCATTTTTTATTGTTCTGATGTTATATGTGAACAAGTGACTCTGCAGAAGAGTCCACAAACAGTATTTATGGTCTGAATAAGGCATATAGGAGACTGGGAGATAATGACTGACGAGGGGAGCGGGTGATAAAATACCATTTATGAGTATACTGACGTTTTTGTGAACGATGTGAAGGAAGTGGGCTTTAAAGTGTGAAACCTCCAGCACTTGCAATGATAAGCAGTGCCGACAGAAATCAGCTTGTGGGATCTGTTCCTCTTGCTAGGCTCTTTGAAGGTTTGGGGGTTGCTTTGCTTTCAACTGAAATACCTTCCCCCCTAGGGAGGTATTCCTGCCTTTCTAGTCTTGCTTGCTGATCTGAGCTACACCCTCAACTTTGTAGGAGTCTGTATTCCCATGGCAGACAGTGATAAAACCCAGGCCTTCTTTGCGCAGTATAAATGACTGTACTTCCCTGTAGGGTTTCCAACAGCCACTGGAGGCTGAGCCTGTCAGCAAATGAGCCCCCTCATTGCTTTTGCTTTCTTGGTGATGTGTTGGTTTCGTGGCTTATGACAAGTGCATCTCCATATAAAAACCTTGTGTGCAAATTCACATTTTGCCTGCTTGTTTGTTTTGTTCTGTGGAAAACTTTTCCTTCCCATCTTCACTCTTTTGCTTAGGGACTGAGGAATAAACTCCCCTGTGCGAGCTTCTCTGCCAAACCTTGAGCTCCATCTTCTTTCTAGGAACTGCAGGGATCGGTTGATGTCCCGGTGTGTCCCGGTGATGTCCCTTGACACAGCAGAGGTCCCCAAAGCTCTCCATGCTCACAGCCTGAGCTCACCTGGTTTCCAACAACCACACACCGCCTGTCTAACAGGAGGCCACCAAAGCTGGTTGAACTGTGCCAAGATGGATCTGTCCTTCACATGGCTCTGAGGCCAAGTCACTCAAGTTCCCTTTTTATGTACAAAGTAGCTGAAGCAGTATCAAAATCAGCAGTTTGACAGGCCGGCAGCCGCATAAAAGCTTCTCCTTGTGGGGCGGCCGCTGGCCTTTCTGCCCCTGCCCAGGCCGGGGGCAGAGCGCGGCCCTGCTCCGCCGACGCGTTGCGAAGCGGAGCCTGGACATCTCCACCAGGCCCCGCGCTCAGCTGGCGGCCAGACAAGCATATGGGCCTCACAGCTCAACCCCAGCAACGTTCAGAGGGCAGGAAGAGGACAAATCCCAGACATATGGTGTCCCCCTCGCAGCCCGTGTGTGACTCTTAGCGAGTCCACGTCAGCTAATCGGCTCTCGCAGCGGGCTGGGGTTGTCTCCGGCCCCGCCAGGGGAGGTAGCAGCGCTTGGGCCTCAGCGTGGGCTGGAGCCGCAGGGGTGAAGGCCCAGGAGCCTCGTCCTCTCCTAAGTGCACTTCCAGATGAGTTTCCAGGTTAGCAGTGTGCAATGGGTGCCCTTCATCAGACCAACGCTGTGCTGTGGGGACAAGGACCCCAAAGAGCAGGTTGTAATGACTCCCCAAGCCTCTCGGGGGCTGCAGGAAAGGAACAGAGTGCAAAGCCAGATACCTCCAGGGACTGGCAGTAACACTCAAGCATTGGGTGTCTACAGCTGAGAGGAGTCGAGGATGACGTGAGATATGAGGAATGTTAAGTCCCATCTCCAGACCCGAAACTGCAGAGCTTGGAAGACCCACTGAAAAATGAGACAGAAGGTAGCAATTGTGCTTATTTATCATCTTAAAGATCTGCCTCACCCTCTGACTACACCCTTCCTGCAGTAGCTGGATCACCTCGACCTAATTTTCAGACAATCTTCATGGATTTCATGGATTTCATGGAACCATGAAAGTCTGGATGCAGAAGAGTGCAGAGGGCTCTTGGTGGCTTTCCAAAGCACAAGTGGGCTTGGATTCTGTTCTGGAGAACAAACTGGTGGAAAAGACATGAACCACATTTTCCTCCTGGTCCTGGAGTACAACCTTTTCTTAACACAACCCACCGTTATGCAGCTGGTCCCTCACAGGTTCCACTGGTGGGTGATGGAAACCGCACCAAAAGTGCGTGCACGTAAACTGGTGAGTCGGGGGCTACGTCTGGAAAAATCTAAGCAGTGGTTTCCCATTTAAACTAAATCTCTTCCTCACAGGCAAGAATAAAGGTTAACTCAGCTGTGCAAACTAATTTATATTCGGCTGCACATGGCTGTAAATTCTACCTTTTGTTCTTGACAATTATGAACATCGTATTTATTCTGAAAATTCACTGTTTCTCAGGAAAATCTTTCCCCCTTGCCCATGGTCTCCCACATGGGGAATTTTGCCTGGTGGATGGCTAGTACAGAAGGATGGTCAGACTGCAGGAGAATGAGAAACTGCCCCGGATATCAAGACAGCTTCTTTTCCTCTGAATCCTTGTGAATGTTTTTTGTGAAATGCAAGCCATGAAAAATGGTGTCGCCTTGCCCTCATTGGGGTGCAAGGGCTTGGCTCGGCTCAGTGAAGAGAAGCAGCAGCTTCACCGCACCGCAGGCGCTTACCAAAGAGCATCTTCATGTCACAGGAGTCATCTGACAATTTTGGTAGCCTCTACAGGAGGCTGTGCATGAACGTGAACAGACGTACATGTACATTTGTGCTCCCTTACTCAGGCACAGCTGCTACTGCACAGAAGAGCTACTCTCACTCTGTAGGTCACTCTATGAAGAATTTTTTAAGGATTCAACATTTCACTTTTGAATGCTCTGCACACACAAACAGACCAACTCTGTCACCCACTTTTTCTGGAATTACCATCTCTTTTTTTGTAAACATTGTGAAATAACTTGCAGAATGTCTGCCAGACAAACTGTTCTTAGTTTCTGCTTGAGCTTGGGAAATGGTGGAATTCACATATCAATATTTTATGTTTTCATGTCAGAAAATGCATATATGTATATATTAATGAACATTTGCAAATCATTTTCCTAGCTCTGTGAGCTGGGAAAATAATGACAAAAAATATTGGATAATATTACGATGTTGGCCACAGAAGTGTTTTAGAATTATCCAGAATAATGTTCTCTGCTGCCCTCTGTACAGTAGAGTTAACTTGATGCTCTAGCCATTGCAAAGCTCATCATGTTAAGCACAGGACTAAGCCACAGACTCAGAACTGAGAAGTGCAGGAGAAATGGAAAAGCTATTCAGGAAGCTGGCAGTTGACACGCGATCTTGAAAAATGATTTGCTTTGATTCAACAGAATTTCTTCTTCCTGCACTCCAGACAGGGCTCTGCTAGGAGACACTTTGGTCCAGCATGGTTGAACCAACTGTTGACATCCCAGGCAGCTCCTGAACAAGCTAAAAAGTAATTAGAAACTGCCTTCATCAAGCCCTGCTTTCCTCAGCAGTGCCTCCTCACTCAGGCAATTTGCTGGCTGTTGTCCAGCCTTCGGGTAGTTGATTCCGTCTGTGGCCTCAAGCAGGTGTCTGTCCCCTGCATGTACAGCCCCATGGTGCACCTATGTCTCCAGATGTCCTTGTCCCAGAGAGTAGATATCTTACATGGGCACTGGTAGGATTGCAATGAGTCCCATTTGAGATAGGGCTGGGTGCTGGGGGATTGGTATCAGCACTTCAAGACAGTCATGGCCTAAGTATCTGCCAGCCTGGTGGTTCAGTTGCAGCTGAGCTTGTTTCAGCTGCATGTCAGGCTAGGGGTAGGCACCATTTCTGGAAGCATCACAGAATGGAGACACTCAGCTGGGAAGCCAGAGGAGAGGTCTAATCCACTAGTGACTTTCTGGGAGCATGTTTATTCCACCAGGGAAACTCTCCTGATATGGGTACAGCTGTCCTGGGAAAGCCTGGTGGTGTATAAGACTAGTAAAACAAGAGTGAACCAAATCAGCCACAGCATGGAAATGCTCCATATGTTATACCACTAGACTTCTGCTAACACAGCATTATTCACCTTGGACCAGGGCTTGTTGCAGACCTGGCCAACACAGTTGTGGCTGGCTAATATTTTTGAGCAAGGGAAAATTCCAGGCACTTAGGACTCAGGACACCTCAGTCTACTCACTCCTTCGTCTTGGTGTTCAGTGTGACTGAGCTGCTCTCAACATCCGAGCCGGCCAACGGGAAGCCTTCTGCTCAAAGATGAAGTAAAATTCTGCTCTCGAAATATGAGCATTTGCCCCCCGAGCCATTTCTGGGAGTCCTTTTCCCATATCCAGTCAAAGGGAGCGCAGTACCATGGCCTTGTTTGCTTTATGGAGACATGATATGTGATGGTCGCTGTCCTCCTCACTCTTCTGTGTGAAGAACCAGTGTTTTCCTGGATGGCCTTTAGCTGTGATCAGATCCTGTCCGGCTCCCCGCGCGCTCTCCCAGCAATTGCAGTGGCCCGGGGCGGGATGCCGGGATGCAGCACGAGCCAGGCACCACGAAACCGCCCCAGCCAGTCTCACCGCTGCAAAAAGAGATGAGTTCAAGCTTGCCCTGCATGTTGCTCTCTTGCTAATCCTGTGGATGCAGCAGAAAAGCTGGGACCTGGTCTGTGGTTTAAGTCATATAAGCACAAGCCCAGTGAGGACTCACTGCAACGCTGCCCCTGCCATCGCGGGGACACCCGTGGGGAGTGTCCTTGCGGTCCCTGCACTGCAGCAGTGACCCCTCGATGCAGCAGTGACCCTTCTCCTTGCATGTGTTACAAACTCTTCTGTGACGATTAGATAGTGGGAATTGCCCATTTACTTTCGTTTCAATTGTGCGTGACTGGATCAAAGGATGTGTGCTCTCTTTGCTTCAATTACACATTTCGTTTTAATGTAGTCCAGATGGCTATTTCATCTCAGCTTTTGTATTTATTCGTGGCCTTTCTATTTAACTTTCCTAAAACAAATACTCACTGGTAGGCATATGTTAATTCAGGGACAAGAGCTGCCCCAAAGAATATGTCAAGGTTAAGTTTCTATACCACTATAGGTCCTCTGTACATAATTTCTATTTTTATTACCACGCTGCTACTCTCAAATATATACGAAATTTCTTTAAAGAGTTTACTTTGGCTTTTTCCTAAATTTAAACAAATTACATCTATCCTGATTATTAGATTTACAATATGCAAATATTATTTCATTGACCTTTCAGTTAAACCCATCTGCAAACTTTGGCAGAATATTAGCAAAACTGCAAGAAAATCAAGTAGCTGAAATGTTTGCCAATGTTGCACTGCGCTGCCTCTGACCATGGCTCAGGTGTGCAGCAGAGGATGAAACTTGTTGTTGAATTTATCTGTAATCTTGTAGCCAATGTGTGAACAAAAAGAAAGTGGAAAAGCTTGAATGAGGGACCTATAATGGAAAATATTGATAATGTGGGAGTGTACATCCACATCTTCTTTTAAATGAAAGGCAAGGCAGGTCGGGTGATGGGAATCGACCTGGAGCTGGGTGCAGGAGCTGCACAGCATCCTGGCACAGAGCATGGGGATGCTACAGGAGCACAGGGAGCAGGAGCCTGGCCAAGAGCTGGGCTCTAGTGGAAACACGTGCGGGAGGAAGTGGGAAGCAACCATTCAATCTTTCTGGCTTTTGATTTGCGCTTTGGTTCTTGTTTGGATAACAGGATTGCAATTCCTCTCGGTACGTTTATAATAAGAACATCTCGACTGCAGCCAGGCACCAGACTTTCATTTCATGTAATCTGATTTTAGCTTCAATGATTAGCTGTTCTCTTGTCCATGGCAAAATCTAATTGTCATTGTAGTTTCTCTTCTGCAGCCAGTACGTGCCAGCATCTTACAAGCAGACTTTTGTCTCACGCCTTCTCTTTGCAAGTAATGCATCCCAAGGTGTCAGCAAACAGCAATGCTCAGAGCAGGGATGACTTCAGTCTTAACTGTGATGAACATGGTAGAAATCACTGTTGTGTTTTCTTTTTCTATTGCATAAAGTGGACACAGTGAGCTGCCTTTTAATATTCTAGGTATTAAATGATCGCCTGAAAATCTGATTTTTTTGAGCCTACTTCTCTTGACATATTTTACATTAATAGTCCTTGAACTAGATCGTCTACAGCATTTATACAAATATTTATATTTGTACATGTGTGAGAGAGTACTCCAGAAATCAGAAATTGGGATGAGAGGGGTTGTTACCCCTGGCAAATTTTCACTGGAAATTATGTTTTGTTTGTAATACAGTTTCCTCTAAAGTTTCCTTCCTTCCTTCCTTCCTTCCTTCCTTCCTTCCTTCCTTCCTCCCTTCCTCCCTTCCTCCCTCCCTCCCTCCCTTCCTCCCTTCCTCCCTTCCTTATACAGTTTTCAACAGATTTTTCCTCTCTTGCCAGTCACTTAGATCCAAACAACCATTACAAAATTGACAATTGGCTTAAATACAAGACTTGAAACTAGAAGAAAAGGAGACTGCAAAGGCAGTATCAGGAGAAGTGTCTTATAATTGCACTTTCCTTTTAGTCGTACTTCTGCCCTAAATGAAACTTAGCTCTAAACCTAAAACTTTAGCCCCGCTCAGCCTACAGGGCCATGGGCAGAAACAATGACAACATTTGCCCTGTCTGAAACGCAAACAAAATGCCACTGTTAGCCATGGAGTGGAAAGCAGGAAGGAAGGCAGCACTGCTAACACCACGCACCCACAAAATGCCTTTTGGCCTCCTTTCCCTTGGGTATCCCTGTGAGACATCCCGCACACTTCCAGCTTACCCGGCGTTACAACAAGTTGCACATGACCCTCAGGTTGCGCTTCAAAGAGGCCGTCCCCCATCCCGCCATGCGCGAACACGTGCTTTCCAGGGAAGCAACCTCGGCCTACCTGGAAAAGCGGGAACAGTACGCAATCGCTCTCGATACACCGGCATAAGAGTTTGTCTTCACAAATTAAAGTCCATCTGTGTGTCAATATTTCTGTGATTTTCCCCGCAGGAGTTTTAGGTGCCTGTGTGCTCGCTCAGCCAAGGCTCTGCGCCACGTTACTGGCAATGGTCACTGCTGCCCGGGCGGGAGGGAGTCAGGACTTGCTGGGCCTCGTTGCCCTCCCCACTTGCCGGCTGAAATTATTAGGTGACTAAAGTGCTCCAAAAGCTGCTAATGGGTCCAAACAAAGCATCTTGTTTATTTATGAAGGGAAGTCCCATGCAGGGCGGGCCACAGGCACGTGGGCTTGATCCTAGCTGGAGTCCCAAGGGCTTGTGGACCTCCGCAGGCCTGTCCTGTCCAACATTTGCCTCCGTCAATTTGGTGGGAATTGCCACACGCCGGCAGGAATCCGCACAGGGTCAGCTGCTGTTGCATGATGTAATCCCGGTGGCTCATTCACGCTGCAGCTCCCGACTGATCCGAATGCTCCCTGCTGCCCTCTGGCAAGGCCAGACTCCCTGTGAGCATGAGGCATCCGACAGGGTGGGCCTGTGCACAGAGGGGCTGTGGGAAAAGGGGGAGAAATGGGATAGCAGATGGGATTTTGAGGCCTCGGGAAAAAGTCTTTCCAAAGGAGATTTCACTCTGAAACCTGCATTGGCAAAGGGCTCAGCAAAGAGTCTCAATTTATACAGGCAAACTATAGCTTGACTTCCGAGTCACCATGTATAACATGGGTGGGACAAATTCTTTGAGCTGCTGTGGCTATAAGAAGAACTGTTAATTAGTCAATTTTCTGAGTAAACAACAAATACACATGTTACGATAAAACCTGACCACAAATTTGCTGGTCAAAATTTCTGTTCCTTAAATAACGTCTTTGGGAGCACATATATCATTTTCCAGCTGCCTTCCCAGACTCACCCATTCCAAACCAACTGGTACTTTGGAGGGCGTAGGCTCGCGTGGAGCCAGCGGCGTGTGGGGAGCAGCACAGCATTTCCAGCTTCACTCGTGTGTCCCTGCATTAACACTCGAAACCTTCTGCAAAAACTTGCATTGTGCCTATTTGATGTGTCCTGCAAACTTATCTGTATTAATCCTATAGAAATTTAATAAATGCTAAACTGCTGAAGAGGGGAGTCAGGTTTATTCTTACTTTGTGTATTATCTTAGATTCACTTACCTTTATTGCTGTGATTTTCCTTTCTGTTTTAACTCAACCCCATAGGCCATCTTTGACTTGATTACTGGCAACTGGTTTAATCAATGTTACTGAGATGAACTCTGAGAGATTCTGCCTGAATAATGTGAGCTTGCTGGAGCTGGCAACCAGTTGTAACATACCCCACTTTATTTTCCTTTTTATTTTTGTAGCATTGAGAGATGATGCTTTTAGTAAGTGGACTTTTTTTGGATAGCAACAGGAAACTACATGTTTTGAGAGTTTTTGTCATCGTCTTTAATGTCACCCTAGTGCTAGGAGGGAACTTAAGTCTCAAGATGTTGGCTTGGAAATGAGGTGGTCGCCAGTTGTGTGCGCAGCTCAGAGGGACAGGCTGTACCACAGCTGTCCTTTCTGGTACCTCTGTGCTGAATAAGACATTACCAGCACCGTGCTGAGGGACTGGAAGCAAAGTGCGTCATTAGGAAGTGGTGGGTGCAGTAGCTTAGGAGGGGAGAGGACCCAGCGCTGCCACCAGCCCAGTGTTTCCAGTGCCCAGCCTCGCATGAAACTGTGCCACACAGACTTGGTCAATCTCTTGGAGCTCCCCTGTCATTTAGAAAATCCATTTCTCACAGCATGTTTCCACTGTGTCCCCCCAAAAGGGAAATGATTCCCCAGGTTATATCCAAAAAAGTCCACTGGCAACCCGACTGCCTAATCTGGGGGATGAGCTGGCTTCCTTTGCCCCAGAAACACCGCAACTCCATCCCACAAGGATGAGGAAAGCAATGTATGGGCAGGGGTGCTACAGCAGAGATGCCACCAGTTCTTCTGGCAGGCGAGCTGTATCTAGGAAGCATTAATTTTAACAACAGAAAGTGCCCTATGGAAGGGGAAGTACACGGAGAGCTTTGAGTAAAAGGCATATGACTAACAAGGAACGTGATTACTTCCGAATCTCAAAATAAATGAAAGTGGCTTGTATGTTTTCTTTCTTTGGTGGTAGTTATAGAAAGCATGTACACAGCAGCACTTGAGTTTCCTCTTTGGAAATGCTCTCTAGACCACAGGAAATTGCTAAGTCTGAAAAAATGGGGTTATTAACTAAGTAGGAAATCTACCAAGACTGGACTCCTTGTGATCACATTTCCCATTACATTCTAGTAACTATTTAAAACTCAGGCAAAGATCCTGAAAACCTAAATAGATGGAGCCACATGGATGTCCCCAACTTCAGCACAGCTGCATGAGGACATGAAGACTCCATTCCTGCAGAAGGGCTGGATCACCAAGTCGTATTGTGTGACAATAGACATCTCTCCTTTCACAGCACAGGATCTCTGATGTTCCCGACCACTCTCAGTTCTGAATTGCAGGTCTCCTGTTTTCTTGCCATTTTCTCTCTTCCTTTACCCTCTTACCAAGACTAACTTCACACTGTGGAGCTAATTGGTCCCAATGCATTGGAATATGGTACTTTTAACATGCCAGAAATTGCGGCAGCTGCCTACTTGTGAGATCCCACTGAAACCATTTGACTTACCTCGGAAACACTGCAGGTAATGGCATGATTGTATTAACGTAATACAGCTATGAGGGAAAAATATGCCCCAGAGACAAGCGCAAGAGGTTGGTAATAGAAACTACTGCCCACAAGACATACTAGAAAAATAGCATGTTGAAAAAAAATGTTTTCTTAAAGCTTTTTGATTCATTGGTTTCCTTCTTGGAAATGTAAAAGAAGTGGAGAAAAATATCCTAGAAATAGACCAGAACTAGGCAGTACTCAAGTTCAGGAATGAAAAAAGAAACTTTTGCCGATGCAGTGTGGGGAATGATTGACTAAAAGCCATCAGAGATATTTATCTTTGATAAATATCTGACAACAGCAATAGCTAGCATTTGTGTATCTGCAGAAAACACCAGGAACCAGCTATTTAATGCTGCCAGCAATCCTCTGGGAATACGACTAGTACTGCACCGATGAGAAAATGTGAAGACTTCCTGGGGCTACGGGACTCCCAGGTCACTGAGATGTGGTCTGCCAACTCGTTAAACTCCTTTATTAAAAGAATCAAGCTCCATCTTGGAAGTGATCAGCTCTCTTCGTCCCCATTGCTGTGACAGCATCTCCATAGGGAGCAGCTCCAGAACCTCACTGCCTTTGGGTTACTGGAAAGGGATTTGTAGACATCACTCACTGCGGCTTGGCTTTGGTAGGCTGAAGAGGCCAGGCCAACTTGGTCCTGTCTCATCAGAGGAGGCTGAAGCAGCCAGAGAGCTGGAGAGGTGGGAATGCTCTGCAAGATGCTCTTAAGGCATAACTCCTCTCATCGGCCAAATCAAGGAGCTGCCCAGCTGGGCCACATCTCTCACTGATCACACTCCGGGGTTTCACTGTGTCAAAATCCGAGGCAGAGGCAAGAGCAGTGTGTGCTGCCAGCTCCAGTAGTCTTCAAAGTTATCTTGCTCCTCATTGCTGTGCAATGCTCCTTTCCAACCTGACAATGTTCTGTAGCTATATGTCTCAAGTAGACCTTTTAAAGCCATTTCTAAGTTTTGTGTCAAAACCATTAATCAGGATATCCTCCTATCCCTCAAAATATCAGTCTTCAGTTTGACCCTTGTGAAATTCTACTAGATTTGTCTTCTAACCTCATAATTTGCTATTGATGCTTTTCTATTACCTGTTTCATTTTCTGTGCCATTCTTACTGAGATGCCCATCTTCTCCATTTCAACAAATAATTCCCCCTGCGTCCTCACATTTTTTGCTTCACTGAAGTCTAGATAGATGAGATCTGTCATCCATAAAATTTCCATCATCCACGCAATCAACTACTTATTAAATAAAAATCTGCAGATCTAACATTTTATCCCATTTTCCAGTTATTTCCATGCTTGTAATTACCTTTCCCTGCAAAAGGAATTTTAAATTTTATACACCATTCCAAGACCAGTCTTTGTGGGGTTAATAAATAGTAATAAGTAATTTTCTAATTACCTAGATTGTTTTTCTTTCTGCTCTCTTTATAAATATAGAGTTTTCATTCTCTTTGTTCTTAAGCCATCCAATGTTATCCTTGGTCTAAGAGATTTTCTACAAGTAAGTATGATAAAATCTACAGTTTCGCAGAGCAGGTCTTGGAGGAAAGCTTGCGCAGCAATAACTCTTTTGAGAGTTGCTTCTCTTTCTGCCATCTCAATATCTGATCATAATGCAGGTGGCTGAAGCAAGGCAAAAGGCGGCTTGATTGAGCATTTGGGATCAAAACCTGGAGGATATGTCTATACCTTATGGAGGAGACAGCTCAGAAATACCTCGTATAGTGCTGATAGAGCAAGAGGGAAATGGCACAACCATGTCAGAGTGGCACAGGTCTAATGACCCACATCATTGCTGCTGATAAGCAGGCGTTCCTGAGAAGCTTTTCTTTTCCAAGAAGCCTTTCAGAGCACAGCGTGAAGCTGACGTGGCTCCCGGGACATCAAGTCCCACTTCTGCCCTACACGGCCTGCCCAGCACTTCCTCACTGCCCTCGAGCAATGACTGGTTGTGTTCCTCATTCTGGGCTCAGCTGGGCTAGAGACCAGTTCTACTCCTGCCACCTGAATGTGCTCTCATACTCCGCAGAAAAACCAGTGGCACTTGGAGCTCTTCCCTGGGAATGTGCATTGCCCAGAAAAGTAGGAAGCAGCGCAGCAGAGGCATTGCCAGACATGAGACCTGCAAGTAGAAGAGGCATCTGCAAGAGGAAAGGTCTTGGGGTAACAGAGCTCCGTCGAGGCCTTCTTCAGCCCAGGCACCCTGTCTACAAGGTCTTCGTTCAGCACGTGGCTGTGAGAGGCAGAGCTAAGCAGCCGATACTGCTGAACTGCCCAAGGAAAATAAATCTCTGGCTGTGCCAGGCAGGAAGTAGTTCAGGCCTTAAAGGGAGCACTGGAAAATCACTCATCCTTCCCTGACAGGAGCTACAGCCTCGCTGTGCAGCTATCTCGCTGTTCAATTAACAAGCAACGCTAATGAGTGCCCTCCCATCAGGAGGCTGTTGGCTCTCAGCGGAGCTGCTGCTCAACCCAGAAGCAAAGTCTGGGGACTGAACCCAGTGAGACTTGGCTGAAGTTTACCTAGAGACCCTAAAAGTCAGCCTCCGTGGGGCCTTTTTAAAGAGCTGGTTCTTGCCATTGATTTCAAAGGCAAGAACCTTTCACTCGTGATTTCGTATTACAACCATGTCAATGCTTGAAGGCAGAAGTGTCCACGAGGCTTGTTCAAATTCTATTTTTATGTCTGCAAACAAAGGAGCCCTTGATGCCAAATGAATGACTCTATCCGCCAAGTATGTTGGCCTGTCTAAATATGGACATATTAGTAAGCATTTATTTTCATTGTCCAAAAAAGGAGGAATTACTGCTTCCATTTATTTTTTTAATGAAGAGAGATAAAAAAAGCCTTTCGGATAAGGACTTTTTTTTAAAAAAAATTCCCAAGAAAGTTCACTTTTCTATCTGTGCGAAATATTGGCCTTGCTTCTGCGACAAAAATATTCTTTCAGGATATTTTGATTATGTCCCTTGAGGGGACATCATCATCAGCTGTTTTCCAGATGTTTTAGTCTTTCTTAATCATACTTTCTCACTAGCCGTGAGATCTGATTCAAAACCAAGGAATGTCATTCCATCCGGTGCAGCTCTTTTGAGTCCCCAGGAAGTGTTTATTTTTGTAGCTTACATAGATGAATTTAATTAAAAGATAAACTGAAATAAATCCATTTAGAATGCAGTTATACATAAGACAGCAGTTTCCTTCACTCATTGGCAATCCAGAGCTAGCAGCGTTGCTATGAGGGGATATGTGTTCAAGAGCTTCTGTCATCTGCTTTATGCACCAGGTTGAAATTTAGAGTTCCTGAGTAGGATGTGGTTGCTGTGGGTTGAGTAATTCTCCGAAGACCTCTACCCCATCAGCTTGTCCAGCCTCCTCGTGAGAGAGGGAGGCTCTTCACACCCACACACTTTGTGCTTGTCCTTGCTGTGCAGTGACCTCCCTCGTCCTTTGGGCCTGCATGGTGGCCTCTGCTTGTGTCCCCTGGGCAGCCCCTCCACGCTGTCTGGGTGGCTGCAGCCTTGGCCTTCTGGCAGTGACAGGGGCAAGGACTGCACCAGGCTGCAGGATTTGGGCAAAACAGGGCGTTCTACAGTGATATTTTCCTGTCCTATTCTTAATTCTGTCCTTCCTTAGTTCCTTAATACTGAGAATTGACCTGTAATTGTCACTGAACCAGTTATCATAACCCGAAGACAGACAGCTCATCCATAGAGTCATTAGTTCAGAGACCATCTTTTTTTTTTAAAAAAAAAGAAGTTAAGATTTATCGTCCCTTGTTCGTTGCTTTATTTTTTATCACTATTGAATTTCATCCACCAGTTTATTGCCATCATTACCTAGTCTTGTGAGATCTTTTCTGCCATCCTTCTCAGCTGGCCCTTGTCCTCACTGTCCTGAATAACTTTAGTATCATCAGAAAATGTTCTCACCTTGCTGCCCACCTCTTCTTCTAGGTCCCTATGAGTATATTCAACAACACAGGTCTCATCAAAAATTGCAGAAGTCTGTAGGTGACCTTCCTCTGTTGCAAACAGTTGTATTTTGTTTATTTTCTTATAACCAATTACTTAGCTTCCACAAGGCTGCTCTGAGGAGTTTTGTTATGTTTCTTTGGGAAAGTCAAATGTCAGGTCTGCCACATGATGCACCAGCTCTTTGGCCAGACAGAGAGCTCCCAACAGACCCCTAAGTCACACCTCCACATTGCAAAGGTTCACGCTGACCTTTCACAAACAGATCACGTTATTCCACGTATGATCTTATTTGTCCAGGTGTGAAAAGTTATTTAACAGCCCTTTTGTCCCTGTGGCCTGATGGATCTCGCCAGGAGCCTGACAAGAAAGTCTGATTTTCCGTATCCATTGCAGTGTTGGTGAACAGTGATTCCTCTTCAAGGACAGACACTGAACTTCTTTGGGGTTCGTTCTCAAAATCCTTCATTAAGAAAAACTATTTTCAGGCCGCCCTTCCTTAGTAATCTCTGTAGTAATTTATTCCTGTACCTAATAGAGAAAAACTGCTCCTTAATGAATGATTCTTTCTACACGCTTTTTGTAATGAATAACAACTATTTGCATACATCTGCTCTCAAAAGTAAATTGGCTCTGTGTGTTTCAGTGAACTTA
>NW_010579983.1:37908-52158 GCF_000705375.1 Tinamus guttatus
AGGAATGTTCAATAATGAGTATATGTGTCCTTTTGTAGTGTGCTGCTTAGACAATCCTTACACAATCAGCACACCCATGTTACTTCTACAAACTTCAATAGAAAGGAATGAAATTTTAGTTTAACTTATTAACAGAGGCATCAAACTTGTCTTCATGAACAACACTCACCATCACCTTCCTAAGAGCCCCCATGGAGGGAAGTCCCATGAGTGGAGTCCTCAGCATCTCTTGGCATGTCCCTTTAGCTTTGCTTTGTCCAGTCACTCTGTTGAAGTGCTTGGGTCACAGTCCATCTACCTGTGATTTTTGCATAGCTTGACATCTTGTGCTGGAGAGTTACCTGTATGTGTTAATACACAAAAAATACAGGCAGGTTGTAGAAGTGTTGCTTAGGAACCACTTAAAACAACAGACTCAGCAGAGATCTGCTTCTGTTGAGTCTGAGGGTTAATTTCTTATCGTTGTGTAGCATGACCCATTGGACCACCACAGCAGCCGGTGTCCAGCACCAGCACGTTCTGCAAGACCTTTGTAGTTTATGACTATCTTCCTTTCTCAACCCAGGGCCTTTTCACCCCTAGTGAAAAGCCACTTGTGCTTTTATTAGCACAACAGAAGTCCAAGCACATAGAATAACTTTGCAATTCACCATGTTTCACTGAGATGTCCTGAAATTATCCATGTGGGTTAGGGAATTTCTTGCCTCTTCCTTCCCTCAAGAGCTTGCATTTCACATATGATCCACGGCCGTAGTCAAATGGCAGGGAGCAACTGCCCAAGTGCTGCTCTTGCTACTTGCAGTCTCCCATTAGTGCTTGGACCTGTGAGATTTCCCTGTTTTCACCTGAAGGTAAGTTCATTAGCTCAGTTATGTAATGTCATGTGATGTTGTGTTCTCAGGCACAATGGTATCAACCAGCTACAGTTGTGTCTATTCTGGCAGAATAGCTGTCTCAGCAGCATTTCTTCCCCTCTCTCTCAAGATTTGGAGAAGATGACACCATTTCTCAGAAAACTTGTCCACCCAAGCTGATATCCTTACACAGTCTGAGCAAGGCCCTCACAATTTCTTCCAGCTTCCAGATACCTAGGAAGAGTCAGCCTGGCAACTTCTACAACATCTCTTAAGAGTAAACCCCTGAGCTGGCTCCTTGACTGAACTAGGCAAAGTTTAGCATGGCCCAAGTAATGCACTCCTAGGAAAGCATCTTCAGGTGAAGGGTACTTCTGGAGTACTCAGCTCCAGGAGTCTCTTTAGGTGGTGTGGGTGCCCATCCCTCTTCCACACTAATCCACCAAGATTTTTTGAACATTCTAGCAATTTGGCCATACCCTAGGGCCACTACTCTCTGCCTGTAGCCTTCTACCACAGTTAGCAGGCCTCTCCAACTATTTACCTTCAGAAATGGGCTATATCTTCTTAGCTACTGATTTGGTGAAGCTGTGGCATCACCAGATATCTTTTAAATGTCAGTTTCACTAAGGAAAGCTCCAGCAGAGTGCCCAGAAGTAGGGATCAGTGAGTCTTATCTACTGCTTCCACCACAGAGCACTAGTCATAGCTGTGAGAGATGCAGCCAAGCCTCTGGCACGCATGGGACCCTGTGTGTGCTTGGGAAGCACTGGGTGGTAGGCAGGCCTGGGAGATCGAACAAGGGGCCTACAGTTGTGCCTACGGCCTCCCAGGGGGCAGTCACAGTGGGCAGAGGGAGGATGTTGACTATAGCAGTCACTTCCTAGCCTGCATAAATCAAACTGCCCATCTGAGGATGCCTGTTAAGGAGGCTGAAAAGGTAGCAGGCTGAAGCTCCTGCCTCAAGGTGGGCCCTGCACCATCTAGATCTTTCACTAGTCAAGTGCTGGTGAGTCCTGAAGGGCCATAAAACAAAGGATGTTCCAGCAGCCCAGGCTCTGGATTTTTGTTAGCAGAGTGCTTGTTTAGAGCCAGAAGCCTGATCCTTACCTAAGGAGATTCTGGGAGAGGACAAGGGGGATAATGTCTGACATCTTCCCTGGGGACAACATCAAGAACCAGACCCACACGCTGCTGTGGTCTCTATTGACATTCCAGCTGAGGAGGTTGGTTTTTAGGATGCAGTGCAGCAAAGGCAGCATTTGCTAGACCTGGAACAGAAACATATTTTTATATACAGAAATTCAGGGAAAAGAAAGCTGTGGAATTAGAGATGAATGCAACAAATGGTTGCAGGCAAGGAGCTCTGGAGGGAAGGAGCTGGAGCACTAAATGCCCTCACTGAGGCCTTTGCTCCTGGCTGAACTTTGGAAGAATCTTTCTGTCTGTGACCTGCCGTGGGCCCTGCCGCTAGGCCGCAGCCGTGCTCAGAGCCTGAGGGCACAGGCACTGCGAGGGGTTCCCTCAGGGAACAGCTAACGACATTAATGGACGAGAAGTGCCTCCGACGAGAAAATAGCTGCAGCAATGCAAATTAGAGGTGTAGGAAATCACCAAGGTGTCCCAGCTGCACCTCAGCAGCTTCCCACCCGAATGGGGTGCGAGGGAGCACATCGGGAGCACATCAGCTATAGTCGTGGCTAGTCACTTGCGACATGCTTGCTTAATGTAGGGCAAGCCCTAGCCCTGCATTTCTCAAAACAGGCTTAATAATTATTAACCTCGGGCTGGGTGAGGAGAAAAGAAGCGTTAACAAATAACCTTGATTTCCTAATAGTCACAAAATCAGTTATTTTTTAAATGTCTGTTCTGCTTGCCTTTCTCTGTGCCTGGGAAACAGTGGGTTTGATTCACTGCCCCCCCTTATTGCAGCTGTATCCCGATGGAATGAGTAGAAAACCTGGAATGACCGTGCAGTGAGGCAAAGCAATGTCTGAGACTTGTCAAAGCCAGTGGGTATATAACCTCTTTGATGGAACCAGGGTTTCTTGTCGTCCTCTTACCTTATGAATTAATTTGCCATCATGTCAGTTCAATTATGACTAAAGTGGCTTTTTTTTTTCTTTCTCAATGGTGCACTCTGCAGTGCTGCTCATAGCCGTAAGGTTTGGAGTGGCGCGTAAATGGATATTGCCCTGAGAACTGCATTCTGCCACACAATCACCAGCATCTCCTAAGCCTTAAAAGCCAGAGCACAGTAAGGATTAGAGGCTTTTCCTCTCCGTGTGGGGCTCACGGCTTACAGTTCTAAATTACACTTTGTCAGCCTGTTAACAAAGCAAGACAGAAGCCCTTTAAAAATAAGCTGTAGTTATGTAAGTGTTCATGAGTGTCTAAATATTAATAGCAGGACTCTACATAATGGTAGTGCTCTAAATAATCCTTTTCAGCCTTTGTAGTTTAATCTTTATTCATATTTTACCCATTAACTACCTCTAAATAGCATGGCTCTTTCGATAACTAAGAGATTGTGAACAGCACTCTCTGAAATTACAGCATTCTTTTCTTTCACTGCCACCGTCAAAAATCACTGTATTCCTGGGGCTGTTTTGTCTTTGATATTTTAATTGCAAACGAAGCACACAACCTGCAGCCGTTTAAACAAAAAAATGCAAACATCCCAGTGCCCGTTGCCTGCCTGTTGTCTGCAGAGGTATTTAAGATTGCAGCCCACCCACAGCATCAATGCTGACCTCATACCACTCTAACACACAGTGTTATTTACTGGTTTCCAAAATTTACCAATAAAGCGATGCTTCACTAATGACAAGGTGATGAAACAGAATGACAAAAGGCAGGAATTACAAGCTTTCACGCTGTTCCTAACTAGCTGCCACTGTCCACAACCGATGTGATGTGTCAGGGCTTGGCTGGGGGCCGCAGGGGTGTGTGTCATATATATGGTAACGTCCAGCTGCAAAAGAGGGGAATTTCATCTATTTTAATTGCTCTCGCTGTGGTGCAATCCCCATCATCCCAGGGCTTTCATCTAAAAAATACATGAGCAATAGCTGAATGCAAGGGGTATAATATTGGTGGGAGCCAGGGTGGTAATTTGCCGTGTCGTGGTAGCGGGATGGACCTTGTGCTTATGCAGCTGGAACACCTACAGCATGATATTCCAGCCTCTGCCATCCCTCCTTACCTGTCATTGCACAGGTTTTCCTTACGGCAGCTGCTCTGCCACGAGCAGAGGCACATGCAGAGACCATGGGTGTGTGGGCAACAGTGGGACGGGTGGCAGGACACAGCTCCCACCTTGCCCTGTGCTCCATGGGGCTGCCCCAAGCCAGCCAAGACCCCACTGCCGCACCGGGGTGATGGGCAGGACACATGGGATGAGGACACGGCACAAACAGCAGCTGGAGAAGGCCGGCACCATGGGTTCAAGGGGAGATTTGGGCTCTTGGACCTTATCTATAGCTCTTGGTTGCGGCCCCTTGCATCAGAGCCAGCTTCTGTGAGGCAGCACTGCTGGAAACTGGGCATCGAGCACCGACAGTTTGGGTAAGACAGAAATAAATTCCCTAATTATCCAAGGTCTCTGTTTCTCAACAAAAACAGTGAGAATCTCATTGCTTCAATATTTTGTAAATAACTGGCTGTCTCAGCTGGTGGTAAGCTTTGGAAATCTGTTCCAAAATGCGCAGTATGTTTTTTCATGAGTTTAGATTACTCTTACTTGCATAAAACTAACCAAGCAAGAAGTATCTAAAAACTGCAGAAAGGCTTACAGCAGGAGAAATTACCTCTTTAATTCATGGACTTCATCGTGTCAACCCCAGCATCATTAGGGAGCCAAAGGAAGAAACGGTTCTCATGAAGAAATTCCTTGCCATTGAGCTGATGGGCAAGGATATTTCCTAGGGCTGGCTGTAATATCAGAATGCTGCTGTGAGCATTTAGGGTTAATCCCGAGCTGGATTTCTGGGAGCTCTGCTAATGCTGGGCACTGATGACCACGCACCCTGTGCTGCTGCCAGTGATTCCTGGTGCGGCACTGCCGGCCGATGCAGAAGTAGCTACTAGTAGCAGAGGGCATCCCAAACTGCGGCCCACAAGCACATCCCACAGTGAATCACATGTTATTGACTCCCTTTCCACTTCCAGCTGCTAAATTGCTTAAAAGCTTGCTAAAATTACGATTATTGCCTAATATCACCTTTATATGTGGTGTTCTTGCAATATAATCGTGTGAGTCATGCAGGGCAATCTTTCCACCCCTGTGGCAAAATTATCTGACCTGTTTAGTCATCCATTTTCCCTGCTGCTTTTAAGCAAACTCTCCCACATTTGGTCAAGGATGTGATTATTAAACCATCAAAGGAGGGGGAAAGGAGCCCTCCAAAGCAAGCACACCAAAAAAGAACCTTATTTAGCAGCCGTGTTGCTTATTTCAACTTTCCCTCCTGTTAGCATGGCAGCAGCAAGGCAGCACAACACTGAACTCAAATGCCTGGTGTCAGCATCACCCGTTTTGGAAATACCTGCGTGAATGGATATTTTTTATTTCCTTTTAGGGGTTCTGTTGATGGCCATAACTTTGAATGAGAACATACATTTTCACTCTTCTTATCGAAGCTCTCTGGAGCACCACAATGCCCTGAATTAAAGTAGAAAAAAGAAATTAGGGACCCTCGCAATGCCTCAACATTATTTGATTTTGAATGCAGTCGTTAAGGAAATCAATAACAAATAAAAATCCAGCTTGACTTATTGTGACTAGGAGTTTTGGCTGCTAACGGAGCACTAAAGTAAGGGCATGTTCAGAGGTTTTGTTTGGTGGTGGATGACACTGAGCATTTCCAGCTCTGCAGAAGGGTCAGAAAATGACACATTTTCACAGCAGAAGCCTAGAAACAGTCAGCACACAGTATTTGCACAAGGTAGATATTTTCTTTTTGTATTTGTGCATCTGCACACACACTCCCAAACAAACACACACATATATAATCTCACTCGAAGCTAGCTAAATGCTACAAGAAATTAACATATTTGATCCATTTTTGATACCCTGAGTTCAGCTGGCTATGAACTGCCGAATTATATTACTGACATTTTGACAGTACTTGGGCAACTGTTGATGCCTAGAAAAATCGTTTGGGAATTTCATGAGCCGTGGAACAAATGTGTCTTCACAGCAGAAATGCATTGTTTTCTATATGCCATTCTCTCCTCTTCTCTTTAAAATACTTCAGCCATCTAATCCGGGATCAGAAATGACACCGTGTCACTTAAATTGCCAATCACACAAAGCAAGTAATGAATAGTGGGTGACTGAAACAAAAAAGTTTGTGCACAACCCGTAATCAGAAAATCATCTGTCCAAGCAGTTCCATGAATACTTATGAAAAACAACTCGTTTTAAGAAATTGGTGCGGGCTCACAAACTCATCTGCTAACCACAAACTAGGTCTAAATATTAACAGCTCCTAGCAACAACTCTGGCTTTATTATTAAAGAAAATTCAGACCACATTACCTAGAAAATACTTTTTGGAGAGATTGTGCTGCCTTCTCTTGGGTGCCTAATATTTTGCCCGGTCCAAGTTTTTTGCTGTCCTTTTCTGTGGCACCCGGATTCCTCCCTCAAGTTTTCAGTTAGAGGCCATGGATGCAGGAAGAGCTGGTGGGGTCCCCATGCCATGGCCATGACCCTCGTTGGCCATGCAGCTAAGAGGGGATGAAGGGTGGCTGGTGCCCCAAACTCTCAGAGGTTTCCAGGACTTTTGCTGCAAATTTTGGCAAAAAGGACATTTACAGGAGGGATGGGGAGGGCCAGGGAGGAAGCAGAGCTGCAGGAAGAGTTTGGGACAGAAGTGTCCTTCAGCTCAGAGGCACAGCCATAGAAGCAAGAGCTATTGCCCAAGAAAGGGCTGAGATTTTGCACCTTATGGTGTGTCTATACACCAAATTTTGACTTCTCCTTATCATCATTTGTTAAATACTGCCTGCAAAAACCTACATGAGGAAGCAAGGAATAGTTATGTTTTTCATCGAAAATTGTCTGCCAGAAATAGGTTTTATTTCCTTGTTGGCTTCCAGTCTGTATTAATAAAATGAAGTGAAGGTGATTGCTGAGCAAAGGCAGAACTAGAGAGAGCAGCAGAAGGCTGAGAGGTTGTGAAAAACGGGGTGTGCGTGACCCGCTGCCCAGCACGGCCGTGCACTGCACAGCACCTGTGGGACCTTACGCACGGCAATCGCTGTCCACATATCACATGTTTTCCACCTCTCTAATTAAAAAAAAGAAAAAAAAAAAAACATCACTATTTTCTCTTTGAAATCCTTGGAAACTCTGCTAGAATAAACTCTCTAATCCTGTTTGAACAAGTGTGATTTTATATTCTTGGTGCTTGGTTTGAGCTGCATTACAAACCCCCATAGCCGCTCATTTGGAAAATGCTTGTGGCTCAAATACATTGAATAGCTAAAAAGAAACTGTTTACTTTTCCGATTAGATTAAAAGCATGTTGTTGAAAATGTTTACAGAATTTTCAACATGCAGCAGGAAGTCCCTATAAAATCAGAACACGCTTTTAGAAAGGCCCTTTAGGACCTTTTGAAATTGTTGTCTGGCAGTCGTGGTAATTTGATCATATTAGGAAGACCGCCTGAAAATTCAGGAAATAGGTTCTCTCTTCCATAAAATAAAAATAGGTTGTAGAAAAGAGATACTTGTACATTAAATGCTACAAGGCTTTCTTCTGTAATTTGCCAGATGATCCCATGCATCATGCTGTACCTAGTGAAAAGTTTTGATTTAGAACTACTTTACTACTTTATAGAGCAACCAAACTATCCTGAGGCAATAAGCGAAAACTTCTCATAGCCCTTTGGAATTATACAGTGCAGCAAGTTCCCCTAATCTCCTGGCTCTGTATATGGAAGTGGCTCACACAAATGACTCAGTGAACACATTTACAGTTTGTCACTTTGGGTATCATCAGTCTGTGCATGTGCTTGGCCATCGGTTTTGAAAAAAAAAGCTTCTAGCTGCAAGTGTTGTTTATGTGACAAAACGCCCCGCACCTTAATTTCACCTTTTAGCACCTGCCCTGCCTGGGCGCAATGTTAAGATTGCTGGGAAACAAATCCTGAGGGTTTTGGCTTTGTATTGCATTTTTCACACTTGGGGCATCTAAAACTGCGGTGAAAATTCATCAGATGGTAGCAACTGCACAACCATATTGTGCAGGCCCGGTGGCTCGGAGGGCTTTGGATGCCTATTCCAGCTTGTTTAGCAGACAGAAGGAATTTTGGCTGCATCGCTGGGGTTACACATTCACTCTTCTTTTCTGAGCAATGCCACGGGATTGATCTCTGACCCTGGAGGGCAGCGCAGAGGCGACCTCCAGCTCTGACCTCTGGCTCCGCGCGGCACCCGGCTGAGCGACTGTGGAGCCGCCGCCGCCCGGCCTGGGCGTCCGCGAAGGCCCCTCCAAGCAAAGGGACGCGACCGCATTGGCATGGAAAGCTAACAGCTGGGTGAGCTCGAAGGAAATTTCTCCAGTCTCCTTTATTTTTCTTTTTTTTTGAGTTTTAAAGCCAGATATGGTGTTGCAAACCTGGCCTTTCTGCCAGGAGCCCCCAGCTACTCTGCAAGGCCAGGGGAAGGGGAAAATGAGCCTGGAGCCTTCGTTTCTCTGTGGTGTCTGTGATTCTTCCTCCCTTGTGTGTCAGGGGAAGGGCTACCCGGTGTTGGGGTTAGGGAGGGGGAGTGAAGATTGCAAAAACAAACACTTCTGAAATCCATGAAAGTCATTCTTCGTTGGGCCGTGGACCATCTGGATTTCCTTTGAATCCTCCTTACTGGCATCCATTTCTATGGGATAGTCATACGCTCCTCTTCCTAGGTGCGTAGATTAGGAGAACTTCTGCAGGAAAACCTCCGGCTTCCCTAAGGTCTGAGCTGCATCACACAGACCTTCCAAGGCGGCAGGGGGGTAAGCAGCCTCTTATGGCTTCCTTATGTCAGACCCCTCTCTCTAATCTCAGTTACGACCTGCTTATTCCTCCTTCTTTGGAAACTTATTGCAAAGCTAATATAGATGAGCACCTGCACTCACTAGGTCATAGCTTTAATGAAAATCCTGTGAACAATTTCTCTCTCTTCAGCGTTTTTTATGTTGGCTACAGAACTTTGGGGTGAATCTGATTTCCATTAAAAAGGCAAGCTGCTCCTCCAGTAGGTTGCCACCATTTGGTACATCTTTCTAATATTCTTCAAAGAGCAGGTCTGGACTAGAAATATATAACTTCAGAAGTACAGTATGTAGAATATTCACTAACAGTTTCGGTATGTAGCATATTCACTAACAGTTTCACTGGGGAGTTGTGTCTTGGAGGAGTGTTTTTTCTTTATTCCTTTTGGTTGCTGTCGTGACCATAAAGCCCAGCAAATTCCTCTAAGATGTATGAGGGCAGTGCCAGATTATAGGCCTCGTTGCATCACTCACCATACATGGAGGGCATCCCAGAAGAGCAGGTTCATTGAGAGCAGCGTGGGGACCAGCTGCGCCGACTGCATTTTCCTACGGTGCTGCTCTGTGGGCTGAGCAACTCCCAGGCTGTCATACCAGGAACAGCACAGGTCAGAGGTAGAAAAACACATTTGACAGCAAGAATTTATGAATTCAAATTTATGCCATCACTGGAAGCTGGGGCAGAAGGATGCTCTCTTGGACATCACTGTGGGGGAAGCGTCACTGTGCCATGCTCGTGGAGCCCATCAGCTTTTTTCTCCTCCCTTCTGCACCAGCCATTCAGCAGGTACAAATTAAGGGTTCAGAGGTTTTTGGGGAGATGAGAGGAGCCTGTAATCCCTGTCGTGGGGAGGGCCTGCCCCTCAGAGCTCACCTGGCCCAGACGTGGGTGCCACGTAGTTGTTCAGAGGTGGCCAGCAGCATCCAGCCTGCACCAGCCTCGAGGCAGCAAACTGGTTCACTGCAGAAGCATCTGTGTCTCCCTTCTTTTCTTGGAGCCCTGGGACAACACAGAGCCAAGCAATAGCACATTCTGCAGGAGGCTTTTCAGCTGCATGGGCCTGAGGGGCTTTGAAATGAGGCTAAATGTGTTCATTCAGCCCTATCTCTACAGGCATGACTAAGTGCAGGGGGCTGGCAGTCGTGCAGCTCTGCTGCTGAACGTGCGACTCGCTTGGCTCAAGTTGCCTTTCCTTTAAACTGAGGGGCTCTGCTAAGGAACAGACCCTGCACTTCACAGAGCCAGGTAAAAGCATTAGGTGTAAGGTGCTCCTCAGGCAGAGGGTTATGTTCACAGAGCTTCTTATTGATGTCATGGGAGAACACCAAGAGACGGCAAATTTAATTTAGTCTCTTAACAGCATTTATTTAGCTTTGCTTTAGTAACGGGTAGGAATAAGGACCTTAGAGCCCAAGAGACTCTAATCCTTTTAGACACTCAAGCTCAAGAGTGGTGTGAATCTCCAAATGTCGTGTAAAAGAAATGAGTTATTCAGTGCTGTTCACAGACATGCAAAAGGCTGGGAATTGAGTTCCCTGAAAGGACTCCATCCTTCCCGTCTGCGACTAGCTCAGAGGTATTTTCCCTTCTGACCTTTGCATACTAATGTGCATAAGAACAGGCACCATAAAGACAGGACTGAACTAGAGTGAAAATTAAATTATTTTTCTTTGTAACTACGACACGTTCTCTTCTCTGAAAATTTTGTGTGCAGCAAGGGATGTTTTTCAAAATCTGCACTATGATGATCAAGGCTTGGAGACACAGTGCTCTAGGCTGCTGAAAAGGCATCAAGCCCTTCAGCAATGGATTTATTAAAATGCTTAAGTGAATTCTTCTGAAAGTGAAGGGATATTCCTTGTATCCTTCATAAAATGGATTCTTTCTGAGTTAAATAATAATGCAGGATTCTTGAAGCAGTTCTTGGGTCTACTACTGTCACTGTTGTTCATCTCAGGAAATTCTGAAGACTGTAACTGCTTAAGATTTATTTCCTTGTGTACTCCTGGAGAAATATTCGTGTTAGAAAACAAGGACTTGAGCTGTGGCAGATGGTGCTATTCTGGAGAAGAAATTAGGATTTAATAAAGATTGTAATAGTGTGAACCAGATGTTCATCTCACATTTTATCTTTGAAAAGATTTGGGCAGATGCCAGGTAGATACATATGTGCATCACAGATCTTGAAAAAATACACAACTGGATCCCTAGGGGCTCATTAAGGGAGGAGTAACTTCTTGCAAGCCATCAAACTCAACTAAAAGAGCAAAATCTGTTTAAGCTTTGACTGAAAAATCTCTTAGGAACTCCCTTTCATCATTTACATGGACAGAGAAGCATTTCAGCAGAATAAGAGATGCAATAATCTGGGTATCTGCATTTCCAAGGAACAGTGACTGGTTTCATCACATCATGTAGGTATCTTTTGGAAAATAATGCTTGAAGTAAAGAAAGGTTCTAACAGCATCTTACTCCCATTGGCTGTTGTCTTGCTCTGGCCTAATGTCTGTTGGGATGCGAATGCAAGTCCCTAGGTATAATCGACAACGTTTTCAAGTGCCCCAAGTATCCAGGCTACCAAGCAAAGCCCGAGTGTGGCTACATGTACAGTATGCTTGAATTGCTCCTACTGGATGGCAGCGTCTCCCTCTTCAGTGGCTTGATCACAAAGTCTTCCCACATGGTGGAGAAGGGCTTTCTCCGTGCACAGCCAAAGGCCCAGCCTTGTACTACAGCCTTGGGATTGAGCAGAGGCTGGAGGTTGGGGTTCCCAATCTGGTGCTGCTGTCTTGAGGTAATCAAATGTGTTTCTGTTGCTCCTCTCCTTGTGCCTTGTGCTCTGTGCACTCTCTGACTCCCCATGCAAGCTTTCCATGCTCTTGTGGGTGGCATTTGCCTCGGTTACCCTGAGAGAAGCAGAACTGACCTCTCTTCAATACATGGCTCTTTCTCTGTTCATCCACCACAGCTGGCCAGGAGCAAAGTGACTTCACATGACTGTAAAAGAGTAATCTTGACCTTGTTTCCGTTTTGTGCTTACAGTAAACAGGTCCTTTTTCTCAACCAAGATCTTCTGCTTTGTTATCTTTACCTAACAAAAATACATTTTGCCATAGTAAAACAACTCTGGATGGATAAATGACTATAAATGCCTTCCCACGCAGCTGTTAGGAACTTAACAGCTTGCAGTCCTACACTCATTCGAGCTAATGTAAGCTACCATTGCTGTCTCTAGATGTAGGATGAGATCACTTTATTTTTATGTGGAGGGTCGTTCACAAAAGAACATGTTCACAAGGTGCCAATGATGACAGCCATATTACTGTAATTAGAGGAGAAGTCCATCGTAGGATGTAATATTTATCATCAGCTCCTCTTGTTGTTGTAAAAGCTGTAAATTCTGCACATATCTGCAAAAGATATTGTTAATCAATTACTTGTAAGGTGGTTATTTAACATTGTGCTGTGTATGTCCATGTGTCTATTCACATGGGACAAATCCAACTAAAAATGCACGAGGTAAGTAGCTACAGTGTCCCTTTGCAGCACGGGTAGCTTTCCACAGCGTGGGATGCAGCATCCCGGGGCCACGTGGGGAGATGCCATCCGGGAGGCAGAGGGACATCCTGGAGCAGAACCGCTCCTGCACCTGGGCTGCAGATCCGGCTCCCGGCTCCTTGTAGAGGTGGGTGCAATCTGATGGCTCCATCCTGTGCCGGCGCCAGCTCCCGCTGCTGCCAGCATGAAAGTGGAGTGAGCACCGGGAGCACCAGGCAAAGCTGTGCCTGACCCACTCAGGCCCACAGGAGTTGGCTCTGCAGGAAGCCCTGCTTGACCCCAGCTTGCACAGCCACCCCGTCCTCCTCCAGCAGCAGGAAGAAGAACCTTTTGCTGGCCCCACAACCCAACTTCCAAGGCAGCCGCTACCTCTGGCTGAGCTCAAGCCAGCTCTGCTCCTGTGCTAATGGCCAGACGTGGTAGCTCATTGGAGCTGAGCAGCTGCTTGCTCTTTGCTTCCAGGTTTTACGAACAAGGATTGTCACAGAACTACATTAACAGACGAGGAATTGTATGTTTATTAGGCTTGCTCTGCTTTCAGGCCTCTTCCTTGCTAGCTGGCAAGGAGACCAAGTGGGAATGTGGAGGAGGGTCTCTTATTTTGAAGAAAACAACTCTGATTTCCTGTTGTCCTCCCTCTAGCACGTGTGTGAATCTCTGCATCCAAACAAACTGGAGCAGTAAGGATCCACAAGACAAAAAGTGAGGCGTGTCAGAGAAGTGCATGGGAAATCGTCCTACAATAAACCCACAGTAGGGGTAGCTGCCCATATCCATTCCCTGAGCATGGCACTTGTGTTTCCAACTGCTACCAGGGGCTCAATTCCACAGCAATTTCCACTGCCAGAGCCCATGGTGGACTACCAGAAGAGCTTTTTAATATGTTTGTGTAAACATAAGAAATGCATTAATTAATACAATTTTAATTAAGCAGATGAACTATGCTGCACACACATAAATTGCTTTACAGCTGATCTATGTCAATTTATTTGCTATTAGGCAGTTGTAAAACAATTAAATACATTCACACAGGCTCTGCCTGGTAGGAATCACAAGACAGATTCACAAACTGCTTGTAGTTGCATTCTGGGTTTGTGTGGACAAGGTCTCTTCTCAAAGCAGCTAGGTGATATCTGGTAAACATTGCGCTTATCTTTTCAAGCTTATTGTTTTCTTGTAGCTCAGATATACAAAACTGAGCTACTGGCATTCAGTTCTGGAATAAAATGCTTTAGCTCGAAAGTCTTACTAGAGTTCATGCTGAGTTGCTTTACCTTGCAATTAGAGCAGGTGAGGAGTGCGCAGAGACGGTTATTGACATCTACGGCAGCTCAGTTGATGCAAGGTTAGTTACTTAACAGAGTTGTCTGCTGGAGCCCTTGAACTAAAATAAAGGTTATCCTCACTGACAGCAACTTCTGTGTGTGCAAGAGTACAAGAAAACTCATTAAGGACTTTATTCTCCTCTGAAATTCTTAGCAGTCACACCAAAGCCCTGGGCTGCTGATGTGTTCTTCTTGAGTTGGAAGTTAGTGAATTTAAAAATACTGTTTATTGCATAAAAAAGAGAAAGAGTGAGAAATCAAGTGTCGCCACCTCACAATAGCAAAGAATTCAGAATGGAAATGAAGATTTTATTTTTAATGTGATCACGTTTGCATGGTTTCCCAGCTTTCCTATGTTACTTCAGAAGCATTGCAGCTTGTACTGCCAAGCCAATCCTACTTTTGTGAAGAATTTCATAAGAATATTAAAGATCAAAACTAGCTGAGCTCTCTGAAGTCACTTCATGT